>CAMPDV010000046.1:600000-1163006 GCA_946699065.1 Loxodes magnus
GCTGTATTTGCTCCATTTATGAAGAATAAAAAATTAGAAGCTATTTATGAAGAACTGGCTTAAAAACTGGAATCAGGGGGAAGAGAAGATTAAGTACTATAAGCTATTTCCTAGTGCTTAAATATTAGCTTAACAAGTCTTAACTAAATAAATCCAGAAGCTTAAAGGTTTTTCAGTATTTTTGGGCTATTAAAATAGGAAGCGACAATAGAACTTTTAGAAGCTATTTGAGAGTCTCCTTGTGAGCATTTAGTAATCATGCTACTGTAGTCTTCTTTGATTGCTTAAAAGAAATCAGGAAATAAAGTACTTTATTATGCTTATCCTTGCATATAACTATATGCTGACAAAATTCTTACAATCGAAGATACCAAAAAATTTATAGGAAGAATCTCAAAATTCCTTCTAGTAATTCTGCAGAATCTTATTTCTACTTATGACACAAAAGATTGAAATGAAAAGCAATTTAGCGAAATCTAAAGATTTGAAGCTAATATTGACTGCTGTCTTGCTAAAAGAATTGATAAACTATAACATAAGGAAAACAAGAAGAAGGTTAACTTACTTAGTCAATATATCAGAAGTAACTTTACTCATTTTATCTAACAGCGTCTCATATAATAAGCAAAGAAATCTTTATTATCAAAAGCAATAGCAAAGCAAAAAAATTAAGAGTAAGAATAAGGAGCAAAATAAGAGTAGAGGCTATAAACTTGGACGTAGTTTGAAGATATAGCTCATTAACATTCTAACATGAAGCAAAACAGAAAGATCTTTACCTCTTTTATTAAGAAAGCAGCCAACGTTCAGTAAGTAAAAATTAAAAGCAATCTTGGAAAATCTTTGATAAGATAGCATGCAAATATGATGCATGCATTATGCAAAATGGGAATTTTCCAGTCTTATCTTCTACTAATAAAAAAGCGAATAGATAAAGCAAGTACTACTATTTTTCAAACTCTTAATTTAGCAGAGTTTTTCTAAGACAAAGCAACTACTGCTATCATAACCTTCTTACAAAAGTATTTAAGCTTTGAATGCATAAAAGATACCAAGACTAAAGATAAAGAAATCACTATGGAGAAATTAATCGATGATTTGCAATAGTTAATTACAGTCTTCTAAAAAGAAAATATCACTATTGGTTAGGCTAATTGCTTTTTATTGCTTAGTCAAATTAATTTCAGGATGTTTCAAAGAGCTTTTGACGAAAGTGAGGGCTAATAACTGCTTAACTAATGTAAAAATAATTTACTTTAAGCCTGCGAAATTTATAAATAATAATACCATAACTACGCTGTTGCTGTTTGCCTTAACTAGATTATTGTAGTTAACGCAGAACTAAAGGTTGAAGAAGTAGGATTAGCTGAAGAACTTGAGAAATATAAAAATTAGGAAACAAAACTAAGTTTCTGGTATAACAGGAAAGTATTGTCTCAATTATCAGTAGATAATGTGTTTTTGCAGCTTCCAATAGAACTCTGAATTTCATCTTTTTAGACTTTCTTTTTAATAAAAATTATTATCTTCTTTAACATCACAATCTTCTATGTTTAATTAACTAAAACTGGATAAAAAGTCTCATAATAATTATAGCAAATCTACTAATTTAACCACTTATACAGAAGAAAAATGAAATCATATCAGTTTGGAGCTAAAAAACATAAAAGAAACAAATTGTCAAAATACTTTCAACATGCGAAATAATAAGATTTATAATTTAATACCTTTAATTCAAGTTTTTAAAATCAACTTAACTTTCATTTTAGAGATTAGTGACCTAAGTATAAAATACAAACTATCAATAAGATTTTTTAAAATAACTGATGTAAAAATAATGAAAACAATTTACTTAGACACTTAATTATTATTCTTCAAATACTAATAACCTTCGATAAGTTTTTAAATCACAAAAATTATAAAGGAAATATAGAAAAAATATGAGAAAGTTAATTTATAAATATTTTTAAGTGAATACTTTTATATATTAAATAACCAAACTTATTAGAAAATAAGTAAAATTTTACTTACAATAGCTTTTGATTTTGTTATTAATATTTTATCAAATATTTAAAAAGAATAGAAACTATGATAAAGTTAAATTCTCAAACTTAATAGCCTTTATTACTTTTTAGCCTTTTTAACTTTAAAAAGTTTATATATTTATTATTTTGAACTTATGGTACTTTTAGTTTGACATCATTATTAATTATTAATTTTAAAATCTTAAAATATTGCCTTTTAACTGATTAAATGAATAATTAACTTAATTTCTATTTGAGCATGTCTTTAATAAAACGGTTATCTAGCTCCAATTATATTTTTTGGTATGCTGACTGCTTAGTATTTAAATTAGTTATATTATTAATAATTTTTAGCAATTCTGATTTAAATAGATTTATATATGAAATAATTGCTTTACATTCATTTATTCTTGTTAATTTACTATGTTTTTTGCTTCTAAAAGTGATTTTTAGCTTAATGAGTATCTAAGTTTTTAATCTTAATCTATTTAATATGACTTTAACTTAAGAAATGATATTTATTGTATAATTATAATTTATTGTCAGCAGATATTTTATAGTGCTATTTCTAAGAACTCTCAGATTTAAATACCTAAGTTTAATAAATCTACCACTTTTTTGCTTTTTTATTTTAATTCAAAAAGCATCAAAATAATATTTGACTAGCCATTCTATTTTATGTTTTCTAACAGATATTTAGTTATGTTTCGCATATAATTAGCCTATAATGCTAATTAATTAGCAACTGTACATTTATTGTATTAAGCTTATAAGATAAGAAAGGTTATTTTTCTAATTAGCACTATTTACTTTTATAGAATTATTTCATTGCGTTGCTTTCATTTCTATGCACTCTAATAAATTCATCACTATTTTATTTATTTTGGTAGCCTTGCTTATATCAACCCAAAAAGAAATATATAGTTTAAGTTTAAAGGATCTAATCAGATAAATTAGCTATAAGATAAGAGGATCCAAACTCTAATAGTTAAAAAATGAATATTTGTTAATGAAAGAGGAGAAGCTAAGTATATGATTATTAAGTATTATTTAAATAATTACATTAGGACTAACTATAATATTAATAGTAAGCTTAGTTAGTTTAAATTACTGATAGTTATTAAATACTAAGAATGTATTTAAAACTTAACATTAAACAAGGTTAGAATTATCTGCTGAAATTACAATTAATCATTCTTCAGTTAGCACTACCTTTCTCTATAAGTTCATCTTTCCTTGCATTTCTAAGTACTTTTATATATTTTTCATCCTTACTTGCTTGGAAAATTCTTTTTCATGATTTCTTTTAATCATTGACTCCTTTCAATTTTCGCTTCCAATAGTCACAGGTCCTAATCCTCCTATTTTAGATTTTTTATTTTTTATTTACTGATAATCTTTATATAAATAGGGTTCAAATTCAATTTATCTTGGCTTTTTAGAAAGTTCTCTGGTAAATTAAGGCTTCATGTTTTAGACAGATTAATCATGCTTATATAACTAAACCCTTTAATTTTATCCTTTGCTTTCTTTAATTATGAAGCCATGCTTCGAGTGCTTTAATACTAATGGCTCTTAAGAATCTTTCGGTATTTGAAAATACATCCTCGAGTCAAATTCTAAGGAGTGCAGTTTTTTAGAATGAAGAGTAATATTTTCAGCTTTATTTAAAATTTCAGCTTTACTTGAGTTTTTAGTTCCAAAAAATTCTAAGTTATCATACGACTGAGTTAGTGAATAAGTTTAGCCTTTCTTAAATACTGAGTTCTATTAATTTTAGTGATCTTAGCCATAATGAAGCTAATTTTTATCCATAATTATATTTTAAGCTGTTACCTTTATAGGACTTATTGCTGATGCTTTATTAACAGGAGTCAGACATTCAAGGTTATCAATTCCAAATTTGGATATTTTCTGGTTTCTATTTTGGAATCTATTTTTAAAAGAGAGCGTCATTTTAAATTCGGTTATCAATATCTAATCTAATTAGTTTATATTATATAAGGATCCTCTCTTTGCTACAACTGTTATACTTACAATACTTAAAATGCTATTTCAAAATAAGCTAAGCGATATAATATTTATAGTCTACTGTAAAAAAGATATAATGCTAAGCAGATCTTACACTGAATAGGCTTTTTATTATATTTAGAAAGAAACTTACTTAATCTTACCAGCATTATCCTTTATAACCTAATAAGAACTAAATAAAGCCACTATCTGTTGCTAAATGCATTTCATGGTAATTTTGAGCATAACATATCTTTTACTAATTAAATGTCTTAAGTATTCAGATTAGAAAGAAATCAGGCCATTTAATTAGCATAATAGTGAGAAATTTATAAAGCATTAATATTATGGCAGTAAAGTTAAAGCAATGATGTATATTGATGACAATGATTAACTCTATAGTTGTTCTATTGAATTAATAAGTAGAATAAACATATTTATAGACTAAAGAAAGTCAGACTAATTAGTAACTTTTTACTTTTTTGATCTTTATAAAGCTTAAGTTTTTAATTAAAGATGCTTAAGAGTAGCTAAATGATAAATCATGAAATTAGATAGTAAGCATGAAAAAGAAAAGTATGGTATATTAAATAGAAATGACTTAATTTCAAAATTATAATTACAAATAAAGAAATGTAAAGTAGCTATACTTATAAAGGAAACCGAAATAAAATAAATAGCTCTCATAAAATTACAAGATATAGGGTTAAAGCATAATAACTATTATATAAATGTAAATAGATTTTGCAAAATAAATAAAGTTGACTAATTTGCCTAATTATTTTAATATTAATAGGATATTTCTCTTATATAAGAGAGCTTATTATTTTTATATTTTGATGATGCTAAAATATTAGATGAAATAATATAAGTACCATTGAAAGAATTGCTCACTTGCTTAGATTAGAAGTTTTAAGATAATTAAAAAGTAATTACATAAGCATGTTAATAACATTATTTACTTGTTCAATTTGTAAATCCGTAAAAGGAAGGGAGAATTACTTTATATACTATATTTCTAAAGGTTGATAATACTTTAAATTTCCTTTTTTTAGTTTCTCGCTTAGACTTAAAAACTCACTGAGTGATCCTAATAAAATATCTTTATATTGTCTTTCTAAAGTAGTTAAGTTTGGTAATTGATACTAGTTTTAATCCTATTTCTCAAGAGTCTCAATAATATACAACAAAATATTGCTTAATTCATCATTTCCAAGAATTATAGCCCTTTCTTATGCCTTTTTATAATTTGGGAAATATAAATAGTCTTCACCAATAGCTGCCATATTTAATTAAAGTGCTTACTTAGTAGATTCTATCTCAGCTAGTTGATAGAAAATTTTGCCTCTCGAGATATAATTATATTTAACGCATTTCAAAGACTTATTATAGCATTCTCTAGCCTTATTAAGTTCTCTTTCATTTAAATAAATATTTCCAAGGTTATAGAAAGCGTCTCCATTTTACTGCTGCTCTAAAATTTCTTCATATATTTACTTAGCATTATCTATCTGCTTCATTTGGGTATATGTTAGTGCTTAAAAGAATCTAGATTCATATGAATTTGGATTAAAGCAGTAAGCTTCTTAATAAATATATAGAGCCTACAATGGTAGATCTAATCATTATCTACACATATGTCCTAACTCCAATAATACTTAGCTTATATTTTCATCTGCCTATTAGAGAAATAAAGGAATAGGATCTTCACTGCTATTGTTAAGCTAAGCTATTAAGTTTTATCTTCAATTTTCATCATTAAACTGACTAATCAAATTCTTTAGAACAGGATCCTGCTGAACATTTTAGTCATTAATAAATACTTTAAGCTTTGCATAGATTTAAGCATTTTTATTTATGCAGAACAATGTATCTGCTAAGCATAATTTATGCTATGTGCTCCCATGCGCCACATAAGCAAGCAATGCTAGTGCTATACTTAGATAATCAGCAGCTTAAGGAATAAAGTTTTTGTTTATATAGCATAAAGCAAGCAAATGACATTTATTAGCTAGTTCTGCGAGCATTCTCTCTTGAAGCGATTTATAAGTTTTCTTGATGACAATTTCTTTTAGCATATCAATACTGACAGTCTTAATAAGTTCCTTTTAATTACTTGGCTAACTTATAGGAGGTAATTCATTTTAAAATACTTAATTGTGCTATTTTAGTGTCTTTTTCTTGTTTTTAGAAAGACACTTACCCATTTATTTAAAAATTTCCCTTTAAATATTTATTAATTAAGAGCTAATAAAAGGATGTATACCAAATTGCAAAAGCAAGATATGACAAACCAGTTGAAATATCCTAAATTTTTCTTTCCTATACATTTTCCTGTTATTCAACAATGATGGTCAAAATTCTCAATACACAGATTACATTCCTTGCAATGTCTTGAACGTTAAATCACATATACCATACATTTCTAGCAAATTACACTCTTATCGTATGTTTCTATGTTTCGTTCAGAGTGTTAGAGTATACCAGGATTTATTAAAGAAGTAATGGAAAAGCTAATACAAAAGGAAAATAGTATTATCCAGCCTAGGATTTCTGGTAGTATATTATTAAGATTTTATATAATTATAACATCAACCAGAACAAATAAAATTAGCACACATAGAAAGTATTAATACTATGGACCAAGAGTTAATAAAGGAACTCCAGATTTATTAAAGAAAAATCCATAGCAGTTTCCAATCATTCCAACTTTCTTGTTCTCATCCCCAAATGTTTAGTATTTCATATTATCTTTTATGGATAATTGATTAAATATAAAATCTTATCTATCTATATTAATTATTCTATTTCAGAGCACTTTTATATTATAAGTCTCTTTATATTTTAACTACTTCTTTAAGAAAAGCAAGTAAAGATATCCTTATTAGCTCTAAAAATAATCGTCTTTACTGACTTGTATATTGTATTTTATTGTAACTTAGCTTATCCACTCTAATGAGAAGCAGTAAAGCTTTACAAATTAGAAAGGAAATCTACTAGAATTATAAAAGGAAGAATGTAAAGCATATATAAATATAATTGAAATTATACCTAGTAATTAAAGAATTGATAGTTAAGCCAATTAAAATAGCCTTGCATATAAGCAATTTGATAATAGTGGTTTAGTAAAGAGACAGTTAATTATTAGCTACTAAAACTAAAGTTGCAAATAGTATTAAAATAGTATCACATTTATACAGTCTCTTGCATATTACTTCTTTTAGCTGAAATTAAAACACGTATTATTTTATTCCTTTTGGTTATATTCTCAAGTAAGTAGTTTATAATAAATAGAGATATTTAAGTAGTTAGTTAAATGATTAAATGAAAGGGTTTTGTTGAATTAGTAAATTAAAATGTAGATAAAGATAGATAAAGTGTCAGCTTTCTTAAAAGTGAAAGGTAAGAAAGTAAAGTAGACTCTGAAAGGTAAAAAGAACAGACTTAAAAGTAATATCAGTTATTGTTCTCTCCCTAATATTAGTAACATTAAAATCAATCCACTTAACTTCGCTAGTATAATTAACACCAATTAGCAAAAATCCATAAACAAGGACTATGGCATTAAGTAGCTCAATAATTCTGGTTTTTTCAATTAGAAAAGTAAAAGCATATAAGATAACTATATTACTAATATGATGGATATGTATTAGAAAGATTTAGATGAAAAAGGGGATAATCCCTATTGCTTAAATCTTTAAAAAAGTAATTTAGAAAACTCTTTATAGAATATCTATCTTTCACATAATTAAACTCTTCTAGAGTCTAATGTTGGGAAAAAACATTTAAGCAGAAGTGTTTAAAAGTTAAGGCCAATCTAAAGCACTCCTTTAAGTAAAATAGATCTAAAAACTAAACTTGTTAGCTATAAAAAATTTAATACCAAAGTAAAAGCTTTAGATTAAAATTTAGATTATCAATAGTGAGAAGATAAAAAGAAATTAGCAAAATCTGACTATAAAAAATAATGATTCAATGTTATGAACACAATTTTGTGACCGTGTTCAAATATAGGTCAGCCAAAAAAAAATAAAGAAGTTAAATTAACTTTGCTAAAGTTCAACCAAAAAGATCAATAATAAAATATACAGAAAATAAAGAATAAGTAATCATATCTTACAACAGTTATAAAGCAGATAGAGCAGAAAATGCATGTAAAATAGAATGCTAAACAAAAAAATTTTTCCTTTATTAAGTAATTATCTTTCTTTGAGGATGATTCAACAAGTACAACTATACAGAATAAAATAAAACTTGCTTTTTTAGGGAAGTTGAACAAATAAAATACATAAGAACTTTAAAAGAACTAAGAAGTTAAGTAATAAGAAAATAATAACGAAAATCTAGTGAATAAAATGTGAAATCGAAATAGTTTGAAAAAGAACTTCAACTAATAGAAATAGAAGGATTCAATACTTTATTTAGATCAATAGACTAAGTTTTTTTAATTATTAACTGGCACATTACCTCCATGTAAAGAAGAGTAAGAATAAGAATCTAGTGAAAGAAAATAGGAGATGGAATAATAAAACCAGTAATTATAATAGAAACTAGACGATTCATAATAATTAGATAAGACTACTAAAGATTAAGGAGAAAACTTAGTAGACGAAATAAAGCGAACAGATCAGAAAATATAAGAAAGACTTTAAAAAAAACTTCAAAAATAGAAATCTAATGGAGATGTTATTGCAGATATAAAAAACCTTCTATTTCCAGAAACTGAAATTAAAGTGGATGAAACCTTTGAATAAACAATAAAATATTGCTAATACTGGGAGATAGCAGATTGCTATTTTTTTCATCAAGAAATAGCTATAAAATGGATTTTCACTACGTTTAAGTAATTCGTTGTAAAGAACATAGAAGATTAAAGTCTAAATTTAAAACTATTGCTAGTATCTAGCTAATAAAAATTGAAAAATGATTTAGCAATAATTAAGAATTTTATAATGAAGGTTAAAGAATAAGAGTAGATGAACAAATTAAGAGAAATGCTAGTTTCTTTCTTATAAAACTTTATTAACTCAGTTCAAAGTATGCCTCCTTCTTTGCTATACTTCTTCTAGTATTTTTTGAAAATAAAAAATATTAATAAAGGCTTAATTACATAGTATGAGATAAAGCGAATCAAAAAGTTTAACAATGTTTAAGTTGTGCTTGATGATGAAATGTAGAAGATGCTGTTGATATTTTTCATGATTACAAACCTTTTTATAGGAAAAATAAGCTTGGAATAGTAGTGAAATGTTGATAAGCTGAATTTAAAAAATAATAACATTGCATTTAACATTAAAACATTTGCTAGTGCTTTACAGATTTTAATCATTTGAACTTTCAAGTTAGCTGGAAGAAATCAAAGTGAATCTATTAGTATTTTAGAAGATATAAAGTCAAACAATTACTAGAAAAGTTATAGTGTAAGCTAATAATTCAGAATAATTTCGATGGTGTTTCTGACAAATTGTACTCTTACTAGCAATTATCGAATTTCATAAATTAAGAAGAATTATGGAATTATCTTTAAGATTTGTTGCTATTGCTTGGTGAAAGCATACTAAATGAAAGTAGAAACTTCTATAAGAACTATACAAATTTTGAATATTATTAATGTAATTTTTTTATAAATATTATCCTCTTGATTGTTTTCAGTAAAGTTTTAGATTATTTTTAAATTTACAGAAATGTGTCATTATAAACTTATAATTTTCCCTTTCCTATAAAAGCTATAGCCTTAACTAGCATGTAAATATGAAGAGTATTATATGATTTCTATTGCTAATATATCAATCATTTTAATTCTAAATCTCTAAAAGTCTCATACTAATATCATAATAAGGAAAAAAATTGCTGTATAGAAGATTTTGCTTTTTTCTTAGTAAGATTCAGTTAATTAAAAAAGAATAAAGCTAAATTCTTAGTTAAGAAATAGTAAAAGTGAAAAACCCTTCCTAAAGAGTGATATAAAATTCTCTAATTTATGCTAAATTAAAAATGTATAATCCAACTAGCCTAAATAATTTTAAATTTCTATTTTATGTTTTATTATCTCTTTTCACTATTTTTTATTGTTTAAATAGTAAAGAAAATCTATATTTTAAGATTGATAATTTCAAAAATAGTAATAATAACTGCGCGTAGTACTTTAGATGAGAAGCAAAGGTAATTATAAAATTTAAATGATTGCATAAATTAAAACTTTTAATACATATTTATCTGAAATATTTGAATATGAGATATATGCTAATTATAGAGAAAATAACTTTACTCTTTCATTTTAAATCTTAGCTTTAATATAAGTCCCTTCTTTAAAAGTGGTTTATCATTTTAATCTTCAGTTTTACAAATCAAAAATTATTTAGAAATAAACTATAAAATGAAAGTTCAAAAAAAGTATAATTAAAGCTTTGCAAGCCTATTAAAAATGGATAATCAAATAAATATTTATGAAGAAATATTTGATAAGCAAATTTCATAAATGCAAAATAGTAAAAACTTTCGATCAAAGCTAAAATGAATTATTCAATGAATAAGCTTCATATCAATGATATAAATAATTTAATTTATTTGTTGAATTAAGAATAAAGATAAAATTAAAACATAGGAAATCCTCTAATTCTAAGTCATTCATTGTTCGTGATTCCTCATTTTAGCTTCTCTTTATTTTAGACTTTCAAACCCTTTTTTAAGTTTTTCTAAGTGAAGATTGTTTTGCTGCTATTTTTTCTCTAGTACTTTAATTTAATTAGTAATGTTCGATAAATTCTATGTATTTTATTACAATTATTTAAAATATTGGACTTTTTCTGCTATCTCTTGACCAGTTTCTCCATTTTGAACTTTTAAAATCATTTAACTTAAACTGAATAAGGAATTACTTTTCATTTATTTAATATTCAATTTGCTCTAAATCTTCAAATCCTTCTAGCTGCTATAAAAGTTATTCACGCTCTTCAGAAAGTTATTCCAATTCTTTTTTTACATCAGCTATATTTTATTCAACTAGCTTTTACTCATTTTGGTTTTGCAATAATTAAGTTTAAATATCACTAAATATTTGTAATTAGTTTTTATAAGGGCCTTTAGTATCCCATGACTCTATTATTTTAACAACATCTCATAAATCTATTTAATTTTCGCTATCACTTTCATTCATGTAGTTCTTTATTTGAGCAAGCAAAAGTTCCTAAGTGTTCATGTTTTCTTCTTCTTTATACTTTTATAAGATATTCTCTATTTCTTAAGCCTCCTTCTCTACTTGCTCTAAATAAAAATCGTTTATCTCCATTCAAATTTATTTTAAGGATTTATTAAGTTGAATGATAATTTTAAAATGGTAATCAGAAAAGCTATCGAAATGGAGTGAATTCAAATGTTATCATAGAAGATTAAAACTGCTTATTAATTTATAGTAATCTCTTTCCTATAAAAGCACTATGAAGATGAATTTTTATTTTTATTATATATATCTTCACATTCTGTTTTAACATTATTTGAAACACTTAGGTTTATTTGCAAAAATATTATCAAGAACGTTTGTTGTAAATGGGATAAATTAAAAATTATCATATTTTGAACTTTGGGTTTTGAATAGAAGTAAATAAAGAAAAATTAGATAAATTAATCTGACTATCAAAGATCGATGGTTTTGTGATATTTCAGTTAGTTTCTAAGTTAAAATATAACTTTTATAAAATTCTAGTCTTAGTATTTTTATTCTGTAGTTCAATTATAAATTCTGCAATTTAGATACTTCGAACTGTTCTATGTTAGTCAATTTTTCAGATTAAAGCTATAAATTAAATTATTTATTTATCACACATTTAAAGGTAAATTATATAGGGCTAATTTATAAGAGTTCAATAATAAGCTTTAAAATAATTTTTTTAATAGATTGATATTAGAGAAGATGTTCTTTTGATTATTATAAATTAATAAATTTACATCTAAAAGTGCTAATTATACATTAGTTATTTTTTACATAATTAATACCACAGGAACTTCAACGCTATGAATCTTCTAAAATAAAATCAAGAGCTTCATCTGCTTCTTTCTAATTAACTTCCTATATTTAAACAACTTTTCCTGGTTCTTGATTTTCATTTTTTTTCTTTAAACTCTGCTTAGATCACAAATAGTTATTCAATCCAGGAGGTGTTTATGTATCAATTGAATTATTTCCACTTCTTTTGTAGTTAGAACTTGGATTTGTGCTATCTTAAGATAAGGGACTTTTTTGTTTATTTAACGATATTGACTTCTTTTAAAAACTTTGCTTTTTTAACTCAATGTTATAATCCTGAGATTTAAAAAATTTTACTTCTTGTGATTTATTAGAAATCGGAGATTAAAAATCAGACTCTTTTCCAATTGAAATCATAGATAAGCTTATTTCATCTTTTTCTTTCGTATTTTGATCTAAAGGAAGATCTTAGATATTAAACGCTTTCTTTATTTTATTAAGATCTTTTTTACTTTTCAGCATACTTTTTCGTCTGTTATTTCTTTTGCTTTGAGTGCTTATTTTTTCCATCCTATTTTATTGCTTTATCTAAGAATGAAATATTTGTTTGATTCCTTCACTCATACTTACGTTTCAAACAGCATCTCTTCTTTTAGAAGTTGTAGCTTTCCTTTGAATTTAGCTTGCTGGAATAGTTGTTTATTTTGCATAATCAACTATAGAGCTTCACTTCTCTTGATTTTACATAGTCGCATATTTTTATAATTTAATTTAATTAGCATTTTCTTTCATGCTTTATGTAATCTTTCTTTTCTAAAGGGATTTGCTTCTTAAAATTTTGCCTTTTATTTCTTATTTTATTTATTATTAAAGCTCTGAAATTATCTATTAAGTTACAGCCTGATCAGCTTGGATGGAATGACCATAAACTGATTATCTTTTATTTGATTTATTTTACTTTTCTGCTTATGTATTTATAAAGAAATCATTATTTTAATTATTTAGGACATTGTTACTTAAGAAGTCTCATTATTTTTCAGTAAAATCCTTTGGATCATTCTTGTTGTTTCCAGCAGTTAATAAAAGACCGAGATTATAATTTTTGACGCTGTTATTAAAAGAATCGAGACATTTCTTATTAAAATCTAACTGATTTTCGTTTACTTCTTCCAAGTCTCCATAATTAACGTCTAGTCTTATAAAATCCCTTTTTATTTCAATGACTTTGTCTACTATTTCTTAGAAATTGAATATGCACTATTCTTAACATAAAGCATATAGCTTCATTTTATGAATTTATCTTTTAAAGATTTATTTTTCTAGAAAGTATCTTCTTTTAAGCAAGTAAGAGTCATCCTTTATCATATTTCTTATTCAATAGGCAAAGAATGTGTTGGTTTTTTTTCTTTTGAGACATCTAAATCAGATTTATATAAAAATAGCTGCTTGATTCTAGCAACCTTATAAATCTAGTTAGAATTTATCCCAATACATTAGTGCTACTTACTGGTTACCCAGTTTAGTTATTTATTTTACCATAATGACACTTCAGAAACTCATAATTATAGTTCCCCAAAAGGTTGTTGCTGATAAAAGCAGCTTAGTGAAGGAATTGTAAATCTGAATATATCCATATCCTATTGTTGTAATTGAATACCAACAAACTCACATTTCACTTCCAATATACTTGTAAACATCAGGATTTACTTCTCTTTCTAAAATTCTAATCATAGGACCGATAGCAATATCAGTAATCACTAGCAAATAAAGCATGAACCTCTTAGGATTTTTCTTGATATTAAATTTCAAGTAGAAGAAAATGTTATCCTTGAGTCTTTGCAAATCTAGAATTCTAAATACATCTGTTCTAAACATTAAACGCATAAAGAATAATCGTACTAAACTGTATATTCTAATCATTATAAAGATTGATATCATATCATTCAAGGAATTATGATATTTTATACCATTGTCTTCAGTACTATATTTGGAATTTCAGCTACTTATTGGTATTTTTACAACTGAATGAATAAAGCATTCAATTATCATCGAATAAAATAAATATGGCATCTATTATAAGCTAGTCCTCGAGTCAATGAGTTGGAACTGCTTCTTTATTTAGAGTAATTTTAAGTACATTTTCACAGTGAGTATTATTATTATAACAGAAAGAATGCAAATGGCAGTCTAATATATATAGTTAATGCTCTCTAATCTATAATTGTTCTAATAAATAATTTAATTCTATATAAATAGCTTACATCTATTATCGAAATTAACAGAATTACCATTGTTAATATTGCTATAACTAAATCGAATCTCACTACTAATCTCTTCATTTTCTTAACTACAAGAGTGTTAGGTGTGCAGTTAAATAATTTACTAGGAAGACAATCTAATCTAATTTTTCCATTATAATCTATTTTTTCATCTCTGGTTATTACTTTGTGCATTTTTATAGGATCAAATAATTTCGATTTTCTTTAAGGTCTTATAATTCTTTTGTCTGAGTTAAAACTAAAATTGCTTTGATTATGATGATTTAGAATCTTTTAATCATTTTAACTTTCTTTTTAAGTTAATTTTCTTTATTTTTAGGTAAATCGTAAAAGATGGGAATTTCTTCTTTGCATAGAAATTGGATCTATTTTCTTATAATCAAATATTTTGGCAACTTCTTTTTAAACATTATAAATACTTTAGCCCTATTCTTTAAAAACTATCTACTATTTATTATTCTCTTCAAACGTAATTTTCCTTTTATTATTTTCATCCATTCTTGTTATGCTTTTTTATAGAATTTTAGGATTAAGAGGTTCTTCAGGTTTTTACTCTTATAGTGTAAATCTTCTGGATTGCTCTTATTAATAAAAAGCATTATTGAAGTTTTAATATTTTTGTTCTTCTTAATAATAATTTCAGGACTATATCATTTTTCCAGAAACTTATTCTTTGGGTTTTTTCATTTCTGCATTAAAAACATGTTATTTTCCAATCTGTTATTCTATTCCAACGTTATAAAAATCAGTTTTTGGAGATAAGTTGTCTTCTCAAGTACCCAAATTTGAGGATACAGTTTGCTGAGTCAATCTTTAATTTTAAATAGTTTAAGCAATATTATAAATTTTTCCTTCTTTTTAAATTTTATTCTCGTTTTTACTCTTCTTACCAACATTTTCTTTTATTTTCCTCTTTTCTCTTTGCTTCTCTTCATGCAAGTCAGTAGATTTCTCTTTTTCTATATTATTTGAATTGCTGAGTTTTTGCTGAGACAACTCTTAGAGATTTTGCTTATTCGACATTTTTATTTGAAAAAACTAAAGTATAATTAATTAAAAAAATTATCTATAATTGAAGATTCAATTCTATTTAATCAATTAATTCAATTTCTTAATTTATACTGTAAGTTTATATCTTAGCCTTAGCCACTTCTAATTTTTCCTTTAATAAGTCTCCAATACTATATATTTTACTGTCCTTTCTTCTGGCATTTTTGCAATGATAATTTAAAAGCTCTTTATTTAAGAATTTACTATTTAAGTTAGATTATAGCTGCAGAGTACTTGAATATTTATATTTTTAGAATATTAATATAGTTTGAGGTTTATATGATTTCATCTAGTAAATAGGTAGTTGAAAAGTTTTAAATTATAAACATAGCAATTATTAATTATCAACATTGCCTACTTCTTACGTTTATTTAACTAAACCTATTGTAGCTTAAGATAAGTTACTGTTTTATCATATTATTAAATGTTTTAGAAGTGTAACAGGCTTTTACATCCACTTAATAAGCTTTATTAAAATATTAGTGTAAAATGTAATTTAAAGTAAAGTATTAATCATCTAAGCTGCAATCTTTAAGTATTTGGAACTAAATTAACTATTTTACTTCTGAATGCTCATTAAAGTTAATAAAATATAAATTTTTATCCTATAAGCTTCTATAATCACTTTATCCTTTGTCATAATAGATATTTTGCTAGTTGCATAAATGTTTTATAAACTTATAAAGTTAATTAAATTAAGTGATTCTTATTTTGGTTTTTTAATTGAATAGAATTTTCAAAGGCTTTTATATGAATCTGCTAGAATAGAGGTATTTAAGTTAAAAAGCTTGATAAACGTTAATATTATAAAGCTTATAGAAAAATAATGAAGAATAGTATAATCTTAATGTAGAAGTTTTCTTATTATTGGATCTAACTAAATATTAGTATACTATTTAGATTAGGATATCCTAGCTATCTTTCATTAAATTTATATTATATTATCAATTTAAGTAAAAATTAAAAAATCTATGCTAGGGGTAAGTAGAGTACTGAGATGAGTATTAAAGACTATAATCAGCTATTGATCTCCTTTTTATCTAATATAAAACTTAGGTAAAATCTATTGTATACTAAAAGTAAAGAATGGTATAATAATGGTCTTAGCTATAAAAGCGAATGATGTATTTATAAGCCAAAGGAATCTAATCTTATTTACATTGTAAAATCCTCTTTTATTTTTGTATATCCTAATATTCGTAGTCAATTAGTCAATTAGTCAATTATAGGTTTATTTATAAGACTCAAATTTAAATTAAATGACAGAACTTGTTTGAATTTCAATCTGTTTCTTTGTAGGTTTATTAGGTTTTTACTTTGGAAGATCTACAGCTCTAAAAAAGGCAAAGTAAATAGCGGGCTTTGAATAAATAGAAAATAACACTGAGATGGCAGATGTTGATTTTGAATCTTAACTTGAAATACTAAATAATCAATTGACACTTGAGCGAAGAAACAACCAGGTATTTTGCTTACTTATAGAAACTGGAGGCATAATATAAAGCTTAATTGCAACAATTGAATACTTAAATCAAAACTTACCAAATATAACAGAAAGACAAACAAAATGTATTATATAATATATAGGAAAGCTAAGCGTAGCAGCTATTTTAAGAACTAGAAGAAGAACTTGATGATTTTCCTGAAAATGAAAAAGTTGTGTTTCAACCTTGAGCTATATTATTAAACTTAAACATTTAATAGCTAACTTTTGTTCCTTTTTATTAAATTGGGATTTCATTTACCACTCTAATGTACTGTTTTTAATTTATTATAGCTATTTCCTACAGAAACAAGAAAAAATCTTGTTAATAGACTTAAGTTCATTTTAAATAAAGCTACTTTAACTATTTTAAAAATAAAAAGCTTATTTAAAAAAGGTAGTCAACTTAAGTTTATTAACCATTAATTTAAGAACTATATCTATTTCTTTAAGAGAACATCAATTTTCGTTAATTTCTCTATTCAACAATAACTATTTTAGGTATTTTAATTTGAAGGTTTGACCTGTTGGTGTAAGTGTATAGTTATAATAAAAAATAAAATAAGCCAATTTTTAGTAAATTAGCGCTTTATTAAAAGTCTATTCTCAATTTGGATTGAGGTCTATTTAATAGTTCCTTCTCTTTTTTTTGGTAATTTTAGCTTTCATTTCTAATACGATTTATTGACTTGACTGGTTATTAGATGTTTTTTTAAAGCTTTGTCTGCTTAAAGCGAAAATTTAAGTAGATAAAATCTAAATTATGATATAAGCTTTTGAACAAGTTTGAAATTATATTATTTAAATGAAGATTAGAAATTCCCAATGGAAATCTAAATCAAGATGGTAATATTTACATTTTGCTTATTTAAATTCAAGCTTATATTTATTTAGAGCTATAGTGTTTAAGAAGATTCTTCCTAAAATATTGACTTCAAAGATATCAAGTTTAAATTTATACTTTAAGAACTAATATGATATACCTTTATCTTAGCACTTATAACCAAATTTATTTAATAGAAAGTGTTTATTTTAAATATTCTTTAATAGCTTAATCTTATTACTAGCTAGAAAGTTAGCTTCTTTAAATAATTTTCAAGTTTATAATTCTTAGGTAAATGTGATATGTTAAAATTAATTTATAATCTTATAGATTCTTCTCCATTTAATGATATAATTAAGAATATTCAAAAACATATGGGTTAGAAATAAATTAGAAAGGTATATTCACCTTATAAAGTTATTTAAGTTACTAAATTGATAAAGCAAGTTCCTTAATACTGAAAGATCTAATCAGTGAAGAAGTTTAATTTGTATTTTATAATTGTTTAAATATAGATCTAGTGATATGTAGTAATTATCTATTTGATAGAAGCTTAAATTTTATAGTTAAATCTAAACATTTAGTTAATATGTTGCTGTTTTCACAAGTTTTTAAAAATTTGATAAATTCCTATTAAGCTTGTTATCGTTCCTAATCCATTTGCCATCAGATCGCTTACTCTGGGATTTTTACTTTCCAAAGCTTAGTCTAGGTAGTAAAATCCAATAGGAATATCACAAGCGTTTTTGAAGATACTGAGTACAAGATCATCATTTTTCAGCAGAGCCTATTCATGCTTCTTTTTATACTCTTCCTAATCTATGTTTTCATCTCTAATTTTTTGAATCTATTTATGCAATTCTGAAATTTCTATAACATTAGAAACGAGGTAGCTTGAATATGAGATTATATAAGCTATTGCTGTAATGGTATTGAAAATCTTATGCAATTGTTTATTAACAAAAATTTGCTGATTAAATAAATAGCCTCCATGATCAGCTCATAATGAGAGAAGGTTAGTAGCATCAGCTAAAGTATTAAATTTTTCATATAGCTTATGCCCTTTCTATAACCTATCTCTTACATTTTTTCAATGCTAAAACTAGTTGAAAACTTTAAGTATAAATCTTGATTAAGAGCAACTTGAAGCTATAATCAATAGCTTTTTTCCCAGTTCCTAATTTTCTTTCTTTAAGCTATAAACTATAAATCTTAGTCCATATTATAAAACTCTAAATATTTTTTCTCTTCCTGAAAACTTAGAAAGAAAAGCAACCACATAATCAATTCAGTCCTATCTACCTGTCTTAGTTGCTTGTTTTTTTTCCATTTATTAAATAATTTAGTATACAAATATTTAATTTATATCTAACTCCTTTATATTCTACTATTATTCACTATTTAAACAGACTCTTGTTTGCTTGTATTTTAATTAAGTTTTCTATTATATTATTTTCTTTCTAACGAGCTAAGCTTATTTTATATTAGCATATCTATGAACATATTTATGAATATATTTGCTTTCTATTTACTTTAACCTTTTAATGAAGAGAAATATATGAAACTATTTAAAAGATAACTATTTTCATGATAAATGCATAATCACACTAGTTCTTATTTATTTTATTTATTCTAAAGAATCTTTATTTAAGAACAGTTAAGAATTTTATTGCTGCATAAAATTATTTAATTGATGTACTTAGTTTAAAATATTATCTAGATTTGCTTTAGAGGCAATGGCATTACTATTACTGTTTGCTTAATGTAGATTTTATAATTGTCTTCTATTTCTCTTTTTACTTAAACTTATGCTTACTATGCTTTATCTTTAAACTTCTAACTCTTACCAATCAAAAATTTTTTATTTAAATTTAGAAATTTCTAAGAATTTATCTGCATATAAAAGAGAATTTAAGTACAAATATAGGAAAGTAAAGAATTGGAAATAAAGAGTATAAATTAAATGGAAAACATTCAAAAAGATTAGTGATAAATCAGCCAAAATGAAACAGACTCCTAAAAGATAGAAAGAATCTATAACATAAAAGTGGAAAGTGAGTAGCTTACAATAAATCAGTAATAAGAGGAACTAAAAGATACTAATAATTAAAGATCAGATACTTAGACAGATAATTAGAGTTAGTAACTATAGACTAAAAGTAAGGGAAATCGTTATAATGATATAGAATTTAGTGAAGAAATATTTAAGGACTCTAATGGTGGTATCAGTATTTTTGTGCATTTTTAATTTTAGAATGGTTAGAAAGATTCTATTATTTTAAAAGATCATGATAATCCTACTGTCTTGGCTAAAAATTTTAGTTTGATACATAACTTATCAATCAAAACTTAAGAATAAGTATATCAGCATTTTAAGTAAATAGTGGAAGATCTCCAATTTGCTAATTTTGAATAATCATCTCCAAAGATAAATGGAACTAAAGTAAAGCATAGAGAATTGAATAGCTTAAGCACTGTTTTAGAAGAACAATCTCTAGAAGTAACTATTCTACCTAAAACTTGCCATTTAAGTTCTTCTGTCGCTTAGTAAAGTAGTTTCATTAATAAAAAGCTCCAAGAACTTGAATAAGTAACCAAAAATTTGCATAAAGTAGCTATACAAAAGATAGAAGAGATAAGATACGAAAATTCACTTGCCGACTAAAAACCCCCTAAGTATTAAAAGCAAAGAGTTTAAAATACAAATATAAAGATATGAAATAAACTATATGAAGAAGCTAAAGTACAAAAATAATAGAAGTAGATGCAAATAAAGAAAAGGGTTCAAGATTAGTAAGATATGGAGAGTAAGTTGTGCACTTTTACTCCTAACATCTCCCCTTCAAGTAAAATTACAAAAAACAAACATTTTGAAATGAATTTAATAACCAAAGGAAAGTTACTAAAATAGAAGAAAGACAAACTTAAGATTTAAAAGCATGAATAAGAAATTAATAAGAATGATTTTAGTCCTTCCATTAATTAAAAAAGCTAAGCTATAACTAAGAATAGAAGCAAGGAGTAGAGCATTTCTGAAGTTTTATATTATGATTATCACATCAGATAAGAAAAGCAGAAATATTTTGAAGAACAAGCCAGTAAAGGATTTAATTCTTAAATAAAGATGAATAATGACTAAGAGTAGGAAGTTATAAGCAGACTTACAAAAAAATCTAACAAAAAGTAATTAGATAAACAAAAAATACTGAATAGCAATTAGATGCATGATCTAAGCTAAGCTCTTTACACTCCTAAGATTACTAAATTGGCTTAAAATATAGAAAGGAAGAAACCAATAGTTGATAGACTACTCTAATGGTAGTAATAAATTCAATAAAATAAAGAAAAAATGCTTAAAGAAGATTAAGATTAGCTTTTTAAACCACCTGAAATTCAATCCACTAGTAGGAAGATCCATGAACAGATAATTCATTAGAAAATAAATGAGCTTTTCTTAATATTAGACAAAAACTGTAAAAAGAAACTAAACTACTGAAATTTAAGCTTGGAGACCTTAACTCCTTAATAGCAATCTCTGCTATAGCCCTTGAATTAGTTTCTAAATGACAGATAAAATATAAGTATAGGTTTTAGTGAATTTAGTGAATATGTTTAATTTTTAATAAAAGTAATCCATTATTCAGAAATTAAACTTAAGTGATAAGCATGTTTTACTTGATTTAAAGAAAAAACCCAATCTACCTGAGGAGTTTTCTTTCAAAGTAACAATTTAAATTTAGCCTTAAGTTAATAAAAACTCCAAATAATTAGCAAAAAATTGGAAGGGAAGAGTAGAAGACAGATTATTACATAAAAGCAAGTAGTTGATAGCTGAAGAACTCTAAGCTTGTTATTTATTTAATTAGATTAGCAAATTAAAATCTAAAAGTTAATATCTGAATAAATTAAAATAGCAATAATATCTCCTAAACTACTTAATGACAGAGTTATAATTCAGAAACTTCAGAGTAATAGCACAATAAATTAAATTTCTTGTAATAATTTGCTTAAATAATATCATTTGTTTAGACAGTTTAATATCTTTGCCTAATATTTAACTTACTAATTATTTAATATTTTATTATCTAAAAAGTGATCATTAATAAGAGCTTAAATATTCTCTAGATGTAGATATAAATATTTGCTGAAGCTAGTAAAATATTAGAAGAAAATACTTGATATTAATTAAGTTAGGTAAATTACTAATCTTATATATTAAAAAATCATTTAATTAATTAAATCTAATTGAAAATCTTATCAACCTAAATCAATTGAAATTATTCCCAGTTATTATGCATGCAAAAAGAAATTTTTGTATATTATTTAATACTTTGCTGTAACTCCAGGAAGTAATCATTTTTCAATTGCTTATTAACTTTAAACATTAAGATACATTCAAAAGATTTTATGCATGAAGATGCTTAGAAATATAGAACATAAAGGTACAAGAGTATTAGCTTCAATTGTAAAAATAGTATTAGGTTTATTAAATAATGTCATTACAAGCATGAAAGATATTAAAGTAGAAAATGAGTAATAAAGTATGAATTTTTATATACTTATTAGATTTAATTAAAGAACCTTTGCTAATTTCAGAAGCTTAATATACTTAAATTAAAATGTTATTAGCTGTTTTAATAGATATAATATAAAATCTATATCATACATTAACTTAGTAAGTTTATTATTTGTACTTATTTAAACTTAGATAAATCTTTAATTTTGTAAGATGTATTAATGCAAATTCGAAATAAACTTAGACATTGCAAGCTAATTTAATTCTCATATTTATAATCTAAATTTAAAAATACTTTTATTTAATTTGATCTAAAGAAGCAAAATTAAAAAGAGTATTAGTAAGAAAAAGTATGCTTATACATGCTTATTAATGCAAGGATACCAAATTAAGCTAATCTATTAGCACTCTTTATTTCAAATAATGACTTATTGCTAATAAGCTTTCTTAATTTTGATTTTTTCATTTATAAGTTATTTCTTATCTCTACTTAAATTAATATAGTACTTTTAGATAAAAGAAACTATATTGCTGTTATAAATATGAAAGTAGCTATTTGTTAAATAAATACGTTTAGGCTATTTTTCTATACTTTCTAAGCATCTTTTAAACTCAGTTTAATTACTTAGGTATCAAAGTAAAAGTAGAAAAATTTAAAGCCTAAGTCTAAATTTTATTGTTGAAACGAAAGAATAAATATTTAAAAATATCTTTAGGTTTTAGCTGCTTATGAATAAAGCAAATTAATAAGAGCAAAGTATCTCATTAAAATCTAAGTAAAGATGAACATGGCCTCATATTATAATAAAGGCTATTTAATGATTTATTATTAAGTCCCTTCAAATTAAATTTGATTGGAAAATTACATTTTTATATAATTTGCATGATTCAAGAAATAAACTGTAGAAAACTATTTTAACGAAGTTAATTATTCTAATAGCTTTACATAGTAGTATTTAATGAAATTAAGGTTAATGATATAAATAACTTTAGCATAGCTAAATGATTATTATTAATTTAAAATATTTTATATGCTTAATTATGTTTTAGCCAACAATTTGAGTAATTGACAAAGTTATGATTCATTTAAAAGAAAGGGACTGCAAAAGGGAAGTAATTCTATATTTAAACCGGAATTCTTTAGTAAGATTAATAAAAAATAAACTATTTAAAAAAAACAAAAATAGCTCACTTAAAGTCGATGTCTGATAAAAATTGAGATTTAAAAGTTGTATTTTAAACATTTAGTTTTAAATAAAAGCAGATTAAGCTAAAATTTGTAGGATAATGCAATAATTAGTTTATATACTTGCTATTAACATAAAATGGTATTATAATATCCTAGTTTATATTTTATTACTATTAGAAGAGTAATATTAATGTTGAAACTAGTTAAGTAATGAAAATCAAAGAAACTAACTAATTCATTCACAAAAGTATAAGGAATACAATATTCTTACTTTTGAATAACTACTAGTAGAAATAAAGCTAGTTACAAATTTAAGAATTAATCTATATAGTTAAGTTAATATTAAATCTCCAACTAATTCTATCTATTTGTTAAATTATTACCTTGATGAGTAAGCGAGAGTACATATTTAATTGATTCAACTTATCTTATGGCTATTAACTTTTAATATTTCAATTTTAAAAAGTTGATACTCTATTTTATCTTTTAATGAGCAGTATTTTAAAAGCATTTTTCCTTTAAAGATTTATTTATTTTCATTTTTTAATATTTTGTAGTCGAGGGTTTTATTTAAAATGGTAGGATAAAGGAAATTTTATTAATAATTTCGAGCATTTTGGTTTAAGATAAATTTATTATTTAAATAAACAAGAAAGTTCTGGATGGTGTAAAATTAAGAGAAATTATAGTGTTGAAATATAAATGTAGGACTTAAAAAATTGTAATTTTAATTTAAGGAACAGATATAATATTTTTTAAGGTACTTTAATAAAATGTCGTCTATTTCTTCTTAAAGAATTTAAAGAATATCTGAAACTATTTATGAGCAAAGTGAATATTCCAGCGAAAAAAATGAAAATTCAAATAGAGAAAGTTAGAAATCAAAAAATTTGAGTGAATCTTCATTAGACCAAAGTGTAAGCTCTGAATCCACTAGTAGAAAGTTATCAAATGATTTTTAAATGCCTGATCATTTAAAATCTTACTTTCTTTCGTAAATGAAAGAAAGGAAAAAGCAATAATCACAAAGATAATTTAAGTCAGCTTTGAATTTTAACATTTATTAGAAGCAAAAATAAGGATTCACGCCAGCAAGAAGATTAAACCAAAACTAAGTAAAGAAAAATTTTGAAGATTAAAGTAGAGTAGTGTATTTGCAATCACTCAAAAAGAGAAGATCAAGCTAGCTATAAATTTAGTGATTTAATAGAAAAAGTTAACTTTCATAGAGTAATTAGAATAAAAAGCGTCTTCAGTTTGCACAAAAATCCATTATATAAACCTAAACTTAAAACTTTATGAGTACGTAATTTGAAAATATTGAAAGTTAGAAAATCGATAAATTACCAAAAACAATGTGAAACTTTAATTCTTACTGCAACATTATAATTAACTAGCAATTATTTAAGAAGGATATTCTTATTGCTTTGCTCTGTATTTCTACAATTTTTTTACAATGATTCGAAAATGAAATCTTTAGTCATTGAGATGATATTGAAGCGAGTACTCTTTTGAGATTTTTAAATGTTGGCATATCAGTTTATCTATGAAGAGAAATTTTTATGAGACATTAACTAGTATTTTTGTCATATAAAAATCTGGAATTGCTTCATTAAGGCACTTCTTTGATTTAAGAGAAATAATTTTTATACAATCTTATAATTGACTATGTGTATACTTGCATTTTCCTACCTCCTTTTGTTAATACTGAGTTTTCTTTCTGATTTTATGGAGATGATTACGAATATAATCTGAGCGATTTAGTGACTATATTGATAAGCTTAAGATTAAAATTAGTATTTAGATGTATTCTACTATATTAATATAAAAGTAATATTCGAAGACTATGTGATTATAATGCATGCTAAGCTAATAATGTCTTCTACTTAAAATGTTTAGTTCATCAATATCCTTTCATGATGAGCAATACAGCTGTTGTTCTTAGTATTATCATTTTAAGTCCGATTATTCGACTGATAGAAAGAGGGTAAGCTGTTTATCATTTATAGAGATATGACTCATTCATGGAAATACTGAAAAAATATATCCAATGGAATGTGAAACTAAACTTATACTTTAACAACTGTTGGCTATGGAGACAACGTAGCCTCTTCTATTTTTTCGAAATTTGTCATTTCTGCTGGAGTGATCTGAGCAACTATTTCTCTTTCAGGATACATTAATAATATGAATTCTCGGTTATTCGGATGAGATGTTAGACAAAAAGCTCTTCTAACTCAAGAGCATTTTAAATCAGATGTAAAAAACGCGTAAGAAATGGCAACTAAATTTATACAGACTTTTTGAAAATGTTCTAAATAAAAAAATACGAAACTTTTCTTTAGCTACTGACTAAAAGACTCAACAAATAAGTAAGTTAACTTAAAACTAAAGTTCGGAAGAGCTTAGAAAGAATTTAGATCTTCCATATACCGTCTAAAAAAATATGGAAACGAAGATGAATAATTAGTTTTAATTTTAGAAGAAAAAGATGAGAAACTTTGCGATTTTTCTAATTTATTACTGGAGTTAGAAAGCATTTACGAAAACTTGTCTATTTTTAATTAGAACTTTAGTGATCATTCCATGAACATTTTTTAATGCATGCTTAATAGTACCAAAAACTTTAATTTAGGTAAATTTCTAACTAAGGGATAGAGAATTAGCAATAAAAAGAATAGAATCAGTGTTTTAGGAGATTCTATACTGTTTGAAAACGTTAATGTTATTCAATTTAATAAAAAAAATTTACGTTTGAGCTTACTGAAGAAATTTTAAGAAAGTTAATAGATTGAGGACTTAGAAAAGCTAGCTGAGGAGTGTAAGTACTAAAAAATTATTTCCAATCTAAAAAAATTAAATGCACTGCGCCTAATAAGTGGTATTCAAGGTCAAGATCACTTAAAGCACACACAAAGACTTGAAAAGTTGACAACTTCTAAATAATAATAAGAAAAAAGGAATAACTAAACTGATGAATACTGATTTGCTCTCTTATAAAATAAATCTTAAGCATCTAATACAATTTAATCTGTCACTAACATGGCAAATGTGTCAACAGGTGTGAAGGAATTGCTAAAAAAGCACTAAAAGGAATAAATGAAATTAAACAAAATTACGAATTAGGAATTTAGTTAAGGAAACTATAAACCTCAACACAAAAAGTAATAATCAATGAAGTATGAAGCTACTCAAAAGGCATAACTGCGTAAAGCTTCCAAAACTTGTATTATTGAGAAGAATTTTACAAAGCGAAATTCTAACTTGTGACTTTTACTTAGTTAGTTGCTTTACTTTAATTAAATAGATTTAAAATAAATTATAAGTGTAATATACTAATATATCAACTCTTAATATTATAAAATCATTCAATTTTCTATCTAAGAAATTGGCTAAAGCAAACATGAGATTTACATAATTATTTGGTAAGCAATTTCAATCATGCTTTAAACATATAATTGCTCTAACTTACAAAATTGCTCAATAATATTTTGTTAATATCTAATATAAATTTGAAATGTATCTTATTATCTAGAAAAATACATACTAATACAATTTTGAAAGTAATTATCCTAAACCGAATTAAATGCATTAAGTTTAATCATTATAATCATATCATAAATTAAAAATAAATAATGTTAAAATAATTTAGACCTATTCTAAAATAAGACTCCTATTTTTAACAAACTTGCTTTTTTATAAATAATACTGCAAAATTTAGTTTGGTAATAAATATAAATTCATTTATTTTATTCTTAATTTAGCTATAAAAGAAATAAACATAAAAGTTATTCAAATAGATCAAAAATTAATAAGTAGATCATTCTTCCTTTTTAGAAAAAATGATTTCAAATAAATTATTTAATTATTATTTAAAAATAAATAATAAGCTTCAGTATATAGTTTCAATAATTTCACTATTATGCTTAGATTTAGAATTAAGGCTTTGCTTTTTTTAATTAAGCTTATGATTTGTCAAAACACTAAAAGTAAATAACTTTAAATCAAATAATTTATTTTTCATATTAAAGTAAGAACAAATTTTAAATATTAAGACTGATATTCATATAAAAGAATCCAATTTACTAGTATTATTTGATAGAGATATTTAAAGGTAATTATAGGAATTGTTCTTAGTAAGAAATGCTTTTCTTATTAGTAGAATTATTAATTAAATTTATTGAAGTACTTGCTTAAGAAAGGTTATTCAAAAGAATTAAATCAATTAATAATAGTTAGTGCAAATATATCTAATAAGGACATATTTCAAATTTAATTTCCCATTCTTTACAACCCAAAGCATTTTTCTTGAATTAACCCAAGGTCTATTATTCCAAGGACCTTCCTTTATATAAAATTATAGCAAATCAATTGCAATTTGATCGTTTTAAAATTAAGCAAGTCCTAAAGCAGATATTCCAGAGTCAATTTGATATTCTATATCAGCACCTGCCATACATAAAATCTTTAAATGCTAATATTTTTTTAATTAAACTGCATGAATCAATGCAGTTCAACTGTTGGAATCTGGCTTATTTAAATCAAGTGAAGGAAATTTCAAAAGTCCTTTTAGAAGGGCTAAATTATTAGTTTAGACTGACATTATAAGAACAGTGAAACCATTAAGTGGCAAAGTAGCATTTATGGTATTATCTCGCAAATTCTTTAAAATTTATTCAGTCTATTATGTTTAAATTAAGAACATTATATTCTTTTCATCATCAACAGGCGGATAATCGTATTATTGAGAACTCAAAGACAAGCATTCCCCCATTTATTTATAATATAATAGATAATTAGCTATTTAGATATTTTAATACTTAAATTATTGAAGCTTAATTAGATATCATTACGTCATTGCTTCTAAACCAAATAAAAAGAACTTTCGACCTAAAATTAGATTTATTTAAGATAATAAAGATTGTATTTCTAAAAATGTATTAAGCACTATTAGTATTAAGCTAATCAATTTATTTTATTAATAAACTACATAAATTTTAGCTAGAGTTACTTAAATATCTCTTTATTAATTAAGAGATATTAAACTTTATTTAATTAATTACTATATGCGTTTGTTTTATTTCTATCAATACCTTTAAACTCTTTTATAGAATGATGGATTAATTAGTTTCTAAAACAAAACTAGTTTAAGACACATTAAATAAAATTAATTATTGACATAATTGAAATAACACCATTCGCTTATAATTTACACTTACATTATGAATTAAGTATTTAATAGTTTAATAATTAGCTCTTAGATAGTTAGCAAGATATATACCATAGCAACCATTATTATATAATCTTTAAATTTAGTGTCTTGCTCTATTTAAGCCATTATTAGCTTATTAGTCTCCGTCATGGAAATTGTTATAATTTATAGCTTTGTGTATAGAGAATTAATTGGCTTAGTAGACTTTAAGGTAGTTTTCTTAGTAATTTTCTGATTTTTAAGAAGGAACTTAACTACTAAAATAAAAATAAAAGGAATGATGAATTAGATGTAAAATAAACAGTTTTATTATCTATATGAAAATATAGTAAAGACATATTAAATTATATTATTATTATAAATAAAAATAAAATAGAAAGCTATAAGTAAATGTAATTACTTATTTAATAAAAGCTTTTTATTAGTTATACTTAAATTAAGTTTACCAATCTCTGCAAATATCTTGCGAAACTCTTTTGCTACATTCTTTTATAATATTTTATAGAGCTTCTTAAACTAAACTTACTTTATTAAAGGATAAGTTCCTGTTAAGCATTATTTATAAAATATATAAGACTAGCAATAACTATAAAATTAAAAATAAAAGCTTCTTAACTTAAAGCACAAAATAAGGTTTAGAAGGTAAAGACTGGAAATATTAAAAATAGCATTGCTAATGATTTTAAGCTAACTAAATAGAGGCTAATTGTTTATTTAATTTATTAACTAAGTTTATTTAGGAATTATTCTATTCCTGCTAAACTTAAGAAAATTAATCTATTTTTATATTTCTAATCTTACTAAAGCATTAAATAATGCTTTATAATATAATTAGGAACATTTACTTTAAATATATCAAGCAGGATTTTCATAGAAGTAATGAATCAAATAATTTAAGTAAATTATAAGACTTAATTATAGAAATAAATTCTATTATAATAGCACTTTAAAAGGTAATTATAAGCAAACTAAATGAACTCAGCTTTTAATAGAAATGCCGCTATAAGCTTATTTAACTTTTGGTTTATATAATAAGATTTAATAATAAAGACAAATAATCACTAAATAAAAATGTAAGTTTAATCTCTCTTTCTTAGCATAAAATTAAATCTAAAGCTTTATTTTTATTTATATCGCTAAACTTAGTTTATCATTAAAGTTTTTATTTAATAAGCATTTATTATTTCTTTTGTCTTAAATTTCAGTGTTTTAAATATTTAGAATTAGAGCATAAATTAATACTAAGCAAACCTGTTAGAATAAAGCTTATCAATAACATAGATAGCTAATTTATTTAATTGAAACATCTATTTAAATAACTTCTTAGAATTAATATCTCATCAGCAGTCTAAAAGGATTCTTTCTATTTTGATATAAAGCTTATGCAAATAACATTATGTAAATTTTGGCCTTTAAAACGAAGAGTATGTATTTCATGAATATTTAAAATTGCAATCTCAAAAAAGTATTTTAAGAAAATGTAATAAGCTTAATATGTTTAGGAATAATCATAATTAAAATTAAGCCAATTTAAGAGTTTATGTTATAAATATAGTTTTATCTTAGCATGATCTATATAGATTTTGCGAATTTATTTATAAATCCTACTTATATAATAGGTATACTTCTCTCTTTATTCCTTTCTACTTAATTACATTCTCTTTTGAATTAAAAATACTTTAAGGATCAAACTATTTAGTTTCTTAACCAGTAATAATTTCTTTTATATTTAAGTATTAGATTTATTTAATAAAGCTTTACAAAGTAAATAGCAAATTTATTTTGATTTGGTAAAGATTAGTCAAATATTTAGTGTTTTAATACACTTAAGTTATACTTAAGCTTGTTTTAACGCAAATATTTATCATAATATGCTACTTTAAAATTAAAGGCTTCATAACGATTACTTAAGGATATTAATGCTAAATATTATTTTCTTACTTAAATTTTTTTTTTTTAAATAGCTTCTAACTTCTTATCTAATACCTAATGTTTAATCTTTACATAGGCATAAAATAATTTAGAATAGCTTCTTAAGCCACTTTGATAAAATACCAAAATTAGTTTTAAAATAATTTACTGATTTTCAATAATTCGTTTGAAACGAAGAATCAAGGAAGGCTAATTTATAGGAGATATTTTGTAGAAATCTAAATGAATATAAGGTTTAGATATAGTCTTAAGCATAAAGACTTTAGCTTCTATCATATAACATAGCTATTCTTATAATTTAATGAAATCTAATATCTTGTACTTATTTCCTTTATTTTCTATCTTGCAGCTTACTATTTTCTTTTCTTTTTAAACCCTTTAATCTTTATCACTCATCCTTTAACTTATTAACCTATTAAATTTATTGTAAGTTTACTAAGCTTTCCCTAGTCTAAAAGGAAGATTAGTGAAGACAGTAATGGAATAAAGAAGAAAGGAGTTTGTGGAGGGATAGTAAATAATATTAATGGTAAAGAGGGGAAATAGCAGGAAGCCATATTTATTAATTATCTAAGCACATGATTAATTTTAATTAAAGATGTTTCTGACTGAAGTTAATGCTATTCCTGAGTATAAGATGACTCCTAATCTAAATGATTTACTCGATTTATCTGACGAAATTCCAGATGTTTAGCCTTTAACTACTAGAGAAAAAAACACTCCGTCTAAATTTATCTAGTACTTTCCTGTTCGTAAAAACCTTTTATATAGTCCTTAAATGAAAAAAAACCAATTATCAGAAGAAGAAAATGAAAAGCGTATAAAGTGTCTATTATATAACAGTGTATAGAAAGATAATAGGTTTAGTTAGAAGCCTTAATTTCATGGATAAGAAGCAAAATTATAATATTTTTCAAGCTTTAGGTCTCTAAGTAGACTGAACAGAGATTAAAACTTGCCCAAAGTGCACACAGATTATTTAAAGGAGATTAAAAGACTAAATATATACCCAGAACCTATTGGAATTGTGAGAAGGAAGGGGTGCCAATTTTCTATCAATCTTAATAATTATAAAATTGGAGACAAGTTTGGATAAGCTTTTAGTACTACACTTCCTAATATTAGAAGTTTAGATACTATTTAACTTAAATAAAACAGACTATCAGATAAAATAGCTTCGTAAATTGTAAGAAACCTAAGTAAAAATATAAAAGAGATAGATTTATCTTATAATGAACTGAAGAATGAAACTATCAAACATCTATGTGAATTGGTAGTAGATTATCAACTTATTCTGCTACATATAGAAGGTTGCTAAATTGGAGATATCAGAATCAGACCTTTGCTTCAAGCACTGTTAAAAAACAAAACGATAGCAAGTCTAAACTTCGCAAAGAACAATTTAACTTATAAAAGTGCTTAATTGCTAGGGGATATTGTTCGATATAGCTAGTCTTTGAAAAAGTTTGATTTGCATTATAATTACATAGGAGGAAATGGTGCTGTTTAGTTTCTTACGGGCTTAAACGAAAACTAAGGAATTGAAGAATTAGACCTAAGTTGAAATAATTTTGGAAGAAGTGACAAAAGAATAGAAATAAGCTAGCTAATATTTTAGTTACTTAAGCAAAACAAAATTCTAATCCATCTTGATATTTCTAACAATCAACTAGATATTGAGTGCTGTAAAATTATTGCTGAAGGTCTAGAAAAAAATTAAACATTGCTAGGTCTTCACATAAACGGAAACGATGCAAAGATAGATTAATTAGGCTTTATGCATCCTATGAAAGTAAATGAGTAAGATTATTAGCATTTATCACCTAGAATTTTTAATAAGAAGAAGCACAAAAAGCCTCATGTTGGTGGACTTAATAATTGCTGAATTTGTGAAAAATGGGTATAAGTTACTTTTACTTGGAGACCGGGAATTTCAGGCCAGGAATCAGAAGAACCAGTTTTTATTCATTTAGAAATAGATGATTATGATTTTTAGCTAATGGAAAAAGAAACAAACGGATCATTTACATATACAAGAGCGTTACCTCCTGGTAAGGTCAAATATTTTTTTAATTTTGATGGAAAATATGTTCTAGCTTTAGATTAGTAATCAATAGATCTACCCTTTGATTTCAATTAATCTTATAATCTTTATAGTGGAAAATAATGCACGATTACGGCTGATTCTTTTAATATTCTTTACATAAACTAAAAGGATAAATGCAAAGTTAATATCAAGCCAAGACTGGCTAAGAGATTTTGAGTCCCAGTTAATTTAAAAGAGAATGCTTAATGGTCTATAGAAAAATCAGTATTCCGTGGATATGAATTTGACAATGAACTTAAACTAAACGAATGCTTTGAATTCGACTGGGACAACTGTAAAATAACTAGAATCATAAAGGATTTAGATGATCAGTAATTCGTAAAAGAGATCATTATGACTAACTATCCTTATATTAGGGAAACTTATAAGCATTATGCAGCTTATGGCACAAATGCAGGAAATTTTAGCATTACTATGAACTCATTTGCGGAGTTTCTTACTAACTGCAATATTATTGACGGAAAATCTATCAAAATAAGGGATTGCGACTAAATTTTCATTGCTTCAAGGGCTAATAAATTAAATTTTAAAACCAGCAACAATTTAGCCAGACATTAGTTTATGGAAAGTATAGTCAGAGTTGCATAAGAAAAATATATAAGGAATGGAACTACAAAAAACTGATAAATGGCTATGACAAAACTAATGGACGAATTTATGTTGGAAGTGTTATAATCGAATGATTCAAATAATTGAAGAATGAAAATGTATATTTGTGAGGAAGTAGATTTAGTATATAAAAAACACTTAGATATTCTAAAATCCATTTATTCATCTTACTCTGGCAAAAGCACACTCCCAGGATAGCCCAAATCAATGAGTTTAGAAGAGTTCAATCAATTAATTATTGATATTAATGCAATAAACTTTGGCTTGGCAGCAAGAGATATTCCTTTATGTTTTAATTTAAGTATGATGACATAAACAGACGAAATTAACAATGAAAGGCATTTACAAATGTATTGAGTTGAATTTTTAGAAGCACTAGCTAGAATAGCAGATTTAATTAGTTTACCAACTCCCATTTTCACTAGCAAAGTTTCTGATGCAAACAAATTCCATTTTAAAGTAGAAACAGGAAAAGATCTGCCTTTGGAAAGAAAAATAGAAAATATGATGCCTTTATTACTTACCTGTTGCTCTAAAAATTTCTAAGATAACTATCAGTGAGACAGCAATTGTATTTTTATCTAGGAAGGTATTAAACATTAATAATAGTAAGAATTGCAATAATAGCAAACATAGTAAACTACATAATCTTTAAAGCACAGCATTGGTAGTAAATCAGTTGATTTACTGAAAGGTTCTAATAGTAATAAACTTCCTAAAAAGTAATTCATTGATATTTTCTAAAAAGAGACTAATTTAAACTTACCTTCTGATAAAATGAAGACTTAAGATAATAACTTACTACAAATCTAAGTGACTTAAGAATCAGATTAAAACAATGAAATGAAGGATGAGATGAAATCTATTTCACGTACTTAGACTGAATTCAAAACATTTATTGATAAAATAAAAAAGAGAAATAGAAATAAATTCAGACAAAATATCCCTAATGTAAAAACTAAATTTAAAGAAAATCAGGATTCATAAATTCAGGAAGTAAATTAAGTAAATCAAGATAATATTGATAATAGTGAATTTTTTTAAGACATCATTATTGAAAAAGAACAGGAGCAGAAAAAACCTATAGCTCTTAGAAGCAAAGACGGATTATTAAGCAAGTTTTTTAAAAAGAAAGCTGTTAATTGATTTTCTTTTGATTACTAAACTAATTAAAGCTATATAAGTTATTTATTCTATATTTAATGGAATTGCATAAGTTTCAATTTTAAGTTTTTATTTCATAGCCATCAAATAATATAAAAAAATAAAATTATTAATAAATCCTAATAAAATAACTCACTATTATTTAAGTTTCCTAGAAATATTGAAAAACTAAATATGTACTCTCCTTACCTTAGTATTAGCCTAAAAACGATTATAGCAATTGAAAATAATCACAAATCAATTTATACTTTCTTAGTTGACATTTTTGAATAATTGAAGCTAATTTTATTTAAAATACTTTCTTAAAAAGCTTATTAATATATAAACATCAGCTAAGATATCTTCAGCTAAATTGAAGCATTAATACAAATATCTAATTATTCTAAATTTCAATTTTTCTTTATTTATTTTTAGCTTCCAAACTATTTTTTATCTTATAATAGTTTCCTCTACACTTAGATAAATAAATAATTAGCTTTAATAACTAGCTTAAAATAATAGGCTTATATAAATAAAAATAAAATATGTTTATAGAATATCAGAAATTATATTAAGGAGTATGATTATTAAAAACTCCCAAATAATATCTATATAGATCTAGTCATACTTACGGGACTTAAATTCTTCATCTCACTAGTATTATTTGTCCAATGCAGCTTTATTATCTTCATTTCTATCTTCTATAATATAATTATTAGATCCCCCTTAAATGATATTCTTTAGTTCGATGCTTTATAAATAGAGATAATTGCCAGAAAGTATATAGAATTTATCTTTTAGTAGAGTTTCAATAACTGCTTGGATTAATAGGTTTGATAAGAAAGAAAGCCATTTTTTCTTTTAATTAGTAATTAAATTAAAGAGCTTAATCTATTGTTAAATCAAAAGTGAATCTTTTAATATTTCCAAGGCTAAATTTGCTAATTAGTTATAATTAAGCAAACGAATAACATAAGTCCGAAGAACCAATATTTAATACAACAATTACAAATTCAAAGAATCAAAAGCAAACGCTAAATTAGAAGTTAGAATTACAGGATTTAATTAAGTTATTATAATTAAATGCATAAAGTCTTAGTTTATTAATATTAACTATTAGATTTTAAAATATTCTTTATACTTTATCTATTATATGAAGAACAGTCGGCAAAAATATTAGGTAATCTGATTCAGTGAATACTGTATTCCTAGTAATCTCGCACTAGATGCCACCATGGATAAGAGTGGAAAAGCTCGGAAGAGACACGCTTAACTTTCTCAAGAGTTCTCACTAGAAGTATGAACTTTTGACTGACATTGTGCTTTTAAACAAAGATTCCTAATAACCTGCACAAAATCTAACGTATGTTGCATTGTTTAAGTGAGTAATTTAATAAATTTCTAATTCTTATTTGGAATTTATTTAAAAAAATGATTAATTTGCAACAAGATTAGAGAATATGATAAATAAGAAGATTTCCTATTGGAAGAAACTATTGTGTCTCATTTGATAGTTTACTACAATAGTCGATAAATGAGAAAATATAAATTAATATTAATTAATTCGCGAAAAGCCTATAATGTTGAGTCATGTTAACTATTAATTAATTAATATATAATTCTCTAATATTTCTATAAGCTTTTTATGGAAATAACTAGTATATTAGAATTATTTAGCTAATAAAATATTAAATACACTTCAATTGATATAATATATACTTATCAATTTTAATTAGAGCTATTTAATAAACAATGTAATTAAAAAAAATTATTTTATAACAAATTAGCAACTTATTATAACATGTAAAGTAAATAAATCAATAAACTACCATATGAATAACAGAATAAAATATTAAAAATCTTAATTAAATGCTAGAAATTAAAGTGGTATACAAACAAAAAATTTTAGTTTTTAGAAAAAGTTAATTGAAGTGTAAAATTTACTGAAATTAGCAATTATTATTAATAGATTCACTCTTTTATTCTAAAATTAAGATTGATCTATTATTATCTACAGAATCTTGCTTTATAGAGTTATTTTCTTTATAAATTAATTCTTTAATAATAAAAAATTTCTAAACTTTGATTTTTCATTTCTCTAACAGAATTTGGATTATGATTTTATTAGTATTCAGATACAAAAATAATAATCTTCTATCCTTATAAAGTAGATATATTGATCTAATTAATTAAAGATTATTTAGTTATTTGATATTAGTTGAATTTATATACATGTCTATTCTTTATTTTAAGGCTAATTTATTATAATATTAGTTATTATAATTTATAATATGATATGCTATTTTAGCATATTCACTTCTAGCTGCTATATTTTAAACATATTGTATAAAATAAATTACAATGTAAATAACTCTTTATGTAATATATTATTATTTTAAGTTTCTTAATCAATTAATTTCCTCAACTCATGTCTTATTAAAATAGTAAGCAAAGCATTTATGAATTTACATTATAATCAAAATAATTTAACTCCAGATATTAGTTAAAATTAAATTTCAATATAATATTTTATTGCTTTGCAATATCCTTTAAATTTAGATTTTGTGTTTTAGAATTATAATTTTATGTCTTTTTATAATTGTGAGGTAGGGCTATAAGTTTATTTCCTAAATGTAAATTTTCTAAATAAAACTATTTGCATTAAGTACTAAACTAAAATAATGAATTATAATTAGAAATTTTAAATTAAATAAGTAAATATCTGCTTATTTTATTGCTGAATTTTGTTTATCCTAATTCAAATTTTAATTTTATGAAATATTTTGATGTAGACTAGTGCTTTATTATTATAAATGGAGTTTTTCTTTATTTTATCATTTTAAAGTTTACAAATACGCCTTTTAAGTAAATAGTTATATTAAAATTTCCAAGGAACCTTACTTTAATTTTTCTTTTATTATGATAATTAATTACCTTCATTTTGAGAAAGTCTTTAATATCAACTAAGTATTTTATTAAGAAAGCTTTTGCTCTATTTATAGCATTAATATCTTTATTCTATTTAGTCTCTATTTTTCTCATAAAAATTCTGCTTGATTAACTGCTATTTGAGATTTAACTCTATAAGATAATCTGATGGTTATATTTATATGTTGACTTATTTTATATAGATTTCTAGATGATTTACTACTATTAGTTTAATAATTAAATTTATATAATAAATTTTATTATTGTTTATTGGTTTTATTGAATATGTCTTTATTATCAAATGCTCATTCCATCTTTTCAGACTCTAGGATTTTTAAAGCTCTTTGATCAAAAAATTGATTATTTTTCTATTTTTTTTAAATTTACTATTGCTCTCTTTGATCTAATTACTCCCGCTATTTGCTAAGGACTTTCTTAGAAGCAAATTATTTTTAAGATTTAGATTTAGATTTTGCTTATGTTTAAGAATTAGATTTGTCTATTGTCAGCTATTCTTATCCAGAAGCTTTAGTGTCGTTTGTTAGATCTATGACTTTATATTATAGACAATTCATCATTTCATTTTCAAAGACTTTAACTATTCTGATCTTTACATCTTCTGAAATTTCATACTTATCTAAATCTCTGTAAAATATCATCTTGTGAATTCCTATCTTCTATTATATATCCAGTTTATCATAAAATTTGTCATATACTAGAATAGAATTCTCCATTATAAAGCTATTACTTAATATTTTAAAAATAGAGTTTTCAAATTAATTATCTCTTAGATTAATTAATTAGTAGCTTCATATTCATTTGTCTTAGCTTCTTTTTTTATTTATCTAATCATAAACAAACAGTATTTCATATAGTCCATGTCTCTAAAAGAAGATACTTAAGTAACTACTTAGCAATATAAACATTCATATGCATTTAAACTAAGAAATCTCTTAATTATCTATTTTAAATAGCTAGTATCTGCTAGAATTATTGAATGTATGACTTAATTAAGTTTTATGGTTTGAAAAGCTATTTAGTGCATTAGGAAGTATTATATAATCTTAAATTACAAGTGCAAAACGACCTATTGAAGCAAATAAGTGATTGTCTTGTTTATGCTAAGTAATAAAAATAATTACTTATTTAATTAAATTAATTATTAAGAGCCACCCTTTTAATCATAGTTGGGTAATTGTTATAAAAACTATAATTCTAAGCATTCGTAAAAGTATTAGGGTTTATCTCTATGGGAATAAATTAACATTAATTTTATAAGGATATTATCCCGTTTCGATAGTATAATGGTTTGATTATAATAAGTTAACATGAATTTAGTGTGAATTGATAATTGAAGTTAGATAGTACAAAGTCTATTGCAACTGCTTATAGTTAGACTAAACAAATACTTATTTCTATAAATATCATCTAATTAAGAAAAAAATAAAAAACTATAAGTGATAATTCATAAAAATCAAAATTTCTCAATAGTAAAATGAAATTTAAGACTAATAAATAAATAAATACTTAGTTTAATTTTATATAATAATTAAGAAGAACCATTTAAATAAACACTTAGAATAAAATTTAAAATAAAAATAAGACATTAATAATATAAAGGGAAGATAATTAGAAATAAAAGAAGAAATATAAATGATAATATTAACTAAGACATAATATTAAAACATCTATAATAAAAATAATATTTAATAATAATCAAAGCTTTAACTTCAGTATTTTCATTAATTCGTAAGATTAACAAAGAAATAATTAAGTTAGTAATAGTTCAGTTAAACTTTATTTATTAAATTAGTAAAACTAAAATTATAAAATTCAAAGTTTTATTCATTCCATTAGATTTATTATCTTTGTCAGCTTACTTAAATTTACTAAACTAAAAGGTGGCTTATTTATTAATTTAAAGTTTTTCCTTAAAACTATTATCTAAAATTTTATGATCTTTGATATTAATATCTAGTCTAATTAAATATTTGAATATAAACATTTTTTAGTTAGCTAGAAAAAGTAGCTAGCAATGCAATTAATACCAATATTTATTATTTATACTTACACTTTTAAATTAAAAATAATTAATGCTGTATGGGAGAAAGGATTTATATCTAAAAATTTGATCTAAATAAAACTAATTTACTTTTTAAAAGGTAAAGAAATCAAATTTTAAGAACTATCAAAGAAAATTATATAATTATATTCATTATTACTGCTTTTTGCTTATTTTTGGATTCTCAATATCTTTTTCTTCTAATGATTAGCGGTTATCACTTTTTTAATTTTCCAAATCATAAATTTCCAAATTCTATTAATCTTATTAGAGCATTTCGCTTTTTCCGTTATTAAGTAGTTGATTTTAAGGTTATATCGCTGTGCTAGATTTATTTTGCTTTGTAATACTAGTCGATAGTTTTTCTTCATCAAAATTGGTATTTTCTATATCTTAAATTTCCATTTAAATCTAATCAGCATGAACTAACTGAAAATCTTAAAACTTTTAGGTTTTCCTTACCCAATCTAATACAATAGGGCTATTTTAATGAGATTTACTTTAGTAATTAAAATTAAAATTATAAGTCTAAGAATTCTAAATTTTCAAATTTTCAAAATTTAAAATTTCTTCGTTACTTAGATCTACTTTCTATTTCTCTTTCTTAGTGTTATTTTTGCTTTATTATATTTGCTAGTTCTATTAATTTAAGAAATCCTTTTATTAATATTTGCTTCAAGGATATTCATTTTTTATTTTTTTGTTCTAAAAGCTTGAATATCTTCGAATTTAATCCTACTCTTCATCTTCGAGTGTTATTTGCCACGGTTAATCTTCATTTTAGTCTTATAAATTTTGATAGTTATCTATATTTTATTTTTCCTAATTTCTAGAAGTTATAGGTTAAGTTTCTTATTAAATTGGTTAAGGATTAATTTATGCAATAAGGGATTATGTATTATATGAGCAGGTTGGACTTTAGCTTCTTCTTAAAGATGAATCAGTTCTACTAGTATCTACAAAATCTTAGCAAGGGTATAATTTATTCTTAGTTTATTTTTGGCTTTATGAAGGATTGATGTTATTAGAAGATTAAAGTTACATTTACCCAGTAGTTTCTAAATGACAAGTTGTGCTTGACTCAAATGCTTTAAATCCATTGCTAGTTTCCTTTTATTTTTCTTTTAGCTTTTATTTTCTTTAATATTGTCACTTTTTTATTGTTCGTAAAAAGAATATTAATACTAGTGAATTTAATAATACCAAAAATCCAATAATTGATCATAGAACTGCTAGAAGTATATTATTTTGATCCTGATATTTCGTTCCTCTTCAGCTTCAATCTAGCAAAACTAAGTTTGAGCTATCAATTTTTGATTAGCAATTTCCAGGACTTAGATTATTATCTCATTATACTAAAGTGGCTTTATATAAATAGCTACTAACGCTTTCTTCTTTTATAATTACTAAGAATTAATTATCTGTTATCTTTAAAACCTTTTCCAACCTTTAAATTCCATATTCCTAGTACTAAATAGGGACTTAAGTTCCATAGCAACCTTAATCGCTCACAACTCTGGCATAAACATTAACTCCTCCGTTATAAGATTACTATTAAAATAGCTGCAGGTATTTGCTATCACTTATGTATTATATCTGAGGATTGGTATAAATATTCTAGATGCTTGTGTACTCTACTACATTTATCCACAGTCTCTATTTAATCAAGTATACAAATACATTCTAGCTTAAAGTTTATTCATTTGTGCATATAAAAGATAAAGCTCCTTCGCTGGAATGTTAAAATTAACATTACTTGTTTTAAATCTTGATAGGCTAATCTATTTTTTGATAATTCTGCTTATTAAATTTCTAGATAAAGATTTAGTCTTATCATTAGTCAATTCAAGAGATATAGAAATAAGCATCTTATACCTAATTATTTTAAACTTAGTAAATATAGCTATTTGTTGGTTAAACTTAATTACCTCTAATTCATTGATTTGCTCTATTAGATTAAACTGATATTTAATTAGATCCGACATTATATACTGCATAAAATATGCCTCACTAATCTCCATCAGAGGAAAAACTTTATCAAGTAATAACAACCAAATCAAAGATTTTAAAGGAGTTAATTTATATATTTTGCTTTTCAGAGATATCAGACTATAAGGAAACATTAGCTATATATTCAACATACTTTTGCTGATATATTTTGTATAGCTTTAGTACATTCGTGGCGCTTTTGACAACTACGTAGTAGGTATTGCTATTTTAAACTGTAGTAATTTTAGCTTCTTTCACCTATTCCGAAATCAAGATAATTTGAGTCGTATTCTAACCTTAAAAATCGAAGTACTAAGCATAAGCCGTTTAATTTTAGTTAGTTCAAATCGCAATTAATTTGTTGTTTCCGACATATGAAAAATCAACAGTTTACTAGTCACTCGGAATTTGATTAAATGAGAAGAGCATCATATTAGTGACTAAGTTACTTTAGATAGAAATTAACTCAAACAGGAAAATACATTTTCAATATCCAGCCATTTTGTTAATTAATGTATATGCATTAAGTTTAATGTCTTATAACTTAATTAATATAAACTTCTAAATAAAATTTCACTCAATAACTCTACACTTAACTCTATACTCAAAAAAACATAATTAAGAAGTTTAATTGACTACTCAAATTAATACTTCAAATGAGAAGTCAAATAATTAAATTATATATAAGAGATAATTATCTTACTAATATTAAATTAAAAATACAATAGCATATAGACCCTATAAATTAAATTCAAACAAAATAAGACTCTATAAGCTTCTAGAGTCTTGAGCACACAAAAGTTAAATAAAGTTAAAAATCTATCAAAAATTAATAAAATGAAGGCTTCTTAATGCTTTAAAGTTATATATCTGAAAAATAGAATAAATATAAGTCTCCAGTAAAAAAAGAAAGAAGATCTTATAATATTTTAATTTTGATAAGCTAGCAGATAAAAATTCTAGAGTAGAAATATTATTAATCAAAGGTTTATTAGCATTATAAATAATTTTATCACAATAATTGATAGATGAATAAGTAATAAACTAAAAAGCGAAAATTCAGTTTAAGAACAATTTAGCAAACAAACAACAAACATAATTTGTAGTTTTTAATATTTATAGGAATTAATCTAAAAATTAGAAAATTAAAGGATAAATAATAATTTTATTATCTTCTAAGAAGAATTTAGCTTATATAAAATTATCTTGCCAAGATTAGAGATAAAAAGACATAATCATAATAAATTTTTACAGAATACTATTAAAAATATAGTGAAACAATTAGCTAACTAATTTTTATTATATTAGTAATAAATCCTTTGTAATAAAAGAATTAATATCTTAAATTATTATTAAAAAAGATTGATTTACTAGCTAAATGCTAAAAATATAAGATTTACATCTACTTTTAAATTAAAGCATGATAAATGCTTAGTTTCTTAACAAATAAATATAAAAAGTTTTATATTTATATAAATATAAGCATGAAAAAGTTTCTTGCTAGTATTTATTATTAAGAATAATTATAAAACTTACATGCTTTCTGAATTTTGTCAGAGTATTTAAATAATTAGCTTAATAATATTTAAATTATATAAATAAAAATAAATTTATGGAATTAACAATAAAAGCAATCAGTCAATTAGTTATTAATAAAATGTATTATTTTTATATTATGAATCTATTAGTAGCCTAATTTAAATAAATATTTAGCTTATAATTATCTTAAGAATCTAATTTATATTTAGTCTTAAGCTAAAAATATTTTAGGGAAAATTAGGATCTCTAAACATATCATTTTTAGTATAAATAGATAAGTTACCTCTACATCATAAATCTAATTATAACTTTTTATGAAAAAGTATGTAATAAAAGTTGTAAGAATGAGCATGAAATTTAGCGAACAATAATTAAAAAGTTGAATATAAGATAATTCATTATAAAGATATTTATAACTAACTCGATAAATAAAAGTTAAATACATAAATATAAATAGAGAATATTTTCAATTTTAGAGTTATAATATATGAGTAGATATAAAGTATGCATTATGCTATTAAATAAAGTTCTATTATCGTGATTCACTTATTTAGAATTTGTATTAAAATTTAAACTAAAGGACTGAAAGATTTAAAATACTAAAACTAATTATCTATTTTCATGAGTTTAAAGATGTATAAAGATAAGAATAGAAATTATGAAAGCATAGTAATTCATAGTAAAGAATCTCCTTTAAAAGTATACAAAGTAGGCAGAAAAAGATTTAAAAACGAACTAAATAAAGAATATGATAAAGATTAAGTTAAGAGTATATACAAATAAATACTTTTATTTGAAAGGTATTTATATTATTATTTTAGCTACCTTTTCCTATATATTTTGAAAATTGCTAGCAGAAGCTAATTTGTTTTACTTTAATTTTAATAATAATTTAAATAAAGTTTAAGATTTACTTTAAATTAGAATGTAATTACAATAAGAAAAAGATAGAATTAATAGGATAAAGTAGATATAAAGAATGTCTTTAATTTAATTAAATGCTATAACAAACTAAGTTTATTGTTTTATCTTCAAACAAAAAGTTAGAGATTAAAGTATATTAATAACTACTTTTAAATTAGAAATGTATGCTTAGATTGGAAGATATTATAAAATATCTAAATTTATTTTAGAAATTGAAATCTAAGATGATTTAAACTGCTATATACTTTAAGAAATATCAACTAAGATATATAAAGTGTAATCTATCTCAATAAATAACTAAAGGAGATTTCAGATAGTTTCCCATCTCAGTAATCTAAATAATATTTTATATTACTATTTTAATTTTCTATCAATTAAATTGATTGCTTAATAAAAAGCCTATAATGTAAAAATCTATCTAGTCTATATATGAAATATCTTATTGTAAGTATAGCTTTTATAGTCTCATATATATAAATTTTAACAGTAAATTTAAAAATAGTTTATGAAAGCTTATTTTTCAATTAGAGAAAGTCCTAACTCTAAAGAAAAACAAAAAATGTAGATTGTTTATATCTGATATTTAATTTGAAAATTAGTCTCTATAATTTAACTCAAAAAAGTTTCCGTTATATTTTATCCTGTCAATCTCCTCATTAGATTGGAAGATAGTAAATTTCGTAAGATTAATAAGGAAATATCTAAGTTATTATTTCCAGTTTCTAATTAAAATAATTATCAACAAATAAAGGATTATAATTACTTTTTATCATTTACTTAACTAACCAAGTTAGAAGATTAATAGATTGCATTATCAAATAAAGGCTTTCTTATTATTATAAGATGCTATAATTAATTGATGGACAGTAATAATATTATTTTATAGTGATATAAGTAGTTCCTTTTAGTTATTTAAGTTAAGCAATCATAAAATAAAAAATAGTAGTAAAGAAATATATCATAGTTATAAAGCTACTCAACTAGTTAAACTTATTATATATCAGATTAAAATAAATTGTCCCTAATTTAAAGTATTTTATACCTTTTACTTAAACAAAAAATTAGAAAAAGTATGATAATTTAAAGCTAATAACTGTATTTTCTTAATAAATATATATTATTTATAGATTATATACTACTTATCTACATTTATATGAAAATACCTCTTTAAAACCAGTATTTTACTATTATATTTCAATAACTTGTGTAACTGAATCTAAATAGTTTCCTTTTTCAAAACTTATTTGAGAAATATAAGAGAAAAATTCTATGATATGACTCTTCATTTCTTAAAACTTTGAAATTTGAGATTAAAGCAAATCAGGAAAAGAATGGTAATTAAAAATATGGAATGAAAGTGAATAGCCCTATGGAGTAAAAAGCTTAAATAAACTATAAAATACACATTTTAGGGTAATTGTTGGTTTGCTTATTAATTATTAATCTAATAATTTAATTATATTAAGCGTTTTTATTTGCTTTATGCCTCTATCTCTTGTTATTGTATCTAGCTTTTCATCTTAGAAAATAGATTGAAATTTCTAGAAGACAATAAAGTTTTCTATTTCTTGATGTGCAATCATTTCTATCTGATGTGCCTATCCAGTTCTATTTCTGAAATAATAATTAACTATCTATAATTAAAGAAGTAAATAACTGAATAATAAATTACTTACATAATTAAGATCAAAGCAACAATTGATCCTATAAACCACTAGCGATGGAGTTGATTGAAATAAGAGGAAATATAAATTGATTAAAACTAATGGTTGAGATTAATTTTAAGGTAAATTTAAAATTATAAAATTACATCATTATTTAATTATCATTAAGTTACTCAAATGTCTCAAAGCTATATTGAGTGTGATAAGTGCTAAATGATATTCGAAACCTCAGAACAAGTTGACTAACACTAAATTACTCCGGAATGTGCTGGATACTTGGCAAATTAAGATGAAAACTAAGATTCCTCGGAAGAAGAAGTGAAATAATCGTAAAATAGTTCAGAATAAGATCTTTAGTCTACTTTAAAAGATCTAGAACAAATAAAAAAATCTAAAAAGGATGTGAAAAGAAGGTTTAGTTAATTGAATTAAGATGATTAAACATTCCAATCAAACAGAAGCACAAGAAATAAATTAAATAAAACTTATGACTCAAAGAATAAGGAACTAAATTATTAAGAAGCTTTAAATAAGTATTAAAAATAGCTAAATCAATCTGCAAGATAAACTACGAAAAACAACAACAAAAATTAATTTTTGTTTGCGAATTTATTTTCAGAAATTTCAAAGTAAGGCCAAAAGCAGTAAAGCATGAGTAAAAAAATACAAGTTTAAAAATAGCCAGAAATTGAGTCTAATAAATAAAATGTGAACCATAGTAAATATATTGATCAAAAAAAGAACTTTATTACCAATGATTTTTCTATTAATAAGCTCTAAACAAAGATTGAAGAGTAAAAAATAAAAGAAGAATATTTATATGATTTAAAGCTTAAAGAAAAACTTGAAAATCAGCTAAGGCTTAAATAAGAAATAGCTATGTTGGATTATAAATTGAATACCAATTTTCAAAAATTTCCAAACATAGAAACATAAAAGAATGATTTTAAGGCTAAACTTTAAAATTTGAATGGATAACTTGCAAACGATGTTCAAAAATTACCTTAAGTGAACTTGAATAAAAGTATGGAAATTTAATAGAACAGGATAGAAACTTAAAAATTCAGCTAGAGGCTAGACTATTCAAATTAATACTAGCAACCTTACTTTTTAGTTCAATAGCCAGTTTAGCAGCAAAGACCTTATGAAAATGCTTCTTTCAACCCTTATGTAGAGTTGAGCATATAATAAATAAAACAAAATTTAGAAAAATTCGAAAAGTAAAATTATAAATTACGTAAAAAAATAAAAAAGTTTAAAAAAAAGAGTCAGGTATAGTAAACCTAATAAGAAGTAAAGCAATCAAGCAGATAGCAATAAATAATATCTAATATGGATTTCATACAATCTGAAATCAATCAGAACTGAAGAAATAGTATATACTAATAATTACTAAAGTGATATGAAGATTAGTAACAGTAAGATTAAAATAGGCAAGTTTGATCTAAATCACCATTTTTAGAAGAAGAAATACTTAAAAAACTTGAAGACCAAGAATTTTAAGAAATAAAGCTAATTTAATCGCTTGAACTTAATCAGAATCATGATTTATTTTAATAGAAGCTTAAAGAATTTAAGTAGTTTAACTTCTTGAGATTCAAAATTGAAAATCTACTTCAATAAATTAAAGAACTAGATATATTAAGAAAAACTCAGTTTGACTAAAAACCAAATTTTGATTTTAATACATCTAAACCAGATAAAGAATAAAGTTCTCGGCAAAATTTTATTTCACCCATTTCAAAAGAAATTGACAAAAGCCCATTTATCATAAAGTTTGACTTTTTACTGAATTCAGAAGGTAATCATTTTCCTTTATGCTAAATAGTATATAGTTTCTTTATTCATGGGGTATAAATAGGTAAACCAAGAAGTATACAATAAGTAAAGAAGGATTTCATGCTTCAGCATGAAAATAACTGCTTCTTAATATTTAACTAAACTTAAAAGATAAACAATGTCTGACATTTAGAAGATTAGAGCTTTAAATTAGATGACATTAATATGATTATTGAAATTTAGAACTTACCTGTTGTTTAAACTTCAGATCATTAGACTGAACATATTGGCTGGTCTCTACTAAATCTTTTTCAATTTCAAACGTTAAGTGAAGGTGCTTGGAAACTCCCTCTTTATCGTTTACCAACAAATTATAACTAAAGTGCTAATTCTATATTATAGAACTGTGAATAGTTAGAAAAGAGCTTCATTTGCTTGAGGATTTTCTATGAAAAAACAAAAGATCCAAACCATTGAAGCTGCATAAATCCAAAAAACTGATGACTTTATGACATTCCTTACATTCATTTAGGTGATGGAGCTTAGTTTCTATTAGATTAGCAGGTAAAATTTAATTTGCATAATATGAAATGGTTTAAGAAGAATAGAAATAAGGATATATAGTACAGCTAAATAAAGCTTGAAGTTTGTGAAATTTTTAACTTCTATAAAATAGGAATAAACTCATAATAGATCTTTATCAAGCTCTAATAAGTAGATGACTCTAGTGAATTCTAGAAATTAATTTCTAACGTTATTACTGTTAAAAAAAATAACACCTAGCAAGACTACCAAGTTCTCAAAATTAATCAAGCAGCCGTTTTAAGTGATCTGTAGTTTAATTAGAATATCAACATACAAATTATTATTTTAAACGCATAAAAGCAAGAAATCGCATGGACTTAATTTTAGCTTTATGATTAATTTAGAAATGAAGCTTAGTGAGGTGAACTTATTTTAAGCCTTTTCAAGAAATCAGGATTGAATGAAAGTTTTTAAGAATAAAATGTTAATTAAATACTATAAAGTCAAATAAGGATTATCATAGATAAATATAACAACGAACAAAACTATTAATTTGAACCCTACTAATCTCCAAGAAACTAGAAATTTAGAAAAAGTAAATATCGAGATAGCTCTCAAAGTTTCATTTAAGATAAATAGAATTATAAAATTGTAAATTTGTAAGGGAAAGATCAAAATACTGTTAACATAAAGAGAAATAATAATCTTACTAGCGAAGATACTATTACGTGGAAGAACAACTATGCATAATATTTCATTATTAATAATGACTGATAATTACCTATTAAACCATTTAAATCTTTTAATATTATTAATTTGCGAGTAGATAGCGCTAGAACCTTACCGGATAATGTATTATCTTCAAAGATAATTATTTAAATATTTAACGAGAATTACCAGGAACTAGGTCAGGCAAAAGAGTGCTACGCAGATATAAAATCTAATAACTTGTTTCCTATTTTTAGTCATAACTAAAATATAAAATTCGAAAATGTAACTGACTCTACTGCTTTAATAGTTTTTACCTTATTTACATTAAATCCTTCCAATCTTGAAATTACAGAAATAATTGGAATAACCGCTTTAAACTTATTTAGTTATAAAGATCGACAAATATTTTTGAATCAAGGAGAGTTTTAGTTACCAATATTTCTATGCACACTGTAGTAATTAAGAAAGCAATAGAATAAGCTAAATATGAAGATTTTGTAAGCTAATTTTATATTTTAGCATTGACAAATTTGAAACTATTCCAACCGCTACTTTATTAGTTAGATTGTATGAAGTTTAAACTGGAGACAAAATTTCATTGCTTGATAAAATACCTAATTACGATTAGAAAATTTATAAAACGGTGTTTTGCAACCCAGATAAAAATGAACTTAAATTATATAGTTTAAGGTATTAGTAAATAAACTAGTTTAATTATGAATAGAAAAATGATCCAAATCTTCCTATAAAGCAACTAGTTTATCGCGCTTTGGAAAATTCTAATTAAGAGAATTAGTATATACAAAACTAGCACAATCTTTAGTCTTTCATTAATTAAAAATTCAAAAAATACGACGAAAGCACATGAAGATACTTTAAGCTAATAAATCTAAATAGCTTTTGTCCCTACTTTACTTATTTTGGTTTTTTTCTTAGTTTAGATGCTCTTATTTATATGAACATCAAATCTAAAACAAATAAGTTAAATCAATATGACTTTTACGCTACTGTTGGTTTAAATCCTCCTGGTAATATCTTTGATAATCTTGAAGAAAAATCTCTTACTGACTAGATATTCAAAATAAGAAACTTGGATTTTTAAAACTCTTATAAAAACTGCTTAATTTGAAAAAGCAATTTGAGCTGCTTTAGAAACGTTGAATTTGAATAAAATCTCCACTTAATAATTCAAATTTAAGCTTAGAATAAAGTAACCTAGAAATAAAGCGATATAGGATGAACTGTCATTCCATTATTCACCAAGAATAATGTAATTAATCATGGATCTTTCCAGATAACTCTATTTAAAGGCAGAATTTCTTAAAACTTAATCAGTGAATTGTAAAAAAGTTCTCCTTGAGACTATCTCATAGCAAGTTAATAAATGAAATACGTACAACTTCTTCAAAACAGTTCAATAATAGTAAGAGTTATTGATGGTAAAAGATAGTAAGCATTTAAAACTTGGAACGCTTTCAAAAATGTAGACTATCGACTATACATGATAAAGCAAGGCCACTTATTTACAAATAAAATGGATTTGGGACATAAATTATCAGGTAATTAGTGAATAATTAAATTAATAATTATTGATATTTCTCTTATTAAACCCTTCTAATTTTTTCTTCGTTTGCTCAATACTTAAATAATACTAGCAGTCTGTTTATTATACCTTATAATAGTTGGTTCCATTATTAAGTCCAATTTTCTTATCTCCTTTATTTATAATCATTAAATTATTAAGAAGGAAATGTCAGGAAAAACCTTCTAGGAAAGATTTAAAAATAGAACTTAGTCATTGAGCAAATCTGGAATTGAGTATTTAGCTTGCAATGAACCTATTTCAAAGCATAGTAGTAAGAGTTAGTACAACAATACTTATAGTCCTATTTAGTCAACTGCTTAAAACTTAATAACACCTTCTCAAGCTTTTAAATGGAATTAAAGTGATTACGTAAATTTAACCCCTAAATCTGTTTTTAATTAAGGATAAGCACAAAATTCTTTTACTTAAAGTCAGGACCATTTCTAAACATACCCTCATATATAGAACAAAAAATCGTAAAATAGCTAGCCAGTTTATAGCAACTAGAGTATAAATAAAGAATTAGCAATTAACTGAACCTAATTTAATGATTAGAATGAATTATAGAGACTCAAATTTCTAAATGCGATTTAAAATTTGAAAACCTAATCTAACTCTATTTCAGCTGCTAGCACTAAGAGAAATTTTTCAGTAACATAATAGAAAGATCTCTTTGATGTAAGCCATTCTTAATAACATTTCTTTAATCTTAGCCCTATAAATAACAATTAATCTTAAAACTGACAAAAATCGTAAATCTAAAACTAGACTGAACAATTTAAATAATAAAAGAATAAACTAAGCTAGCAATTCCATAAATCAATTGATTTTAATTTAAATTAAGCAAATAACTTAACAAAACTTCAATCAAAGCAAAACTTTAAATTAGGAGGTTTAGGAGCTTCTATATAGGGCACTGAGCGATGATAATTAAATTAAGTTTAAATAGCAAAAGGAAATAAAACTAACAAATAATAGAATTAAAACCACAAATCAAATGAAAGAAACTCTAAGCCAGGCATCCTGATTAATATTAGAAAGATTTGATTATTAATTCATTTAAAATTCCATAATCTGTTATTAAATCTCCCTTACATTCATCATGGATAAAAAATAGCATCTATTTTTAAAAAAGGCTCAAAATATTAAATATACTACTCTGATAGTATTCTAGATAGCACTACTTCTCCTAAAATGAAGTAGTAATTGTTTTAATACTATAATGCATAAACTTCAACAAACAAGATTATTTTTACTCATAGCAAAAAGGATTTTAATAATTAGGAAATTAATTAGAGCAAAAGTACTAAATTTTGTAGAAATTATTTTAAAAAGAATTGCAAGGAACTAACCATCTATTATAATACTGAAAGACTATAAAAATAAATAGATATTTAATATATACAATTTACTTATTTTATTGCTTTATCATATAAATTTACAAATTGTTGACTCTCACTACTTGCAAGCACATTAATATAGAGGCTTCCAAATTAAATAATATTATAGTCTATATTATAATAAAGAAAATAGCTCAATTTTAAAAGCAACAAATTATTAACAGTATAAATTAATAATAGACAAACATATTTGAAAATCTATTAATATAAATTATACTTAATGTAAATATTAATAAATACATAGTCATCTTTATTATTTAGATTTAACACTTTTAATATCTTAAAAGAAACCTTTCCTTCTAAATTTAGTATTTAAAATAAAAAATGAAATAGATAGTTAAAATAATTGCATCTATTATAGAAATAGCTATCATTTTTAATTAGTATAAGGATAATTAAGAAAGTTACGATCATTTAAGTTTAATTAAACTTTAATTATTCTTTTTATTTATAATAGATTAACAAGTATAGGTATTAGTAAGCACATTTTAAGTATATCTAAGCACTCAAATATAATAAAGTATTTTTAATAACTTTAGTTAGGAATATATTAAGTACTTTAGGAGTGACACTAATTATAGATATAAGAATTAGATTTTAATAAAATTAGAAATTAGAGGTAAATAAGCTTAGATCTTATTATTTGCCTTCTTCAAAATATATCAAATATCATTTAAATGCTTTAACACTTATGCCACTTTAAAAAAGTAATAAACTTCAATCTTTTTGAATTAAATAATATGAACATCATCCAAGAAGATACTGTTCTTATTCCTTCTTTAAAAATCCTAAAAGCACTGATTTTGAATTATACTAAATTAAGGTTAATTATTGAAATATCTATTTATTTAAATAATAGTTTTATTTAATTAGAATATCTTAATCTTTAAGGATAAATTAATAGAAAGAAACTAGAATATTTTAGTAGATATATAGACATTAATTAGGTTTATTATAGAGTAGTACCCTTTAAATTAGACTTATTCAAATGTTTAAATATTCCTACTCTTTAATTTAAGAAGGAAAATATTCATAAATATAGGAACTTAAACTAGGTTTTGATTTACTTTTATCAAGAACAGACTTTTTATAGAAGTAGTATTAATTTAAAATGAAAAATAATTAGAGCTGTTGTTGTAGAGGTTACATATGATTTCAGAATATTCCCTAGGCAAATATGTCCAATTATTTTTCATACAATCTATTTGCATTTGACTTAATTCTTAAGTATTTTCATTCCCTTCTATTTTTGACTTTAGAGATGATATTGAAATTTTTTGTTCCTAATTTAATTTATTAGAATTCTGATCTATAATTTCCCTAATAAAATCTACCTCTTATTGGAAAAAACTGTTTTCTTACTCTATCTTAGTATTTTCTTACTCTGTTTCAGATATTTGCTATTATAAGGCACTGATATTTTAAACCAGCATTTGAATTATTTTCTTAAGCTTTTAGTTATTATTATTCAGATGATGGAACTAATCATCTTCGACTCTTCTTAGTTTTCTAATTTTATTTAGCTCAAGAGATTCAGAGGAAAATTTTATAAACTTCATATCCATGCAAAGATTTTATTATCCTTCCTCAAAGAAGTAGTTACAAGTACCATTTTGGCAATGAAAAATAAGCTCTAAAATTTCTTCTATTTCTTCCTTGTTTATGGAAATTCCATCTTATGATATTTAAAATATTTTAAGAACTAAATCAGGAGGTTCCTATAACTAGTTCTAAAAAATGTTACTTTGCAAATATTCGCATATCTAGAATACCAATTCTTTAATTAGCTTAAACTTTTCATCTATCTGTATATCTCAAAAAGTATTAAGGTTAGCTATAGTAACTCTAGGTGTTTCTTGACTTTTATTCTTATAGTATATCTAAAAAAGCTGCATTTTATGTAGGTGCTTTTGCTGATGCTACTTTATACTTTTCTAAATGTTCAAAAAAATGTTCTCGCTTATAAAATTCAGCTGCTCACATCTTTAGCATTATTTTGTGTACTAAACTGCATTTTCAAAGTCTTAAAAAAATCCAGTGATTTCAAACTCGCTAGTACTTAAGTCCATATTATCATTTTATCCAGTGAGGGACTCTGTAATGCTAATCTTTTGACTGTTTTTGCTGATTATGCTATCAAAATAATTGAATGATTTCTGTTCTTTAGTAGATGTAAAGAAGTTTAAGTAGCGATCTCCCAGATCGAATTAAAATAGGTTTTGCTGCTTTTGCATTTATTTTTAGAAAATGTTGATTAGAAATTAATTTCCTTTAAATTCCCCTTTATTTTACCTTCTTATTTAACTCTAATTTTTATTATCGAGCGGGTTTGGAAATGGAAGATTTTGAGATCGAGCAAAGCTAAGAAATAGAAGAGTTTTAAGAAGAAGGATAAGAGAAGTAATTTCCTGAAATAATAAAAAATGCTGCTGTTCAATATTTCAATGAAAACTCTAGTAGTTTAATCCATAGCCAGCAGAATAAAGTCTAAATTATATTAGAAGCTTCCTACCTATCTGAGCTAAATGATAAGTGCTAGACTTTAAGATTACTACATACTGATGCAGAATTTTATATCCACAATTTGAAGCTAGTATTTGCTCAATGCTTAAAATGTGATTTAGACTCACTTGAAGTATAAATAATACATTGACCAGTTTGAAATTCTATTAAATAGTTGGTGAAAGCAAAAAGAATAAATGAGTTTATGTAAATTAGAGGAATAGTTAGTAAAAAGTCAGGCTAGAAAGTATTGAAAACAGAAGCAGTTTATTAATGTACCAAGTGTAATTATAAGTTCTTAAGTAAGGTTAGCTTAAAGGAATATTATAGACTGTAAAAGCCTTTACTATGTCCATCTGGATAATAAGTTAATCAGTCATTTAAAGCCAAAAATACTTATTTCATAAAAAAAATAAAGTGCAAAAACAATAAGTTTGAAGAAATTCCTGATTCCAATAAATTCATGGATTTATAGGAAATCAAAATTACTTAATGAGGAACTGCCTAGTAGTTAGATAATAAAGATGAGGAGCTTTGGGTTTTACTATCAGGAAGTTTAGTTGATTAATGTAAGATTGGATAAAATATATAATTAACAGGATGACTTTAAGTTAGATATAGAGAACCAGCTAGAGCTAGAAGACTTGAAACTGATTATTTTTTTATGGCCAATAGTATGCAGATTTTATAAAGTTACTACTGAGGCTCTAATTAAAACCAAAATAACAAGATATATCAAGTTTTATCCCCAACTGAAAATATTATAGATATAGAGTAATAATTATAGTCAGAGGTTTTAAAAACAAAAGAATTTATCTAGCAAATGATTCCTTCACTGATCTGTCTTAATGTTGCAAAGCTAGCTATAATATTTTCTTTATTAGGAGGTAGTAATAACTCTGAGTTTAGATCTTAAATTCATACTTTGCTGATAGGTGATAGTGGTACTGGAAAAACTTCTCTGCTTAATTACTTTAAAAGCTTTATAACTCCTTCTATTTATACAACAGGAGTGGGTTCAACTTTAGCAGGCTTAACAGCCTCTTCAATAAAGGTAGGATAAGAATGACAAGTAGAACCAGGAGCTCTAGTGCTAGCATCAGGAGGAATATGCCTCATTGATGATTTCGAACTTCTTCCTAAGGAAGCTTATAATTCTATTTTAGAAGTAATGGAATAAGGAACTTTGACAGTCAAAACTGCAGCTATTCAAACAACCGCAGAAACTTAGACGACATTGATTGCTGCTTGCAGATCTAAGACGGATAAATACGATCACTAAAAGTCACTTTAAGAAAATACGAATATAATAGTACCCTTATAGAGTAGATTCGATATTATATTATTTTTGGCTGATGAACTAGATAACTAATTTTTAGATGATGCTATTTTCTAAGCCAACTTATAAAAGCACAAGTAGCAAGTTTTTTCTACATATGAAATATCTTAATTCTTAGGGACTTAAAGAAATACTAAAGTTGAAATTCCTTGCGAAGTAAAAGATCTTCTTGAATAATATTTTTAGAAACTAATATAATAGAAAAGTGGTTAAATATAGTTGGATATTAGAGTATTACAGTCATTAATCAGAATTTGTGAAGCAAGTACTAAATTTCATTGCAGAAACATATGTAATATATTCGATGCTGTGACTTCTATTTTTATGTGTGAAAACTCTCTGCGAGGTGGATGTTTGAACTTGCCTGAGAACTGGATAGCAGATGCAAGTACTTTTATTGATAGCTATAACACTCTTCTTGACTTTCTATCTAGAGATTGAGTATGTTCCCAAACAATTTATATTGTTAAATGTTTAATACTTACTCTTAACCTTTCTTAGTAAGAGTTTTTTCAAACTAATTTTAAAATAATGCCTTAACCTAATAAATCTTCATAAAGATTAATAAATTAATAATTCAAAGGTTTAGCTAAATTTTAATCCTTTTATACATTTAATGCATTAAGAAAAGTTACCTTTTATAAGTATATTGATCCTTTAATTAAGTAACCAAAAGCATAGTTATATTTTATAAATAAGAGACAATAAAATATTGCTTTAATTATATTATAAAGTAGGAACACAAACTATTTTACTTTTATTGTAAATCTAAATATCTGAGGTATATGAAAGTTAAACTCTATTATGACTATATAATTATGGAAATTTCACTACTTCATTTCTTAGTCAATCATAAACATAAATGAAAGTCTAAGATTCTAAATCTATTAAAGAAATCTATTTCGTAGTCATTTAGATTTCTATTTTTTCACTTAATCAATTTAAAGCGCTATTTTTCTTGTAAGTTTCTCTTATAAGCTCGCTTACTCTTCTAATCAAACTTTAAATTGGCAGATTAATTAAGATACCCTTTATTTCTAGTGTGATATAAAGTTTCAAGATAGAATAAAGCTTTGATTAATCTAGAATAGGAGGAGATAAATCTGAGAGAGAAGTTAAATGCATAAGTAAATTATGATGCTAAATTAAGTTAATTTAACTTCTTATTTTAAACTAAGAACTTAGGATACATTTCTCCTAACTAATATATATAATAGTATCTCTACTTGCTAAACAAAAAAAGGCTTATAATAAATAGCTTACTTTATAAATTAATACCTATCAATATCTTTTTAACTAAACTATACTCACCTTGCTATATTTATATTATTTTATACTTAACATCGGACCTGGTAATAAGAATAAGGTAAGCATTTAGTAATATTTTTTGTAGTTTGATTAATCAACTTTAATTATCTACTCACTCTATTATTTAAGATTAAAAGTTAATTACTCAAGCTAAATTGATGATGCAAGCTTAAATTAAATGAGTAGCTTTATTAAATACAAAGGTAAGTATTAATGTATGATAGACTAAGGCAGATAAACTAAATCTTAATATATCTTTTTTACTAAGTATTATCTCACTCCTTCAAAAATCAGTTGCTTTTATCTATTTAACTATTTAAATGAATAGAGATCTTAATAGATATTAAGGCTGCAAAGCAAATTAGAGACATAATGGTTCATTAATGTTTAAAATTGATAGGAACCACCTAAAATGGTAAATAAATAAGGATTTAAATTTTGAATATAAATAAAAAAATTTCTATTATGTTCCTTTTTATTTAATTTAAAGCTTTTATTTACGGAAAATTAAATCTTAGATATATTTAAATTTGCATTAATTAAATCCTATAATTACAGCAATGGAGGATATATTTAACTAAGAATAAAAGCGATCAAGCATAACCATGCAATTTTTTGCAATGAAACCGGAGTTGAATAATAAGAAATTAGATTGCGAACAAACTGAAAACCGAAACTAAAGTGATTAAATGGGTTTTGCTCATTTTAGAAACACTTTTAGTACTTATAAATAGTAAAAACCAGGAACTAAATTCCTTTAGCTTGAGAATGATCAAATAATGCAAGAATCTTTTTAGAGCAGTGAATCTTCTCTATCCTTAAATGAAGAAATCACGTAGAAAAGCTCATTCAAAAATAAATAATGTCTTTAAAATATGGGGGAGTAGTCTTGTCACTAGTAAAGGATGTTTGAAAAACAGGCTAATTAAGAGTAAAACAAAGAATAGTAGCAAATACTATGTATGAACTGCTAGAATTATATAAAAATGAGCAACATAGAAAAGCACTCAACTTAGTGTACGCAAGTTATGTAGCATGTGACATCATTTGAAAAATTAAATGACCAAGAGGTTTACACCAATTTCAAACTTTAAAAGTTATATGAAGTTATCCAAAGCAACATTGAAGCTTAAATTAATTTTAAGATTTCTGTATATTTAAGGATTATTTTGATAGAGTGCATAGATATTCTTAACTGTAATGACTTTAATGAAATATAACTTGAAGCTTTAAATGTCAATTTAATCAAAATGAAAATAGAACAAGAAATGATAGAAAGCTAGGAGGATAGAGAATAACTTACCATTTTTATCGAAAGACTTAAAATGCTGCTCTCTGAGAAGTAGGACTATCTTAAGCTTAAATTAGTTTTCCTATCAGAAAATAAGAATTTCAATTTCCCATCTGGAATAATTTCAAACGAAACTTCATTTATAGAGGAGGGAACTTAAGTAGATTTATCAACTATTTAAAAAATAAAACTTCAGGTCAATTTATAAAAAAAAAGTTTTGAATAAAATGAAAAGATTGAAGCAGAAAAAAAGCAAAAGTAGTTATTTAAAAAGTTCCTTAAACTATTCATGAAAATCAAACTTAACTATGAAATTAATCATCCTTGCTAATAAATCCAGGCCAAAAATTTGTTTCATCAAGTACAGGCCAGAAAATTAGTAGAAAAAGAGTGAAGCAATTTTATTTTTGATTAATTTGACAGCTACGAAATAAGTTTTTGTGATACTACAAATTTAAGTGAGTTAGAAACAAACATACAGAGCAATAATAACTTTATGTAGAGTGAAGCTGATTTAAGCTCTTTATTTGACTATAGTCGAATGTAATACATTATTTGATTTGATATAAATAATTAACTTATTTAAGCTTCTACTTTATTATTCTTTAATCTATTAAACTTTTTTATTTTTTGTTCCATTCTTAGTTAATCTATTATTTTTTTCACTATCTTAACCAACTTTCATAAATTAGCCTAATTAGTACAAAAAGTATTAATCACTAATAATATTCTTCTTATAGACAGGTTTTATTTATCTTGCTATAAACTAGGAACGTTAAATTTGAAACTTATTCAAATTATTAATACAAAATTAAAACTGCTTTATATCAAAGAGGGAAGCAAGATACTCTAATAATGGTTACTAGTTAACATTTTTATTTATGCCTTTGCTCTATATACTTATTAGTTTTCTAAACTAAGAAGATAATCATACTCCTAATATGCTTCTTTAATAAATTTCATATCCAATTACTAAATGATAATATGGTAGTAAATAATGAGAATCCTTTAAACTGCGCAAATAAGAATTAAATGAAATCTAAGTTAGATATCAATGGGTGACTTTTAATAACTAAGAATATTACTACAATCAAAGAATGTTACTTTTTTGATTAGCTTACTTACTAGATGAGAAGAGCTATTTAACCACTTAAACAATTCTAAATTACTTCTTATAACTTAGTTAAATATTTATCCTGCCTTTTGCATACATATGAGAAGCAAGGCTTTTCTTATATTGCAAAAATGTCATTAAAGAAAAAATTAGCAATTAAATAACTTGAGAAGCTAATTAAAAAGAAAAGTACGCATGTAAGTAAATAGATTAATTTATAAAGAATATGTCAATAAAAAGAAAAATTGCCTATATGCTAATTAATTCCATTAGGATTTATAAATTCTAAAGCATTACAAAGAGATAATTACTTTATATTTGCTATAACTTCATAGATTTAGTTTATGAGGGAAATTACTTAAATAGTTTTCTTTTAATCTAAACTTCTTTATAAAAAGTAAATAAACCTTATAAATAATTGCTCAGCTATTTAATAAGTAAATCATTTCTTTTGCAAAAAATAATAATTAAGAATTTAACTTAAATGAAATAGGCTTTAATATAATAGAATTTGATATTCAAAGGTAATAATAATCTTTTTTATTTATAGCTTATAATCTTCTATAATTAATAAACTTTAAATAGTTTATTTATTTTCTCAAGATTTATTTATATTTTTAAAGTTAAATTTACCCTTAAATAAATATCGTATCATCATTGGTGAGATAAAGGTAAGGAGATTAATTTTGTTTATATTTTTAATTACAGCATTATCTACTATACTTTTCAATTTAATCATATATTAAAGGAATTTCAGATTTATTTTGATAAATGGAAATAAACTTAGAATTGATCATTAAGAATATGGAAAGTAAGTATTTACGAGATAATATGAACTTAATTATAAAATATTATTAACCTTTTTTAACTTATATCTTGAAAATTTGTTTCTATGTTTGTGTGATCTTTTTTAATTTGTATTTTATACAAAATTCTTTAAAGTCCCTTACTATGATAAACTTAAATTGATTGCTAATTCCTTTAAACCATTGCCAGTTATCTATAAAAATTCAGGTTTGAAAAATATTACTTTAATCTATTGCTATTTTGCTTATATATTTTGAAACTAAATTTCTATCTTTATAAGATTTATTTCCTTTTATATATTTAAACTTAAGCTTGCAATTTAATAGCTTTATATTATAAAAACCTTAAATCTTTCACTTTAATCAATTTCAATTTTAGTAAATAGCTTATTTTAAATATTAGTATTTAATCCATTTTTAAAGCTGCTTCAAACAGTTTACATACAAATCTTAAAATAATTTCCACTAGTTTCATTCCGTAATTTAATCTATTTAACTAAATTATTAGAAATAAATCTAACCTAAAAAATAATAATCGAAACAAAAATAATGGTCAATATTAAAAGAAAGTGATATGGTTATATAGGCAATGAAAATAAGATTATTCCCCATTAATTTTACTTTATATATTAATTTTTCTTATTAATCATCACATTTATTCTAGTATTCTTTCCTAATTAGTAAACTCAATAAATTTAATTTAAAGTATTTTAAATTGCGAGTGATTTAATACCCTTTTAATTTTAAAATAATTTGCCTGTAAATATATAGAAATTATAAATTATTAGATATAAGTTTGATGGAATAATTAGGATGTTGATGAATTTTTTTAAAGTAAGAAGCTAAGAAATTTAAGCTTATAATTAAAAATAGAAAAGCAAATCTTGATTCTTTTCATTTTTCAGTGAGTTCTCTAAATCCTTGCCATCCTTTTGGAGCTAAAAATTTGAATTCAGACATAAAATCCAGCAAAGTTTTGCTAGGGCCATCTTCCTTTGTCATTTACCTTACTCTTTCAAATTTTTCCTTGGCTAGTACCCAGTTGCCTTCTTTATACCCAAAATATCCTTCTTTTCATGCTTATTCATGCTCTTTTGTAACAAATTTTCTCATCTTTTTGAAGGATTTGGAATTTTAAAGGATGTTGTAAGTTTTAAGAACATTTGATTATAACTTTTTTTGCAGTTTAGCTCTCTATTCATTGTAATATTATTTAGTATTACATTCTTTTTGATTAGTTATGGTAAGAGATGAAGTATCCAAATCGATTGTAAATAAATTTAAAGGAACTTTGCTTCCTTTCACTGTAACACAGTCTATTTCTCTAAAGATTTCTTATATTTCTTAAGATGTTTTGCTTATTACTTAGCCTGAAATTAATAAAGGAACTCCATACTACTTAGTTGCAGCTTCAAGTCTACTAGCCATATTTACATTGGGTGAAAGATATGAAGCATCAATTTTGAAAACTGATCCAATAGCCCCTTCAATTCCCCATCCAACATGAAGACCAAACCCCATTTTAACTTTATAGTTGGGCATTCTTTTGTTTAGTCCTTCATTATCTTTGTATTTTAGAATTTTAGGATTTTTATTAATGTTAGCTATTATTTTTATAAAGCTTATAACTGCGCAATCTGCTAAGTCATATGCCGATTTACTATTTGGCTTTGTATCTGATAAATCCTACAAAATATCGTCTTATTTAAATCTTCAAACAAGAAGGAAAGCATCTCCTATATTTTTGTTAGCTGCACCTCCGTATTTGTTAACAATTCCATGAGTTACCTCTGCTATTTCATTTACAAATAGCATAACCTTTTCTTATAAAACTTCTGTGGCATCTGTAAAATTTCGAATATCACAAAAACCAAATATAGCTATAGTTTTTACACCATCTATCATTGGATTTACTTCGCCATCACCTTTTTCCATATTTTACGCTATTACATTACCACCTGCCTCACCAAATCCAAGAGCAAGAAGTACTCCTATTTTAATTATAGTGTTTTCCAGAACTGCAGTTTCATATTATGCCTCTTCTTCTTTTTCTTTATCATTTTTATTACAACATTTGCAACATCCTTTTTCCTTTCTAACTTGCTCCTCTAAAGCTAAAATATCATTAGGATCTTCCTGCTTCTAAGCAGCTGCTAAAGGATTTTTGGCAATTCTTTTGACTCTTTCCATCATTCTTTCTATAGGTACTAGAACTAGCGTGTTTGTATCATTATTAAAGAATAAGGCGGCAAGAACTAACACAACACAGACAAAAATTGTTCTGCAGATATTTAATCCAGCAGATAAGCTAGTGTCTTTTCTTAAATCGAAAACAGCTACTATTTAGTTATTAGTGGCGTAATGCTTTTCAGGAGTCCTCATATCGTCAGGAGCTATATCTTCATATTCATACTCAAATCCCTTATGTGATAGATATATGTATCTTAGAGGATATCTTGTGTCCTCGAATTAATCTATTGTGTAATTTGCTTAAAGGTAAAACTCATCCAGCGAGCGAAATTAAAAAAATGCGAACAGTAAGTCTATTGAATAATCGTAGCTATTTGAAGGTTGAAAATATAAGGAAGTTTCAAAAGTAGGAAGACAAAAAAGCAAAACTAAGACTATCAAAATAACTTTCCTTGTTGTCAAATCAAATAATTTTTTACTTACTCTAGTTTCCTAAGGTAAAGAAAATTCCTGTGGCTATTGATGTTCCATGCTAATTTAAGCATCTTGAGATACATCTTCTAGATTATCTATTAAATCTTAATCTTAATTTTCTTCAACTAGATTTGATATGGAAGCATTCTAAATGTTTGTCTTTATAAGCATTATCTTTGAATTGTCAAGTTATGATTTTGAAAGACGTCTTGTTGATTCTTAGATTTAAGTTTAATTTAAAGAGACAGTGTTTTGCTTAATCTCAATGGCAGCAGATTTTTGCTACTAAAGTTGCATCCTATTTTAAGCATTTTTATAGAGCTTAACTATTCGAATTAATCTGACCACTCTTATAATTCTTATTACACGTCCAGCTCGAGTACCTGCTCTGCTTGCTTTTCCTGCATTTGCCAAACTTGATTATCCTTTACCATTAGATGAACTTTAACCTGTAATTGGATCTCAAAACCAACCTAAAATAAAAAAATACCGATATCAGGGACAAGTGATATCATAGCTATGAAATCTAGTCAAAAATAGAAACTGAATCTGTAATCTTTTCTTGCTAGGTTATTTAGACCTATTTCCAAAATGAAAAAGAACAAGCAAATACAAGAAAGAGAGAAAAATATATCATCAGCACTCTTTTATGTACCAAGCATTCTAATATCATCTCCAAATAAAGCATAGACAGTTAGAAGAGTCATTCATACACTTCATCCTCAGAAATCAATAACTGACTTTATCTTTTTTTTCCATTCAGGGTCATTTTAGCTATCTTTTTCCTATTCTTTGAGTAAAATTGACATAGAAGTTTTCTAATTAAGAAAACTTTGAATTTATCTTTTTCCTGGCGAGTCTTAATCAATCCAAGTAATTCTTTCTTAAGGTTCAGGTTAATTACTTTTTTCTCTTTTTATATCTGGCAAAATCAAGCCAGTAACTGTTGTTGTAGTTTTATCCTCTGACACTCGTTCTTTAGGGATTTAGTTGACTTCACTCATATTTACTTTAAAAATAAATTTTACAGTAGTAAGTTAAAATTATTTTATTAACAACTGTAGCTCATGGCTCTTTCTCTCATTTAACTATATCAATCTTTTCTTTACTTTATTTCTAACCTTTCTCATCGCTCTACTTTGATTTTTGCTTTCTAGCTTCTTGTACTGAAAGACAGTATTATGTGAATAAATAACGAAAATAATAGTAGATTATTAATACAAGTGCATTATAAACTCTTAAATGAAAGATAGATTTAAATGGTTCATTTAGTAAACAAGCTACCTCAAATATATCTATTATTGCTTTTTAAATTAAAAAGAAATGAGAGGATTATTGTCAATAGCTAGTAAACTTTTAATTAACATATTTGTCTACAAAATAATTTATCTCTTATTTAAGGAAGATAAAAACTTCAATTTATTCTTATGATAAGTTTATTTATTTTAAATAGAATTGTACATAATAATATATTTTGGTAATTTTATGGCATTTTTGCTAAAGCTGTTAAATTTATAGCTTTTATTTAAATACTTGAGTATTTATGCTGTTTTTAAGAATTTAAGTATTTATACTTTAAAATTTTAACTTTACTATTAAAGCGTAACTCACCTCTAATTACTTTCTTATTTGTATTTTTGTATTTAGCACAAAAAGGAATTCTAATAGTTTATAATTTAGTTTCAATTGATAGACTAACTAATAAGCTTTTGGAAAATTAAATTAGTATGATTTAGTTTTAAATTTTACTTATTGCTTTAAAAATTAATTTTTTGCTTTTTATTAATCGAAAATATAACGTAAGAATTACAGTTTTTTAATTAATTTAGTCAGCATAGCTTTTTATAACTTGCTTTCTATGTTAATTTCTTCTCTTCAGATTAAAAACTTAACTTGTTATTAATAGAAAGATTATGAACTAAATCAGTTATTTATTTTAAAGCTAAATGAATTTTGTTTTATGCTAATTAACTTAAATTATGAAACTATTACAGTTTAAATTAACTTAATATTGATATAAAATGTTTAGCTAGAGTCTTAAATTTAAAAATTATTACACTAAATTAAAAAAATAAATGATGGAAAGATATAAAAATTAATAGTTTTTATTTTAATGTTTATCTCTTTTTTACTTTAGATGCTTGATTTACATTTATTGCTTTTTAAATTTATTGAGAGGTTAAATTTAAGATTTTTTATTAGTTTAATTCATTTCAACAGCTGATTTAATACAGAACTTTGAATATATTGGAGCACAATTATTTACCTGGTATATGATTAAAGTTAGATGCTTTAATATTATAGAAAGTTGATTTTTCGTTAAATAATATTAGTAAGAAGTAACTTAAGTACGTCGATAAAGTTAATTTATTATTGAAGATCTTATTAATTATTCTATATGGTTTTAGTATAATTTAGCAGAGATTTTATCAAATATTAGAATTTAAATCTTTATTTAGAAATAGGAATATTAGTAGGCAAACTTTTAAATGAACTTATGCAAATTTAAAGTATTAAGCTTGCATACTTTCTGTAGCTTTAGTTTCTTGAGTGTTATTATTCGCTTTTAGTTTAATAGAGATTAAATTAACTCCTTTATAAAATTAAGTTTTAAGCTAGTAAAAATCTGGGTTTAAGAGATTAATTAAAGGCTAAATAAACATTATTATTCACTTAACAAAATTGGAGTGTTTTGAATTATCTTCCTTTGCTTTAGAGAAATAATCATTGGAAGAAAAACCTTCAAAAAATCCCAACTAAGGAGAAGCACTAAAATTTAAATTAGCATGCTTCGTAGTCATGTATTAATGCAGAAGAGCAGTCATTCTTTACATTTTCTTCTTAGAATCTTATACAAGTTTTTTCTGTTATTTGTCCATATATTTTTCTTAATATTACTTACTAGTCTATTGAGGAATGATGGGTGGAAGAGACAGAATTGCTTTATTTCTAGCAGTTCTAAAGTTTTTGTAAATTTTTCTTCTATTTATCTAATCTGCTTGCACATATGTCTAGCTACCTGTTATTACTTATAGTAGGCTTTTGCTTTCGATTTTACTGTTCTAATTCTCATTTGAAATGACTCGTCCTATGGTAGGAAAGTTTTAAACAAAACTGGTTGATTTAAATGTAAGTGCATTGAAAAGTCTATTTCCTACAACAGTTTAGTAAACAGTAACTGTATCTGCCTTCACTGCATAGCTTGCTTCACCAGCTATTTCCTTATCTTATGTTGAAATTCCATATCCTATTCCTATCCCAAAAACATTATTTAGAGCAATAGCGCCTTTTTACTTAATCAAGACTCTTAAATTCTGATCTACTTCAATTCTATGAGCAACATCTTTTCTTAAACTTACAAAGTTATTATTGCAATTTTTTATAGGAATTTCGTTCGTTTAAAATCCACAAGCGATGACTACTAGATCAACAGACTTGATTTCTCTTTACATTAGTATAGGTGTGAAGTATTGCTTTATTTATAATCTTGGCTCAGCTCCACTCAATGAATCTTGAAACAACTATTTGTAAAGGCCTCTGAGCCCAGAATATTCGTTTACTTTTCCATTTTCAGATATGCATTATTCATTAAATTAGTAATGGTCTAATTAAGCACTTTCTACTGATTCATAATAAAGTTTAAAATTAGATCTTGCGAGCATTGTTATTGCATTGTTTTGATATTTAGGGAGCTCTTCGTTATATTCTCACATATCCTCATTGCATATACAAAGGCAATCTTCATCACTAGGACAAAATTTGCAAAATGTCTTTATGAGATGCTATTTTCCTTTGCATGATGGCCCAGCCAGAATAATAAAAGCACTCATTATAGCAGATTTTCCACTTCCAATAATAACAACTCTAGGATTTTAGCTTTCTTTTAGGATCTTCATCGCTTTCATATAGCCTTCTGGTTTAAGAATTCAGTTAGATAACATAAATTTAGAGCTGTTCATTTATACTTAATCTTATAAAAAGCGTGGAATTGCTTGCTTTCCTCCATTTGCTAATATAACCTTCTAGCAAATAAAAGTTTCAGCGGTGCCCTTTACATTGTTGTGTGCAATAACAAAAGTTTCATTAGTGCTTGTAAGAGAAATAAAATTAACAAATCTTCCAAAATAGAAAACCTTCGTAGCTTCGTGTATTTCCATTAGTCTCTTTTTCTTTAAGAGTATTGAATCAATATATTCACTAAGGTGAATGCCTACAACTCTTAAAAATTATCCTGCATATAGGATAGATATTTGGTCTCCTCCCTATTTACAAAGTAGCTTTACAATTCTACTATTTATTAATTTTCTGAACGGTTTTAACACCATTTCCTCAGTTAAAATTGGGGGTGTGGCATTTGCTGGATTTTACAATATTAAACTTAAAAATGAAGCAGCTGAGTTGTTAGAAGGCACTGCTAGTTATTTCATAGTAAGGTACCAAACATTATTAGGATCTGCCTCCTTTTCTAATATTATGAGTCCTTTTTAAATCATCTATCTTAGCTTTTTCTTTCTTAGAAATGAAATAAGTGTACAAAGCGTTACAATCCCAGCTCCAATAAAAACATAATGAGTTTTATAAACTTTGCAAGGATCAGAATTGAAAGTAAGGTCTTCAGAGTCGTAAATATATTCTTCCATTTAAGTATATAAACTGTAAGAAAGTCAATATTCACTTTTCAAATTACTAGATCAATAAAATAAACTATTTCAATATGCTTCCAGCAAGTTATATAATTATCATCATTAATGTCATTTAAACCTAGCTTTACTATTTATTTAATTGCAGGTATTAGAATGTCTAATATTTTAGTAATGTTTAAATAAAAAGCTACAGATATGCTATTTTTCTATAATAGCAAATAAGCCTTTTCTATATGAATGACGTGTTTTTAATATAATAGCTTCTAATAATGTCTATTTAAGATCTAAGTAGCTACTTATTTTCTTTTAAGCTCTCTTTTATTATTGAAACTCATTTATTTTCATAGTTAGCATTAAATTGTATGTAGTATATATAATTGTCTAATATAAACTGGCTTTATTATTAAAATATTAATATAAAAGTGTTGCAGCTAAATAAGAAGCTATAGCAGTGATATTAGGTACTATAAAAGTCTAATAAGATAAATAAATATTTTTCTTGACTAATCATTTATAAGAATCTTATCACTGATAGCTAGAAATAAAAAATAGAATTATTAAATGGTATATAACCTTTATATTTTAAGTTTATCACCTTAAAAATAACCTAATTTATTGCAGAAATCCTTAAGCTTTTTAAAGCTATCATGCTAGGAACTCTTATTAATTTAGATTTTACTTTCAATTGTCATTATATTAAATTACCATTTATAATTAAAGGTTTATCTTTCTAAGCAGATTTAAATAAAATTTAGATTATTAAATTATTAGCTATGCATTTTGAAGGCTCTAAGCTTAGGTGCTGAGATAATTACTTCTTATATATGTAAAATATTTAAAGGTGGAGGATAAATAATCAGTAATAAGATTTTTAAATTAATAGCATGGGTTTATAGGATGAGTTAAATAATATAGCTCTTTTAATAATAAAGACTGGATATTTCAAAGATATAATTATTTTTAAATGTTTTAAATCATTTTAGTAGCTTCTAAGCTAGAACTTTGGCACCCTGTATGCCAATATCTTTGCGCTTTACTAGAACAATAGGAATGTCTTTATTGACAGGTAATATGCCTAATTTACTTTCGTAAGACTTTATGAAAATATCTCTGTATTCTCCTTCAAAGAATCCATTTGCTTCTATTGCTTAAATAAGGCCTCCTACAAGATAAAATCCTCCATAGCAAAGCCTTTATAGAGCAATGTCGCTTACAATAATTCCTAAATTAACCATATAAGCTTTAATTCCTTCAATAGCAGCTTTATTTCCGTTCTTAGCGTTCTATATAACCAACTTATTTTTACTTAAATCATCTAAGCTTTTATCATACCCTTATATTTACTAATCTTAAAATTCAGGTTTCAATACATAGAATTCATAGTACTTGTGAAACGTTTGTCCACATATAGCTAGTTCAGCTGTTAATATGTGGAACTTAATATTGTCAAGTAAGTATTAACATAATTCATTCTAATCGTTATTTCAAAACTAAACATGTCCACCTTCACTTGGCCAAATTCTATACTAGTCTCTATCAAAAGTAATAAATGCAGAGCCTAATCCGGTTCCAGGTCCTGCTATAGCTTTATTTTCTTTAGAGTTTGGTTCTAGTTATTTATAAATAGGAACAGTGTCTTCTTCTTTTAGTTCTAGAATACCAAAAGACATCAGAACAAAATCATTAACCATTATTACTTTGGGAATTTTTGAGCTTTAAGAAATTTCTTCAGTTTTCAGCAATCCCCAATGCATACAATTTGTTGACTTATAAGTATTTTTTCTTACTATACCAGCACATCCAAATAAAGCAGCAGATGGTTTATGTTATTGATTCTCATTGAGAAACGCTAAAATAACACTTTCAAGAGAAGGAAAATCCTGTGAAGGATATGTTTTAGTAGCCAAAGATTAGCCAGATTGAGTTAATAATTCAAGTCTACAGTTTGTTCCTCCTATATCTCCTATCAAAACTATTTTATCCTTTTACTAATTCTAGTTTTATTGCTTTTTCTTCCTTAATAGAAATCCTAAAAGTAAACTAGCTGATAAAACTGATCCTGCTGCTAAAACTACTCTAGATTTTTTCTCCATATTTATTAGCCATAAGGCTATTTAGGAATCAATAGTCAATTTAAAATAGATAGATAGCTATTTTTCTTCCAATGCTACTAACCTTTTATACTGCTGCTACCTTATATTTAATATTCCAAAAATTAAGCAATTATTTAGTTTTTTAGCTTTAGATCTAATAAAACAAATTTAATTTTCATACTAAAGCAACTCAAGATTATAGTAATAGAGAGGTTTAGTATAATTAATAAGCTAAATTAATTTGCACTTTATGCATAATTAGTAAATATCAAAACCTCATTTAAAGGAAAGCCAAAAGGGAGAAGCATAATAGTAATAAGATAATAATGAAAATTAATTATTAATATATTAAATACTATATTAAGCTTAAATATAAAGCATCTATAGGTAAATACCATAATTCATATACTTATTGTATTTTAACTCTGAATAAATAAAGCTAATATTTTTAAGACTGGCTTGTTTAATTATTAATTATTGCTAGTCTATCTATTTTTAATTTTAGTTAGATAGTAATTGAAGGAATGTTTGTATTTGATTATTCTTAACTACCAATGGTTTAAAGATTTAGCATAGTTATTGAAGATATGATTAAATGTTTAAAATTAAGAGTTGAAATGAATTCTTTCAAAGTGATCTTCCCATTTATGGATATCATCTTCGTATTTTCTTACTAATAGACGTACGTCATTCTTCTCCATTCTATATCAGAATATTTTTCTTACACTGTATCAGTACAACATAAATACAAAAGTTCCTGTGTAAAAACTAGGGAATAATCCATAAAGTATTCCAATCTTTTATGAAAATAAATTCTTATAAAAAATATAAGAAAAGGCAGATACAGCCAATGGGTTTAGAATCATAGACTGAGTTTAAGCATGGTCAAAATTTATACTATCAATAGGGTCCAAATTATTTATGTTATTATTTCTAAAAAATATCAGCTTTCAAATATATTGACGTTCTAGTTTGCTTACTCTTTAATCAAGTTCTTTAGGCAATATAGTTTTGAACTTTCTTGGCTCATCTAAATATTCCATAGTTAATTTATTTAGAGAGTCTAATTATTTAATTAGATCTATTAACAATTAATTAATTAAACTTCCTTAACTATCAAAGAAGAGATTATTAAGTATAACTATAAAGTCTCTTAATTATTTTAGACAAAGATATTCATTCTTAAATTTACGTTAATGGTATTAATTTTACTTATTTAGATTGTATGTTCTTTTTATAAGTCTAGCACTATATTATTTTAATCCTTCTTCATACTAATTTAAACTTAAAAAATTTTTATTGTTTTAAGTTATTTTTAGCAACAAAAGCTGAATCCATAAAATAAATTTATTTCTGCCCTGATGCAGTAGTATAGGAAAGGAGTTGATGTATAATCTAATTAGCTCTGATATACTATTAATTTTAGCTAGCTTAATTACTAATTTTATCTCTTTAATCTTACTAAAAGTTAACTTTACTACATTTCAAGTTTTATAGCAATTTCTATTATTTAACTCTACCAATTTTATAAGTTAGGAATTTAAGCATAAGCCATTATAAGATATTTTAATATTTTACTAAAATACAAAATTATAGTGCTTAACTGCTTTTTAATTAGCATTCTTAGTAAATTAAAGATAGTAAAAGAGAGATCTGCATATATTAAATAATATAAAGGCATAGAGTAAAGACAAAGCCTTTTGATATTAAAAATAGTAATTTACTCTTAATTAATAAGAATAAGCCTTTAAAAGCAATTTATAAATAGTCCAATTAATTACTTTCTATAGTCCTTTATTTTATTAGCTACTTATATATTAATTCAAAAATATAAAATTCATAGGCTATTTGTTTTAGTTTCTAACTACACATAAAATTAATATCATTCGCAAGAAGATAAAAAACTTAGGAATATATTTAGTAATTATCCTGGAATGAGGAGTAATCAGTAGTAGAAGAGTAAATTAAAAAAGCTTAATTAAGCAATTTAAAGTAACTCTAATAAAGAAGATTCTGATTAAATAAATGGAATCTGTTTGAAAGTTAATGAATGATTCTGAAGATTGACTAAAGTATTAAAATGTAAATGCCGTACTAGTTGATTAAAATAATTAAGAGATTATAAACAGAAAAATATATGTAAGTCCTTTAAAATAAAATATTAAAATTGGCTCACATGTCTATTATTAGGGGAGCTATGGAACTATTTTGATGATTAATAGTGACTAAAGTATTGATTTAGGATTTAAGAAAAAAATAATAAAAGTTAAAATTAATGAAATAATGACACAAATACCTGTTGTAGTTGGCTTGGTAAAATTGAGTAGATCAAAGAGTTTGCATATTTTTCTTCGCCTTAGTACTGATAGTACTATAGGGGATTTGAAAAGAAAAATATTCGAATTGCATCAAGAGAATTGCTACATTACTAGGAGAGGAAAAAGTTTAAGAGATGAAAATGAGATATGAAGTCTAAATATTACACCTAATACCATTTTAATTGCTTATTCAGATAAACAAACTAAAGAAATTTTAATAGCTAAATTAAAGAAGATAAAAAAAATAAATTAGTCTAGAAGAGATAGAGAACATAATAGAAGTCAAAGATCTTGAAGCAAATATAAAATTTTTAATTTAATTGTCTTTTATTTTAACTTACTTAGCTGTGACATTTCTAACTTGCTTTCATTTAAACTTAATATAGATCTAATATAAATTTAAAGAAATTTGAAGTTTGCTTATACAATCATTATGATATTCATCTCTATTGACTAGATGCTTTAGCATTCATTTTAACTCTCTTATAAGACTAATAATAGCTGCAAATCATTTCCAATATTAATAAAAAGTTATTGCTTTAAGCCACTAAATCTTAATTGACTAAATTATGCTAAAGTTTTGAATGCTTTCTTTTAATAGATATAATTGAATTTGATTTTTAAGACTTGTGTGAAAGATAGAAGTCTAACGCCTAAATAGACCTGAAAATAAAGAATGATAATTATGGATGCAAAAAATTAAGAAGTTTATACTCATTTTGGATTTCTTAGTACAACAATAATGGAGTCTCCTCTTAGAAACATTTTTGGTATAAATCTTTCTTTATTTTCTGGTCTACTTTTTTTCCCTTTTCCAGGTCTAGGCATTTCAGTTCACATTTCTCTTACATTTTCTAAAACAAGATTCATATGTCTATCAAACGCCCTTACTTTAGCTAGCAGTTTTCTGTTGTGTCTACAGTTTATTAAAATATTGGAGTTTGTTTGAACTGCTTTCTGTAATAGTGAAAGTGGGGAATCTTAAATCTTAGCATCTTTTGATAGATCTTCCATTTCTCTATTTTAAAAGATAAATTCAAATTTAGCAGATTTAATTAAATAAAGAAGAAAATTCCTGCTTAAAATCACTTTATTCCGTTCTTTAAATCAACTTTTATATATCTCAAGACTATTGCTTTCTATACTTTTGAATGAACTGCTTTAATGATAATATAGCTACTTAAATAATAAATACAGCTCACTTATAAAACAAAAGCATTACGATCTGTAGTTTCAACTGATAATCAACTTAAGCTTTTTAAAAAAACTTTCTCATTAAAAAGACTAACAAATCCTTATGGTAATACCTAAAATTTAAGTTAGATAGAGAAGATAGATTTTATGTAAGTTCTTGATTGCATTGGAGTAATAGTATAGAATAATTTAAGATAGTTAGAATAGTAAATAGCTAGTATTTCATATTATAATAAGCAACTACATCAAAAGCAATTTAATTCTTTAACCTTTAAATGTAGATTATATCCAACTCCATATCTTATAATATACTCATCAGGATTAATTCCAAACATTAAAAGAATAATAACTAAATTAATATCGATCAGTTAAGTAAAGAATGTAATAAGAGAAATAATAATTTTAATAAAGACTATAAAAATAGCTATAGTCTAAAAAGGATAATTTAATATCTTGTTAATTTATGTAAATTTGAATTAATATTTGCATGCTGTTAATTTCAAATAATTTTATTTAAATATAGAAACATTTAGTAAGAAATAATAAGGGTTATAGTTGCTAAAATGATGAGATAGTTGCTAAATATTATATGATGCTAACGTGTATTCTAATCTTCTACTTAAGTGAAACCTGGACATTAATAGATTATAGAAATAGTTATTACATTTGATTGAATAAAGAGAAACATATATAATTTTAAAACTATTAAGATAATATGATACAAATTAAAAATAACTAGTAAAGAAATTAATTAGAAACTATATGAAGAAAAATTTAAATTATATTAAACATTTCTACAATCACTATAAGCTAAAATATTTACATCTTCATAAATGATTATTGCATATAAAACTAAATTTTATCACTTTTAATTAGTTCCTTTCTAAATAATCTTTATATAGAAAGCTATGAATGCAAACTTCTTTAAGAAATTCAAACATTTAAAAAGAGTACGAAAGCTGATTAGCATTTAATAGGTAAGAATCAACTAAGCAAATAATTTGTACTATAAATTTAGAAATAGCAAGGAGAGAAAGAGAATTAATTTGAAACTTGCTTAGATTTTAAAATAAACTAATCTCATATATATTAGATTTTATTATTATAGCTTCTAATTGATGTTTCAAAGGAAAGGCTTCTAAATATTGAATTCAAAATATAATTATTATTAAATAAATGGTTCCGGATTATAATGAAAGATCTATAAATTAGTTGACACTTATATCTTATCAGCATGGCTTTTTGCATAAAGAGAATATTTAATTTATTAGAATTATCTTGATTCATATACTTTTAGAGATAAATTTTCACTGATGAATTAAGATTATCTAGTTAACAAATTTCTATAACTAACTATTAGAGCTAACTAATTATATTTTAATATATCTTTATTTTAGCTATTAACATTTAAAGAGAACTGAAGCACTTCTATCATTTAATTAAGGCTTTGAGAAATAATAAATTGGTATATTTCGTAAAGTTGTATCAAAATATTATGTACTTTAAATGTATTTAATGTAGCAAAAGAAATCTAAAGATTTATTAAAGAGGCTTAGTTTATTAAATGATAAATATTGTATATTTATTTATGAATTTAGTTTGTTCTATTAATCATTAGAACAAAATTAAGCAATGAAATATATAATTAGATTAAGAAATAGTGCTATGGAATAATCTAAATTCTATGTAATTTATAGAAGATACTATTTAAACTGAGTAATGCTTCATTTAGTCTTTAATTTTTATTTTCATTTTTTACTGACACATTACTATTACTAAGAAATATGATATTATAAAAGAAATAATGCTTAAAGAGTTGTACTAATAGCACTTTATCAATAGGAGTTCCTAAATGGAAAAGTTAAAATTATAGAAATATACAGTAGTTGAACTGTTTTTACTTTTCCTTAATTTGATAAAGATAAATTTTTTAAATAAAAAGACAAGTAGATAGAGCAGAGTTTCTTTGTATTTAGTTTTAATCTTATAAATTAAAAGTTTTGGATTCATAAAATTAAAATATTTATGAGTTTAATTCATGGATTATGGCCACCAAAGTTTAGCTGCTAGGTTTCGCTAATAATTAAGTTTTCTTGAAGAACAATATATTTATTAAGTACATCAGAAGTAAATTACTAAATTTCTCTTTTATTGAGACTTTTCTTTTCTTCATTCTAATTTTAAATTGGTTCATTCTAGTGTGAATTTCTTTATTAGCTTCAATTCGATGAAAAGGCATGCGATCTATCTGAACTTTTATTTGTGCTGATCGTTCTTTCTGCAATCATATAATCTCTTTCTGATAAACTTGGATGTCTTTAAAATAAAAGTTTTATCTCATTTCTGACAGTAGAATTGAACCCATAAATAAAAAAATGAGAAAAGCCTTAGCAAGCCATAAACATCCAAGCAAAATCAGAAGAAATTCCTCAGAAGTTTTCTCCAGTATATCAAGCAAGTTATTTTATGTGAAAATAAACATCCAAAATTAGCAGTACAACAGTAGGTATAATTCAAACTAAGATAAAAACAATTGGATATCAGATTAAGTGGTTGAAGATTCCAAATAGTTCTTGATAGCTAGAGTGGATGCTTATCATTATTTATTTTTTTCTAGATTTTATTTAAAAAATCTTCCTGCTGTTGTAGATAAAAATATATCAAAGGGGTGGATAAAAGAGGAATATATTAAAATAAGCAGAAAGAGCTATTTGAGTATCGGAAAATTTTTCGTAATTCTTACAAGATTTTAAGCATGCGATAGTTAACTAACAAACCAAGTTAATAGATGGAATGGAAACTGCAAAAATATGCATTCTCCTATAATCATTTTGCCAGTCAAGTTTCTATTAATAAATAGCATCATAAATAATCTTATGAATCCAAAAAGTTCAGATGCACGAATATATAAGGAAAAACTAGCTAACTATATCAAATATTTTCTTTGATCTTTCGCATGTTATATGTGCTAATGGGAAATTCTTAGTAAAAATACACGCAGAAGCAAGGCAGTCACATAAACTAAGTCAAAAAATAATTTTTACATAAAAAATCCTTAAATTGCGAATCAAAGCATAGCAGCATGGTAGAAGCAAAGAAGTAATGAAAGAAAAACCTGCAAATGCAAGGATTATGTCTTTCATAATTTCATGTATATCTTTGTAGTCTTCACTTTTATTCATTATAAATAAATTATAAAATAAAAGCTATTAATCTATACTAACTGCTATTTTATAATCTTACTAGGTAACCTCAAATTTAATTCGCATTTTTTAATATTTTTTAGTATATTGCAGAAAAGAATTTCCTTAAGGTGATTTATATTAAGATATTTATAGATGAAATAAAAAATAAATAAAAGAGAAACTAAATTATCATCTTAAAAAATAAGGATTTGAATTAAATAATGATTTTGTTATGGATTTCTAAACAGTTATAATATATAAGTTATTTAACTTTATTAAACTAATTCTAGAGTTAGCTTTAGTATTGCTCTAATTTTATTTAGACTATGACAAAGTTCTTACCTTTTGCTTTTCTTAACCACATAAATAAAATAGATCTTAATAGATATAAAGAAAATTAAATGTTAAATATTTATTTTTAGCAATTATGTACTGATTACATAATGATTTGATATCATATAAAGTTAGGATAAACTACTTGAGTAATTAAAATATTGTTAATGTTAATGCATACTATTGTCAGGTTTATTTTTATATATAGTTATATTAACTACTTGTATTTCCTATTACTACTTTTTCTTATTATTCTTTTTCTAGCATCATTTCATTAGGATTTATATCTTTATAGAAGCTTTCAATTTATGTTTGATTATCTGTCTGCTCATCTTGCTCCCTAAAATTGCGTAGTTTCAATTTTTTCTTTATACTAGAACAGCCTAAAATTTCAGTAGCTTTCAGTTCAAGTAAATTAAATGAGTCATTCTTTCTGCGAATTTTTTATATTCCTTTTAGTTACTAAGCATCTTTATTTCTAGAAGTTACTTCTTCCATCCAGAAATGAAGGTTTTTATGTAGATTAATTATTTCAAGCTATTTTCTTTTCAATTCTTGATTAAAGTTTTAAGTGCTAGTGTTTAGTAACTATTCTCACTTTTGAACTATTAGTAGAATCATTTCTTCTTACTCTTACAAGCTTTGAGTGTTTTAATTCTAAAGTGCTATAATTTGCTATTTACAATTTTAAAGCTCCTATAATAAAAATGTAAATACTTACTTTTTCTAACTATTTAGCTTTGGCTGCCTATATTTGTAATTTTATATCAAACAGGTGAAAATCTTCATAGTTTTGTGTATTTTTAGTGAAAAATCTTTTTTACCCTGTTTAAAACTAACCAAAATTAGATGGTTTTTAAATCTATAGATATTATTCTTGGGGTTCTTTTTTAATTTGTTGAACTGCATTTTTTATTTAATTCTATTAATTTTTTTCTAACTTTAAAATTTAGTTTTCCTTTTAATCTTAGGGAACTTCTTCCTCGATAGTTTCAATACCGATATATTGGTTTTAATTCCATTTTTCTTTCTATTCTTCTCTTTTTTATAAGAATTCCTCATTTTCCGTCTATTTATCATCTTAGGCTCAACTTTATAATCTTGGAAATGCTATTGTTGCTGATTGAATTTCTGCAAGATCATTCATTTTTTAATTTCCTTATCTTTTGATGCGATTTATATTTATTTTGAGATTAAGTTGCTCATTTTTATTAATAGTTCTTACTATTCTTGATCTAAGCTTGAGAGATTCATTTTGAGTAGCTTTACTTTGGACTTATTACTAATTTGAAGCAAACTTTTCTTTAAAATTCTCAATCATTTGTTCCATTTTTTTTTACTACTAATATAAATTATCATTAGTATCTCCTAGTTCCTAGACATTAAGCTTAAGTCCTTAAATTTGTAAATCTTTGAATTGCATTTCTCCTTTTAAATACTCAAACCTTCATTATAAAGCATTCAAAATACTGATTAGCTAGATATTATAAAAAGCTTGCTATAGAACAATTTCTCTATGTCTATACTTAAGCTGTTCGTAACTTGGATTATCCTAAATGTTATTTTTTAGCATTTCTAAATAATCATTTCCTTATTCAATTAATAAATCTTTCAAATTTAATGAAAAATGCTCAGTTTCATAGTTTAACTGCTTCACTAGTTTCTTACATGATTCTTTGCAACTTTTAACAAATTAAAGGTCAATTTAGTTAAATATGGTAAGTTTTTCTACTTTCCCTGCTATCATTTTTTGTATTGCTTAATCTTATTTTACCATAAATTAAGTAAGCATTTCAAATTGCTATTTTAATATTTAGTGCTCTTAAATAATGAGCTCTTTCTATTAGATTTCTCTTTGATAATCAAGTCTAAGCTTTTCATAAGCTTATAGTTGCTACAGTTTACTTTATTGATATTCAATCAAGTCAAGCTCAATTTATTTATTTTTTTCTTGTAATGCTGCTATTTCAAATTTCATATCCTCCTTCTCATTTTTAAGATTTTCAATCTCACTATTTTTCTACATAAGTTTCATTTCAAGCAATTCTTTTGCATTTTGTAACTCCAGACAATTATTTTGAAGTTCATTGGAGAGATCAGGAAACATGAAATATTAAGTTTAGTTAGAGTTATTCTTCTCATTTTGATTCTTTATTTCCTCAATGCTATTTTCATTCCTACTATTTTCTTGATTTAAAAACGAATTTTTAAACTAGATAGGAGTGCTTTGAGAGCTTTCCATATATTCTCCTATAGTTTAGTCATGGTCTTTATATCCATTTAGATTTTCTTTTTTTATAACTTGGTTTTTTAAATCTGGAGAAAGCTAAGTTAGAGTAACTGACTCTTCAGTGTTTTTTCTAAAAGAATCGTACTACTATTGTAGATTATAGTACTTCTACTAGTATTCTCTTAGTTCTTATTTTAGTTCTTCTATTATCTTCTAGTAATATGCTGCTGATCTTTTTATATTCTTAAGTGGCTTATTTTTCACATATTTAGCTCGTTGAGCAAACTTTAACGTTGTAAGTGTTTCTTCAAAGTTACGTGGATGTGGAGAGCAACTTATTATTAATTATGTTTTATAATTTCCTCCAAGTGAGTGTTAAAGAAGTCTAGTAAGTTTTGAATCTCTATAGGGAATATGTTCACTATTACTGGTTAGAGCGTGAATTACATTTCCAAGAGCTGATAATGATAAATTTATCTTTTTTGCTTCTTCCAAGCCTTCTCCTTCTACTTTTGATTTTCTTATTTTTTCACTTCCTGCTAGATCGACCAAATTTAATTTTCCTATTCTTTCAGATCCATTAGGCCATTTTTATTAAACCTGCATTATAAATAAACTATGAGATCTACTTGAATTTTTATTCATTCCTGTAGCCGCAACAGCTCTCTATTCATTTCCTAGATCAATTAACTCTAATACATCTTACACAGATGAAACACAAGTTTCTAATAGCCCCTCAACATAAATTCCATTTTCAGGACTTTCTTTTATTTTAAGAGTTTAAGCATCTGGATCAATCAAATCTCTCAGCATTTCCTTATAAATTTCCAGCATAGAACATTTAATTATGCATTCGACTTCAAATTCCTAATTTTAGATACTTTCAAATATAAAGTTAACTGATCTAGGAATAATTCCCATTTTTTCATCATCATGGATATCTAAACCCATCATAGTGAACGTTTTACCACTTCCAGTTTGGCCAAATGCAAAAATAGTTCCATTATATCCATCTAAAACATCTTAACAAGTTTAAATTCCAACAAATTCAAAAATGTCACTCTGTTCCGCTTCCATTGGAAACACTTTATCCAAAGTGAATTAATAAGGTATTCCATCATCAATAACAATTACACTATTCTAGAAAGGAAACTCTAATTTACAATTTTCTTACTTCTCTATTGATCTTTCCACTTCATTTTCTGGACGAAATCTTACCACAACTTTTGTATTACCCCTAGAATCTTCAGATAATTTTGGCTAATTGAAACTAATATTTTAGCTTAATTATGTTTAGGGACTTTCAAGGATTGATAATTCCAATTTTTTTTGAAGAGATTTAAATGAATTATGAATTGTAGTATGAGATTTGGATCCTAATTTAAGAGATTATCTTGCTTAAGCTTTAGGAGTTTATGAAATATCAGAAGTCTATTGTTCTAAAGAAGTTATTTTTATTAAAGGGACTTCAAGATCATTTTAGGTAGATGAAACATCCTCATTATTCTCATTATCTTAATATTTAATTGTTTTTTTTCCATCTAACAAAAGTCCACTTTAACATTCCTCAGTGATGTTAGATTCTATTATTTAAAACAGCTATTTTCTCTAAATTTGAATTTCATTCTTTTTTATAAATGTTTTTAATTCATTCTAAGAGTTAGATTAGCTTCTTTAGTTTTTAACTTCAAGCGATTAGCTAGTCAAGTTATCTTATAATTTAAAGATATCAAGAATTTTTACAGTTTTCCTCCTTTACAGCTTTTTATCTTATACGGTATTGCTGGTTTCTTACTCGTTACTGTTCTTTTCACTTTTATTTGGCTATTATTAATCTTAAATTGTTACTTCATTTAAAGTGCTGCTTCTTTGTAGCAGCAAGGCATTTTGAATCCCTTTAAATTAAACAATTTTTTTTCCGCTAATAGGTGATTTAGTGTTATCAATTTGCGGAGAAGTTCTTTTTTGAAGCTTTATCTAATTGTTGGACATCTTTAATATAACACGCAAACTATTTGTTTATAATCATTAATTGCAATTACTTATTTATAGTAGCCTTAATTACTACCTACTCCTTTTTATAACTCTACTTTTAATATTGCAAAGTCAATATACATCAAACTATACGCTCTTCATTTTGCTTTTATCTTAACATACTAGCTATAAATGCAAGATACTTAATATTATTATTTAGCTTAACTTTTTATAAGAATATTACTAAATAAATCACTTAATAAGTAAACTACTTAATAGGAATTGTCCCTTCATAATTATTTCATTAAGATAAGTTAAAATGCAATTATTATATGTTCTATTATTTATCACTAGCTGCTGTTGCTTGATTCCTAATAACTTCCTTTCTTAAACTCTTCTTCCTCGTCTATTGGAAGCTAATCCTTAAAGTGCGAAATTATTTCCCATATATTTTTTTAATTGCCATCGTTTTCTTCAAAAACGCGTTTTCTTTTGTGTCGTAATGCCTTTAAAGGATTTCCTACAAAATGTCCTTCAGAACCTTCTGAATATTTTTCTTCTTGAGTTACTTCTTAAGTACTAAACTCGAATTTAAAAGGATTAGCTTGCTAATTCTTTTACTTCTATATAAATTTAAGACTTCTAAGAGATTAAAAGATAATGTCCATTTCATTTAGCTATTGCTCTAAGTCTGGCTTTCCTTTTTAAAAACTTTCTATTTCTTCATTTTTCTAAAAGTTAGTGAAGTTAGTATATTCTTCCACTTCTTTACACTGCAAATCTTAATAATTGTCCCCTTCATAGTCAATAGTTTAATCATCCAGCAGAGTTAATTTTGGCAAATATCTGAAAACTGTTTTTCTGTATTCAGGTATTTTTGAAATGGAATTTCCTTCCAGAGATAAAGAGTACATGTCTTCATTATTCTAAAGATCAGCAATTGATTCAAAGTCTGAAATTTAATTACCTTCAGCATCAAGAATTACTAAGGTATCAATATAAGCTAATGGTGAAAAATCTTAGACAAAGTTAAATGCAATATACATTTCTTATATTTGAGGGAAGCTTAATATACCACTTAGATCTTTTAAAAAGCATCTAGTCAGCCAAAGAATTTACAATTTTTAGAATGAAGTTCCTATATCTCTTAAGCTAGGAATTGTAGAATTATTTAGCTTTAATTCTATTACATTTGAACAGGAAATTCCTGCATTCTGTAATGAAGTATCAGTTAAAGATACTTGTAGTTCTAATTTTCTTAGGTCTTTAACTTTCCATATATCCACTCTTGTTAATTATGCAATATGGTTAACTGAAAATTATTAAAATTGACTCTCTTATTCAAGTTCTTCTTGATTATTCGTTTTAGCAATATATTTTGGTCTTGCTGACATAGGTCTTATATTGAAATCTTGACTTGAAAGTGAAGGATTATTAGCTTAATTAAAATGAGGACATTCAGGAGACTACTTCCTTTATGTTTAGATAGTTTTTTTATCATTTAAACTCTTTTGACTTTATATTTTCTCCTTTTTCTATCCTTATGATTCTATAGATTTTAATGTGCTTTTCTTTATATTTCTTTGGAATTCATGGGATTCATCGAATAAGCATATTCTTTAATTATCATTAGCGTGCTGTGGAAAAAGGTTAATAGCAGTAACAGGTCTTATTTTGAAGTCTCTTTATAAATTTTTTCTCATTTTATAATCTTAAAAAGTGAAACTTTCAACTTTCAAAATTAACTTCCAAAAATAATGATAAAGCAGAGAATCAAGTAAAACTGTACTACGTATAATTGTATTGTACTATAAGTTATAATTGTATTTAATTCATATTCAACTACCTAAGCAAATTAGAAAGCTGTTTAATATAAAAGATTTTTCCATTAAAATATTTAATTTATTAAGCTTAGCTTTAATTTAGATCTTTATAAATATCCTCACTTAGCTTTAAGTTTATATTCCTATAGAGATTATTCATATTTAATAAAAGACTAATTTAATTCGCTATTTCTATCAGTGCTGCTTTATGTATTGTATTATAAACTTTTATTTTTTGCTGACTATTTAAAGTGAATAATTAATATATGAAATCATAAAAGCTAAATACTAAAATAGTATCCTAACAATAAGGCTAAAATATAGAGCTAGTTTGATATTTTAGGGATTATTATAATTTAAATATACTCAAATCTAAAAATATACGATAAGCAGATTGATGAGTCTTCTAGCATATCTAATTCTAGTTATAGTTAGTTAAGCATAAGTGCTAGATATTATTTAGCTTAGCAAAGAAATATCTATTAATCTTTAAATTAAATATCAATTTAAGTATTTAAGAGATAGAGGAAAAAAGAAAATAATCTAAATGGTATTAGGTTTGAATGATTCTAGAAGTAGCTAAATTTATATTAATTCTTAGTAAATAATTATATCTTAATTATATAAATTGTGTCTATTTTTAAGAGATTTTCTAAATAGTTTAATTTGCACTAATTATATGCTTTATATACATTTAATAAGATTAACTGTAAGATTAGAGCGCATAAATTATATAAAAAATAATATCAAGAAGGATAAAAGAATATCGGACTTAGTCAGTAATACTTAGATTTTTAATAAAGAAATGACAAATAGAAGAAAGTATCTTTTGAAAGTTATTATTTTGGGAGATTTAGGTGTAGGTAAAACCTCTCTTATGATTTAATTTAAAAGAAATAGAAATTAGATAAATTATAAAGCTACAATAGGAGATGATTTAACACAATAAATTTAGATTGATGATTAGTTGCTAAGTGTTTAGATTTGAGATACAGCAGGATAAGAAAGATTCCAATCATTAGGTTCATCTTTTTATCGTGGGGCAGATTGTTGTATTCTTGTTTATGATATTACTAATTCTGAAAGCTTTAAGAATTTAGATAAGTGGAAAAAGGAATTTTTAGAATAAGCCTAGCCAAAAGATTCTATTAATTTTCCTTTTTTGGTAATAGGAAATAAAATTGACTTAGAGTAAAAAAGAAAAATAGCCTCAACAAAAGCAATGCAATGATGTAAATCTTAAATGAATATACCATATTTTGAAACTAATGCAAAATAAGATAAAAATGTTGAAGAAGCTTTTAAGTTTATTTTTAAAGCTTCTCTAGAAATAATTAAAAATGAAGAAATTTAAGATTAATAGGGGCTTTATTTACATGAAGATTACCAATAATAGAAGTAGATGAGTTATAAATATTGTAGTAAGTGCTGAGAAAAATAGCTATTAAATTCAATACAATTTTAAATATCTCTAATTGCATTTTATATTTTATTTATCTATTGCTAGTTCTATTCTTTTATATCAATGTCTAATAAATTAAAATAAAATGATTACATATGATAAATTATATTATTGGCTCTTATCTATTAATTTGATGCTTTGATATATTAATTAAACTTTCATCATTGAAAAATTATATAATTATATACGAAAAGTTAATCTAAACTAGTTTTTTTTCTGTTTATCCTTTATAGCAGTAAACCAATATATAATATTTCTACACTGTGGCTCTTCCATTGATGCTTATTTACTTTCCTTTAAGACTTATTAAATTACTTTTATAGCTAGCAATTTATTTATTATACTTCCAATAAATGTATCTATTAATCACTTTTTGTTGTATTCTTTATTGTAATAGTTCTAAAAAGTTATTATTAGTGAAATCTGGCTTAAGTAGGTTTTTAAATACTTATTAGTTCTCAAGTCAGTTATACATAGCTAAAAGTTTAGTATTAAATAATAGATATAGGAAAAATTTAGAAATACTTATAAAACTATTAGAATTTGACTCTTGGAATGAAATTAAGTATATCATTTATAATAATTCTGGATATATTGTGACTAGATTTAAAATAATTAAATATATTTTAGCAATACTTTCACTAAAATTCATTTAGCAATTTATTTAACAATACTATGTAATTTAAGTAATATCTCTATTTGTAAAATTGAATGATACTTCAATGAGTCTTTTTAATATTAATAGATGAAGTTATTTAATAAGGGCGAATAAGAAAATAATCACATGAAAACAATTTTTACTTGCAATTAATCAATTGGGATTTGATTATCATTACTCTTAAGTTTAGAAATTTAGATTTAGTTAATAAAACAAATATAAGTTTAAGAAAAATAGTTAGTTTATTTTTTAACTGAGTCTTTCATAAATTGAATTTTTGCTTTTTGTTTCTGTATTATTTTTAGTCTTAGCTAATTTATAAGAAAAAGGTAAATAAATAATTTAAATTTTATAAAGCTTAAGAAAAATAAAAAAATACACTTTTAAGAAAATACATCGGTTTTAGATGACAAAATCCTTATCAATTGCTTTTAATTTTTCGAAAAATATAATATTATAAAGATTATAATAGAAATACAAATTATAATTAAAAATCTATTTTTTAGTATGTTTATTTTATTTTAATTAATAATTAAAACTAACTATATTTTATGTTTATGCATTTAAGCTGATTTTTATATTATAAGTCTATTATAAAATTATATTACATTATTTGGCTTATTTAGTGATATTGCAATGAATGCTAAATTTCTTTTTTGAGAAATTTTTTTTTCTTAATTATTTAATTCGTATATTACTTTAATTTAACAGTAGCAATTATACAGCTTAGATATGAATATTAAATTAAAAGGTATAAAATAATAGGATTATTTGATCTAGGCAAATATATAAACTATAAATGAAACTTTAACTTTTATTACTTTTTCTAGTTCATTAACATAAAATTATATAAAGTTATAATTTAGATAAGGAGAAAAATCTTTTTTTAATAATCTCTTAGCATCTACAACTAAATTAAAACTCTATCTAAGAAAGCTTTAATCTTAGTTTTTAGTAATTAATTAATTATCTGATTCACTATAAAATAATAAATATTTCATTTTATTTAGAAAATAAATCTCAAAAGTATAAAGGAACTAGCTAGAAAAAGTAAAATGACTATTTTTTAGATGATTTCTAATGTGTAATACTTATGATTGCTATAGTTAAAATTGTTAGGTTAAATTAAAAAAAACAAGTAGAAAGTAAAAAGTAAAAAGGAAAGTTCACTCTATCTGCTCATAACTAGCTTCTAAATATCTTAAAGAATTCTATTGAGGTTCTCCTAAGAGTTCAATATTTTTGTAAATAAGCATATATTCCTTGGCATCAGATATTATTATTTACTTCATATGAACCAAAAATTCAGATCACCATTTTTGGTCTCTCCAACCTACTCGTGACATATTGATTATAGAAAAAAGATATTCAGCTTTATTGAATTCTTTTCTTTTCATTTTATTTTGAATAATTTCAGGAAAACTCGGAAGATGCGGTTTTTATTAACTAAAAGACTCGCTTTAATGAGCACGAAGAAGCTTTAATATCTAAATATTGGTCAGTTCAGTTTACTTTTATTATACTATCTCATTAATTCCATTTAAAAAAGCCTGAGAACAACTATGTTTCAAAAATGAACTACAAAGGGTTACAATTTCTTCTAAATTAAGTTCATTTATATTAAAACATTATTCTATCAAGCTTAAGAATTCATTTGCATTGTCTTCCTATATGCTTTATAAAAGTTCAGCAGCTTCAAAAGGAGTAGCATTCTTTTCTCTTAGATGTTCTTTAGCCTAATCATAAAAGATATTATCGACCTTTTTATTCTACATTTTTATCGAACTTATTATCTTTTCTATATCTTTAATCTCAAATTCTTTAATTCGTTGCTTACTAATTTTCAATACAGCCTCTAAGACAAATGGTGCTCCTTACATAGATAAATTATGAATTATCTATGCTAACTCTTAAGGCTTAAAATCTTTAAGATGAGCTATAATGTAATTTTCAATTCTTTGTAATAGATTCTTACTACCTTATTCTGTCATAATACAGGATGATTATACTAATACTATTTCTAAACCAGTGAAATCATTTACTTTATTAGGAGTACTTAACAGCTTTTCAACTATTTCGTATAGCTTTTTATCTCCTTTCTTTTTTGTGGCTAACGCGTAAATCATCTTTACTATATCCTTTATTTCAAATGAATGAAATTCTTTAAGAGTTCTCATTTCAAAACTCGAAAACAATCTTTCATTAAACTTTTCTCTATGGGACAATAAAAGAGCGATGTCACTGAGCTATGTGGGATTGAAGCTTCTCAATCTCTTAAAAATTTCTTATTCAAAGTTATGAAAAATTCTGATAGAATCATACTAACTTTTATAATATATCTTAAGCATATTCTACAGTTACTAATTATCAAACTTTTGTATTTTTTTACTCACGTATGGCTCCATTAACTTCAAATTAACTTTCCAATCTTTTTCTTCTTCCTAATTTTCGAATAATAAATGCTAAGTCACTTGAGATTGCTAATCAAGCTTCTATACCAATTTATTCAAAGCTGAGGAGTAGACTAGCTTGCTCATTTACCTAATCTATATTTGTCTGCACCAACTTAAAGCCCACATATTTTGTAATAATTTAAATAAATAAAAATAGATTTCATTGCTATAGCACACTTATCTATTTACTTTTCCTCATTCCTTACTTTATACTTTAAGTCTTGCTCCTTTTATTACCTTTAATATTTTTTCTATTTTGTTTCCAAGCTTTTAATTTACTTGCATATTTGCAAATAAAACTCTTGCTTTACGCTTCTAGTTGATTTTTCAAGAATATCTAAAATTTATCATTAAAAAGGAATGTGTATAAGATAAAAGACATAATAATAAAGACTTATATCTAATAAGCTATATAAGATACTTTAATTAATTATGTATTCTTGAAAGATTAAGCAATGGCCTTACTTATATATTGCGCAGCACTATAAAGCTTAGAGTTTATTACGAAGAAATTTTAATTAAGAGACTTATTTATATCTAAAGCTTATTTTAAAAAGCTTTTCATCCTTAATATTATATTATCTTAGCTTTATGCAGAGCATTATACTAAATTACTATTAGCTCTGCTTAAAACTATTAAAGATTCATATTTATTTAAACCAATAAAATGAAGAAAATATATACTATTTGCAATAAGATATTTTGAGGTTGGAATTAATTATAAAAGATAGTTGAATTAAAAAATATTTTAATATTCTAAAAGTAAGGAAAAATAAGAATCAGCTTGATTAGGCATAGCAATTATATAAACCTATAAACAGATACACTTTGTACGTTTAGTTCAAAAAACACTTAAATTATATATTACATTTCTTTATATTCATAATAGTATTAAGCTACTATGTCTTCTTTGAATACACTTCAGATTATATTTTCATTGAATAGTATAACTATGTAAAGAAGATATTTAAAAAAGGTTTTTATAACTTAAAATCAAGAAAAAAGGTTAAGTCAAGAATGATAGTATGCTATTAACTTAAAAAGAAAAAAGTTTTGAATGGTTAGCTTGAAAAATTGAACTAAGTCTTAATTTACTTCTTTTGTTCCAAAGATAATTAATAACTTAGTATTAAAATGAAGAATAGTAGATTGTTAAAAATAATAAAACTTAGATAAAACTTAAAATTAGAATAAGCATTAAATCTTAAGATTTGAGATCATTCTATTTTATCAACTACAAATTTCTTTATTTCAGGATTGTTTATGATTAAGCTTGGTGATAGTATTTTAATGATCTCGTAAATATATTCCAAATCACTTTTCATCATAATCACAAATTTTTTCCACAATAAGAAATAAACTGAAACTAGGACCACACTCCATACGCATATGATTATTTTTACAAATACTTCACTTTTGTCTAAAATGTCTTTAGCATCTTTGCTTACTTAATCTATCATATAGTTTGTTTCTCACTTTAATCCTTCATATAGAATTTAAATTATTTACCCATTCTCTTGATGACATTGCTCACAAGTTTGCTATTATTAGATGATGGTGTAAGTTTCTTTTAACTTGTCTTAAATATATTTTAATGTAGCATGCAAACCTTTTTGTAATGATGATTAGGCAAGTTCAGAACATTCTGTTCATTATAGTTTTAAGTATGTTTAAACTGCATCACAGAAGTTATTAATATTGAAATCAGTAAATGCTTATTAAGTACTATCAAAATTATAATCAAATCTAAAATGATCCATGAAATTTTACTCATTGCTAGTGAAAAGCTCATTGTTTTTTTAAAAATCTTCTTCTAAGCTTTAATAGGAAATTGTTTAAACTCCATTATGTATGTATTCGTTTGTATCTTCGAAAAGCTGAAATATATTTTCTTATCTTTCTCCATTATATTTCAAGCCGTCAAAGCATTTCTCGAATTATATCAAATAGAAATTGTGAGCGAAATAGCCTCCCAGATATTACCCTTCAGCAACTACTAAGCAAAAGAAAAAAATGCATATAGTTTTTTTATATTTTTTAATTCCTTCTTCAGATATTCTTTTTCTTTTACGGTCACTCTTTTTTAAAACTACACGAGTAGATGAGAGTTTAGTTCTAGATGAAGAGGAAGTAGCTGATTACTTCTTTTCAGCCTTTACATCATCATCTTAATCATCTGCTTCAAGCGCTTCGTAGAAATTAATATTATTTTATATTTAATATTGACTAATAAAAGTTTCTATTTGCTTAATTGTATCTTTTATGTCTTTTTGGTTTATCTTAATCAAGATACTCAAAATCTACTTTATTTGCCTATCTACTTTAATAAGTGTCATTATGAAAATTACTAGTAGCAAAACAAGAATAGCACTAGTCAAAGCTTTCGTTATAGTGGAAATATAACCACAGCTAGTCTTCAATTATTCTTAATCGTCCTGCATGAAAAGCTTACATAAATAGATTTGATTATTTCATTCGTTTAAACTAAGATTGGATTTAAGCAATTGAAAACAATAACATTTATCTATAATTCCTTTAGTTAAGCTTAATTGCTGAGTTTAAAATATAAGTCAGAAATAGCGTCAAAGATATTTATTCCAATCTATTCGATTGTTTAATCATGGCTTATTACTTTATAGTCAAATTTAGCTAAAGCTATATCTCTTGTAGAGTAAGAAAAATGTTCTATTTATAAGTATAAGTAGTTCATGCTTTATTTTAAGTCTGTCCTTATTTATTCAAGGCTAAGATTAAAAGTTTCATTTTTATTTCTTAGTTAATAGGCTATACTCAATAGATCATAGCTTATCTACTAAGTGACTTTTTCATATTGTATAAGGTTATCAACATCATTATAAAAAAGTTACTGAAATAGATGCTGACCAAGGCAGCCAAGAATTAGCATAACTATAAATATTAATCCAGTTCTTTTTAACATATTGACTATAGAATCTATTGAATTTTATAAATTCTTTTAGGCTTTTTTTATTTTATTTATTTATCCTGCCCAAAAGCCGTAACCCATTGCTACTGACTAGCAATCGAAATTATCTTCCTTCTAAATCTTTTTGGAGTCCTTATGATGGTCCTCACTTAGAATCAAGGAAATAGTTTTTTTAGATTACAAACTAGTCTCGAAGTCCTCAACAGCTTAATTTTACTAGCAAAGTTTTATATAAATAGTTTTTACTATATCAGCTCCTCCTTGATATCTAAACTTTTTAAACTAGTGGTAAACTTCAACTTCCTAGAATTAGCCTGATGTAATAAAATTAGGTTTATAATTAGGATCTTATCTTTTTTCAATTTTCTGTTACTTTTACTTCTATATTTACTCTTTACTAACTCCTTTTTTTGTTTTACCAGGATCAAAATCAATTTTTTTTTTATTGGGAATTATTTTTCAGGGGCTGGAAGATAAAGGATCTTATTGCTATTTCAAATGTTAATACTCATAAATTAATTTCAAAGGCACTCTTATAACAGTTTTGGTCATTTGATCTTGCTCTTCATAATTGACTAGATCAATTAATTCTTCTATATGAAAGGATTCTCTGCATTTTCATATTAGATTTGATTTTATTCCTAAAATAGCGTTTATTCCTTAAGTTATACTGTCAATATATCCATCGTCATCCAGTAAAATATAGCCTTCGTCATTTGCTAGTGGAATCTGTTAAAAGATATTTACATAATAGAGTCTATTTTACTCATCCAAAGCAACTGAAGTTAGCATAATTACTGGTGTTATATATGAATCACTTCTCTTTATAAAAGTATTTTGTATTCTAGATAGCGAGTGACTAATTCCAGTCTACACGTATCTTTTCATTCATCTTTCGTGCTTTTCTGAATAAACAAACGGCATAAGAGCATGAACATGCATTCCGTTAAGTCTTTAGCTATATCCAAATAAGTTTTATGCAAACTCGTTATCTTAGAAGACAATTCCTTCTTCGAGATCTGAAGCAATCACCTGTAAAATTGCAGTTTCTTAAGAAAATACAGATCATATCATGTCTTACTATTTAAATTGAGATTTCTAATCCAATCTTAACTTTATTTTAGCAGCTTCTTCACTTATTTACGCTCCTTCATCATCATTTATTATTTATTGAAGGTAATCACTATACATAAACATGCTTCTGGGCTACTTGGAAATGTTCCAAATTTTTTGGATTAAATCTTAAATGTTTTTCTTAGTGAAATATATTTTCCTACTTACAGTTATTATTTCTTTTTCAGTTGGACTGCTAAACAGCAGACTTCAAAGCTTTTTAACGTCATTTGCATTTGCAATAATCATTTACTTTAACTGTTCATGCAGCTTATCGTGCTCGATTACTTTAATAGGATCATCTAGATCTTTGTATATTTTTTAAGAAACATTGCCTGGCAAGCGAAGCTAAATTCTTAAGATTTCTTCCCTAAGCCTTTGCTTTTTGAACTTTTCTATTAAAACTTTAGAATGAAGTTGCAATAAATAGAACTAGAAGTTTTAGGTTATGTTTGCTCATCTAGACTAGCTGCACTGATTGAGCATATAACTACATAGATGGAAATTGTTCCTTATTTCCAGTAGAATTATTGCAAAGTAAAGACGAAGCAGAACAAAATTCATTTTTCCTTGGTTTTTCTCTATATGAAAGTGAAAAGAATGCTGTAAGAATTAATGACAAACCTAACGGTCCTGAATGATCAATTTAACACTTTATTAATCTTTATAAGGACAGTCTTCTAGATGTTGTTTTTAGTGCTTTATAATGAAGCCTACAAAATTGAGATAATTCTTAGAGTTCTTAAGATTTTAGGAAGCTTCTATGAAATCAGTGACGTCTTACCAAAATTCTTAAATCTAATTGTCATATTTTATCAAACGCTAGAAATTAAAGGCTAGTTTCCAAAGTGTAAGCACTCCAAATATTGCTAGAATGTAACTGGTTAAGTTATGCTAGAAATAGCTGATTAAGCAGCAAATGTTAATTCAGAACTCTATCGTAAGAAGCATAATATAGTATGTTCTTATTTCTTTCTTCATAAAGTTAAGTTTTCTATGCTGTACAAATATTAGCAGAGGAATAACTATAATACTCCACAATGATATTGGAAGAAGGTGGTCAGTTAGTATCCTTAGAATTATTTTAATAACGCAATATTCATTAAATAGAATGTGAATATTAACTTGGCTAGTATCGCACGCCAAATAATCATTAGAAAAGTATTTCAAGTTATTATATAGCATCTGAATAACTATCATCATGATGTTTATAATTACCAGCATAAAACATGAGATAATAATGTGACTTATGTGAGCTGCACTTCAAGCTTCGTAAGATTTATCTTATACTAGAAATCCATCTTTTATTTCAAAAATGTCCAAAAAAATTTCATTGAAAGGTATGAAGAAAACGAAAATGAAGACGTTGACTGTAACACTAACTAAAATAAGCATCTATTGGATAGGGAATTATTTGTACACGTCTTCATAAGTTTAAGTTTCATTAATATCAGTTCATTACTTATACATCTTTTTATCATATTCATTATTCTAAGCTTTTAAGTGCATTAGATGATTAAGACATTCATTTCTTGTTCTTGTCTTCATTAGATAAATAGCAAAAATCATTACTAATATAATGTAAATTATTTAAGTATAGTATGCAGTCCAAAACTAAATGCTAGATCAAGTCTAAAATCTAATTATTTGAAAGAATTCCTTAATAACTTGATCTAAATCAGTATACTATATTGTTAGACTGATTAGTTGCAGCGTTCTAAATGTCATGAGAAACAGAGCAAATAAATAGGAAGTATTCTTATGTTCCACCAAAACAACAAACAAAAGAAATAGTCTTTGCTTCTAATTTCGATATATTTCATTAAATTACTCCATTTACTGTTTATTTATGAAATTACTATTAAAACAACAATATTCATCAATCATTTAACATCTTTATTTCTTTACTTTTTATCACTTATTTTCCTAAAATTCAAGAGAAAATTATTTTACCTTTCATATTTTTTTATAGTATTATCCTTTTTGCGTTAATTTATCATTATTTGATTACTATAATATTGTCTATGCTATTGTGTTTTTTTATTGAAAATTAGTCTTAATATAAGTGTATATAAATGTATTAAAGTCATTTATTAGGAAATAGTATATAATAGTTAATAAACATATGCTATTTTAAATTATTCTTAACAGTAAGAGTAAATAATTCCTTTACTAGGCTCTTTATTGATTTATTTTCCTTCTATTATTTATCTTTAAACTATTAATTATAATGTTTAACTTACTAAACTTTTCTTCCTTTTTCTCATTCTAACAAGTTTCTATTAGTTCTATTATAAAGAATCACTTTATTATTTCCTTTTTAGTTTTAAAGTTTTTACTTTATCAATTATATATCAATAGGTATCATATATGGTTTTTTACCTTATTTAAGCATTTTTTAGTAATGCAAAATGAACCGAATAGTGAGTAAAATAGTGTAAAATGAGTAATTAAGTGATAATTAAATAACTAAGAACAATCTATTATAAATTGTTTAGTTAGAGTGTTAATCATAAATCCCATCCTAATAGCGATTGCTTTAATACTTCTTCTTCTGGCTATTCCGTACTCACTTATTAAGTCTGAATAGCAGCCATTTGCTACAATTTTTTCTTATCAATTTCATATCTTCAAACATAAAAGTTCTTATCTTTTCCTGTAGTCAATATAAAGGATTCGTTTTATATCCATAATATTTTAGTTATAGCCTTGGAGTGTGCATTCAGCACAACTAAAATAAAAATAATTACATAGTGGTTTGCACTTTATTGCGTCTCAAATTGTTATGAATCCCTAACTATCTCCAGCCAAAATTTATTTGCAAGAATGAAAATAACTTAATTACCGAACCTAGTACTTACCTTAAATGTGAGCTACTTGTTTACTAAATCTCTCCTTTTCCCCCTTTCCAATCTCAAGAATAGCAATAGATCCATTTTTGAATCCTGCAAAAGCATACATAGAACTTCAATCCATGTAAATGCTTGTGATATTTTGCTTATTACTTAACTAAATAGACAGAATTCGCTAAAGTGAAACAGTATCAAAAAGGATTACTTCTGAGTTTTAGCAGGCAATTATTGCTCTAGGTGGACGTGCTGTAAATGCTACAATGGGACTTTTGCTTACTTTTTGATCATAGATAATTCATTGTTTGGAAAGATTCATAACTTTCAGTCTCTTGTCTTCTGAGGTGGAAAAGCTATAGGAGTTTGATTAATCTAAGAAAAGGCCAGTAACACTTTTTGTATGAGCTTTATCAACATAAAATTCTTCGTGCTACAAGTAATTTAATTCAGTACTAACCCTCTCATATATAATATGACCTTGCTTTGTTCCTATTGCTGCAATTGTAAGATTTACATTTCATTGAATGCATGTAGCTTGTTCAGATAATGGCTTCAACCAAAGAAGTTAATAATTCTATTCTTCATTAAATGCACTAAAACACAGTAAAGCAGAGTGAGATTTTCCATATACTTCTACCTCTTTTCCAGTTTCTCAGGACTCTTTTACATTTGTCACCATCTAATTTACTTTACTTCCGGAAGAATCAGAAGAAACTAAAATAAACAGAATATTGTCAGAGAAAACAAAATCAATCACTGTTTAGTTATTTGGTATATCTTTTATTTTGCATATACAATTTGGAGGAACAATTCCAATTTCTGGAGCATTTGCATCTATATTGAGAAAGGTTCTCACTTCATTTGAGGAAAGTAAATCCTATCTACTAACTATGATTTTAAGCCATTCTTCTAGCTTTTGTTTTCTTTTATTCAAATCTTCTTGAGAATTTAATTTTAAAAGAGATTTAGGTGGTCTTTTAGGAACTTCTGGATACTTTTTATCAATTTATTTGTATAAGTTATCAAATTCTGAAAATCGTTTACCGACATTTCAGGTTTGACCTTCTGATTTTGTAATTTAAATTTGATAATAAATCGTATTCCCTTAAGAAAAATAATTGCTTATGACTACATTTAAAAATATCTCCATTTTTAGACTACTCTATTTTAGAAATCTTTTCAATTAAGATTCTCAACTAATTTAAAAAGGTAAATTTTACATCTAAATTAAAGAATGTGATATCTATCTTACAATCTATGCTTTAAATTTAATTAATCTAAATACTTACATAGATATTTGGTATCTACATTCTTAGAAAGTTGCTGATTATATTTATATCTTTAAATTTCTTATATTTTTAAACTTAGAAATTTTAAATTTCTCAACTTTACAAATGCACTTAATGTTTATTACCTTTGTCCTTTAAAGTATATCCAAATAAAATGATCTGATTTAATATAACTTATATTAATAAAGGCTTAAGATTTATATAGTAGATATTGCATTTAATCTTTTATCAGCATTGTCTTTAAAAAGAGAATTATGCTTTAATGGCCTGTTTGCATCTATATATTTATAATAACTATTGTTATGAGTATTAAACATCATAATAATTAGATATATTAAAGGATTTACTAAATTGTAATTTACTCTAAATAATGTTATTATTCTAAGTATGCAAGCTTCTTTTAATTATTGACTACATGAGATAAAGTTAAAGGCAGCATTTAAATTAATTAGATTTCTTTGGACTAACTAACTCTTTATACTTTTCAATAATTTTAATTGAATAATCAAGTCCACTTTGCAAAGAGAAGCTTGAGATATCTTATGAAGGTTAGTATCTATTCCTTTAGTATTACATTATTCTTAATTATAAAAAAGCAAAAATCTTATATTTTCTAAAGAATAACATTATATTGAAATTTATTAAGCAAATACGAAGGAATAAAGAATTTAATTCTTAAAAGCTAAATACAATCTAAAGTGTTTCCTTTTCTTTCCTATAACTTAATTGCAAAGCTATATTTTCTTTATTTATCTTTAGTGCTAGATTTTTGAAGAATTTAAATAGATTCTTAAACTTTAAATACAGTGTTTTAATTATAAGCTTCTATGCTAATTGAAGCTATTTTTCTATTAAGTTTAAGAGTTCATATTGAAAGTATTTTTAGTTTTGATTCTTCTTTTTATTGATATTAAAGCTTATATTTTATTATATTTACTTTTTATCAAATAAGCAAGCTATCTTCTAACTATTAAAACTTACGGAGAACTTACAGCTTTCTCTAATCATTTACAATAGAAATATAAGCTCATATCATCAAGATAAGTTATTTACTTGTAGTTAGTAAAGCTATATCTTAAGACTAAGCTACATTAAATTTCCTATACTTATTTCTATGTTATTTTACATTAATAAAGTAATCGGAACTTTTTCCTAAGATTGAATCTCTTAATGTTACTATTGAGATATAACTTCTAAAGTCCAAGAAATAAAAAGAATTACTTAATGAAAATATAACTAAAAGGATTACTTGCAATAAGAGCATTAATGAATTATACCAACCAGTTCTTAATATTGAATAAGTAGTTAAACTTCCTTTAGGTCCTAAAGCTATTTCTTTAATATTAAGCTTTTTAATATTTACTAGAGCCTTAATAACTTCATAAGCTCGCATAATATAACCTTTAATATTCATACTTTTAATATAGACTTCATCTAATAAATCCAAAGAGTCATTTACTTGAATACAAAATTAAACTCTAAATACACTTTTTATTTAAAAAATTCCTTACTTAGATGCATTAATTGAGTAGATTTATATAAAAAGGATTTTTCTTAAAGTACTGAAAGATAATAATTCTAATGCATTTACTTATTACTCTTATCAATAGCTTTATAAACTAAAACTTTATATTTTCTCAATATAATCTTATACTTAATATTCTCAATATCTTTTATTATAAATTACATCTTATCTATTAACTTACTATACTTAACTAGATCTTCCTTTTCATATTTCATACAATTTTATCTTAATATTGAGCTAACCTGTTGAAGAAGTTGGGTATTAGAGCTCAGTTTATTTTATGTTTTGCTATTATATAGAGTTATAGAAGCTCTTATACCTTTAGTTTTCTTTATAGTTGATTCTATAAATAGTGGTATAGTGGAATTCCCTCTTAGAAATGAGTTATTTCTTGTATAGGCTCTATGTTTAGATCAATAATCTAAGTCCTTAAGTATGAAGTTTTAAATTAACTTACTATTTAAAAAAATACTTACTTTTAGTACAATAGCTTTATATTTTATTTAATTTCTTTATTAAACTAAATTGCTTTAAATGTACCAGTAATTATTTTAGTTAGAAAAACATAATTAGTTGTTGAAAGCGAATCAAAAGAGTCATAGAACAGAAGAAATGCAAGATATTTAGTAAAAATAGAAAACAATTATTAAAGATTAGTTAGTCTTGGTATTTACAGCTAAACTTAATTCTTGGTCTTGCTTTTTTTTGCTTTAACTTGGTAATATAAAGATAGATAACACTATTAACAAACTCCCTTTGCATAGTGTAATTTGTTAGAATGCTAGCAGTTCCAAGCTTATTTTTTGCTTCTTTTTCCTTTCTTTTACAATGTATTTCTATCTTATTCTCCTTCGTTATTATTTAAGAAATTGCAATTCAATATTTTTTACATATTTGATGTGATTGGAAGTGTACTTCCTGTAGGCCAATCTCTTGAAAACTTCAAATTTTTTTCTTCACTAAGTAAACTTGGCATACCCGTAAATACAGAATTCTAGATATCCTTCATACTTTTTATTATTATTTAAGAATTTTATTAGCTTAAATATGTAATTAATCTTATATCTTTGTTCAATTATAACTTTTATTTAAATATTTATTTAATTACAACTCACCTGCCATTTTTGCTTTATTAATATATAAATACATCTTTTTTGCTTATTATTTCAATATGTATCAGTATCCTAAACATACAACTATGCTTCTATCTCAAATCTTTCCTACTCTACTCTTTTATTTTAAAAAGAAATATTAATTTAAATTCTTTATCTTACTTTATTTATCAGTTGAAGACTTTAGTAGTAAAGTAGAAATAAGTTTAATTTATATGATTAAATAAAGTTAATTGAAAGGCAATTTATTTTATTAAATAAACTAAAGTTTTACTAGAATTATCAGTACATTAACAAGCGATTATTCCTTTTGAAGTATCTATTTTCTATTTATTACCTTATCTAAATGGCTCAATCATGATTATGCTTTTAATATTATAAATCTATCTTAAAGAATAGCATCCCTTTATTAGCAAATTTTCTGCTTTTGCTTCTATTTTTTCTTTAGTTTAAGATTTGTTATCAAAGGCAAAAATTCTTAAATTTAAGCAGTCAAAAGTTTATTATAATATATAAAATACTAGATAAGCCTTGCTACTTAAATATCTTATTTTTACTTAATCTGCTAGAAGATACTAATTTTCTCTAAAGCTTAAGAGGCAATATTATCATTATCAGATAAAAAATATTAATAGCAACTTAGCAAATTAAATCATGCTAATCAAGATATTTTCTTAGCATTATAATTTTAAGCCTAATGATAATCATAGCATCTTAATACTAGTTTAATCTTTAAACTAGTTATTTTATTTTTTAATTATAAACTTTATTTTTTTATTGTTCATAAGCTTATCTCAAAAGGAAAATTTAATAACTTAGTTTAAACTATTTAATATTCTAAGTCTAGAAAAATTATAAATTATAATAATGAGATTAAAGCTATTCTATATATAGCTCCTATTCTTAATTTTTTTAATCTGCTACTTGCATCTACGATTTAACTAATTTAGATCTTTACAAACTGTTTTCCTCGACTTTTTTTTGGTTAGCTTTCCAACTTATGCTCAAACGACTTATGAGTATTTTATTTTCTGACTTTTTGTGGTAAATAATAAAAGCTAAACTATATCCTTCAGAAGCTGTTTATCTTGCTTGGCTATATAAATTATTATTTTGAAGCTCTTTACTTTATTTTTTGGTAATTAGACTATTTTTATCAGATTTGATTTATCTTTACTAGATACAAAGCTATAAATTAAATTAATTAAATGAAAGGTATTTTCTACAGCCTATTAGACTTTTTCTTTTTTACTTCTTTTATATACTTTCTAATTAGCTCCAGTATTTGTTTTAATATTATCTAGAGATCTTTGCTAATTTTCAGATAAAAGATAATAGATTCTAAAAAAGCAACTATAAACTGCTAAGTAAGGATAATTAGCTATCAAGCTTATAAAATATAAAATTAGTGTAAAGTTAAAAAGTTTCCTCTTAATGCTTTTAAACAAAGTATTGAATAAGCAATAATATAAGCCATTTAATTTATTCCTGTGATATAAAACAGTTATAGCTAGTAATAGCTTAAACTAATTATAAACAAAAATCATTTAAAAACTAGAATTTTGATAATTTCATCAAATGCTTATCTTTTATAACATCCTAAATACTATTCTATTTATCTTAGTTTTGCAAATTTAGTACTAAGAGCTTTCAAGGCAAATATAATGATAGAATATAATTAGTGGATATTTAATTCATAATTATAAATCATTTATATTAAGAACCTATTACTTTAGTCCCTTAGCTTGCTTTCATTTGTCTTATTCGCTTTCTTTATATTTATTAAAAAGTGACTATTAAAATAGATATCATACAAAGAGTTTAATATTTCATATTATAATATTAAATAGTTTCTTAAGGGATAGAATAGCTCATTAAGTATGCTGATATATATTATTAAAAAGTGAAATAAAACCTATCATTATAAATAATAAAACTATTAAATAAGAGCTATAAAAGAATATCCTTAAGAGTAAGTAAGTTAGAAGTAACAAACATTAAAAGAAATAATTAATAGTAACTATTAAAAGAGGATTTAGGTTATTAAAAACAGTTATCTTTCAGATTAAATAGTATTTAATTAAGTTTACTAAATTAAATACTATCTAAATATTTTTATAATTATGCTCTATATTTAAAAAGCTTTTTATATGGAGCATTAATTTAGCTTATAAGAACATATCAAACATAATGATTTATAGCTTTAATAAATTATAGAAGTTAATTTAGTTTAATATTTAAAATATTTAAATTATAAGCAATGCTGTTAGATTTACCCCTAAGCAAATTATAGTTAATTTTTTATTCTTTTTTTATAAATCAAATTAGTAATTTTGCAAATGGAAATCTTCTAAGCTAGGATGAAGTTGCTAATATTTAGAATTTAATTTTTAATAAATTTACTAACTTTAATTCATATCCATTCTTAATAGTTAAGATTATTCAAATTATAAAATTGTTTATTCAAAATAATTTAAAGGGAGTCACACTATAAATGCATACCCTTTTTCTTTTTATACAAAAATACTGGAATAATTAAAAGTACTAAGCTGTAAATTGCTATAATAATAGAATATATTTTATAAATATAAAATATCTCTAAATATACACTCTAATGTAATAATTGTTCAGATATTTACATTTCTATATTAAATTCAATTTTAAAATTTTAACTTTTAGTATCTCATTTTATTGCTTGCATCATGTTTTTATTTAGTTCTCTTAATTCTATACTAAACATTAAGAAGATAAATTTGGAATAGCTAAATTAGCAATAAAAATAAATGATTCAAAGAGATTTAAATTAAATTTATTGAAAATTATAGTTAGAAGCTATATCAAAATCTATCTGAGAACTAATTTATAAAATAAAGCATAATAAGCTAGTCTTTGACATATATTTATGCATTAAAAATTTTGATTATGCTAAGTAATTTTGTTCCTTCATAGTTATATATATAAACTTAAAAATATACCTTTAATCTAATCTCTTATTGTTAGTCTTAATATTTAGATATATTAAGTTTTATCTCTTTAATACTGATTGCTACTGAATGTAGCACTTTAAACTTAAATAAAAATTTTCTTAAATATATAAATTTATATTATCTGAGATCTTTTCTATAATTTAAGATATTTTGCTTACTATAAAGAGTGTAACATTCAAATATGCAAATTTAATTATAAAAAATTATTTTTTGGACCCGAGATTACTTTACAACAAGGGGATTCAAGCATAAATAATCTTAATTAGTGTAATATCTATAAATTATATTATATAAACAAGTATTTTACAGAGGAAACTCTTTATTTTATTTTCTTATCTCATTTTATTTAAAACATAATATTCTGCTTTTTTATATGAAAGCTTCATTTAAAATAAATAGCCATAATAGAATTAGCTGAGTATTTATAGGAAATAATTGCAATAAGCTTGTTTTTAATTATTTCAAAATATACAAATTACTTAAATTTTTATGAATGCATTACTATATTAAATACATTTTAACTAGCTCTATCTAATTAAATAAAGGATATTCCACATTTAAAATTTCTAAGATAAATAATGCTATAATCACTTTCTATCAAAATACATATTTTATGCTCTATTCTATAACTATGAAGCTTTTAAGATTATATTTATAATAAAATAGTAAGCTGATTATATAAATAAATTATATTATTAGATTTAGCTAAAATTAAATCTATATTAATTTCACTTCCTTACAAAATTAAAATCTAACTTCTTTTAGCATATTTATAAAGATAATATTAGCTGAGGAAATAAGCGATTTATTAATTAGTTTTATAGAGATAAATAGTTAGTATAGCAATATAATGCTGCTTATTAATATATTATTTAGATTTTATTCAAACTTAAAGATATAACTTATTCTAAAATTTTATTTTAGGATTCCATTTATTTATATCTCATCGTTAAATTAGTATTAGTAAGGCTTATTTTGAGCTTATTTTACATTTTTTTTAATTTAGATGTGTAAGATTATTTAGTTACTTATAGATTTAAACATTTAGAGCGCATTGCTTGCATAAATGCAAATAATTGATATGAAAGTGTAAATATAGAATTTGCTTATTTTAGTTATTATATAAAGCAATAGTTCACTGTTTTATATAAACAGCACTCATAATAACTATCAATTATTTAAACTTAGAAGCTTATTAATTACTCTTTCTTAAACATTAAGGAGTTATAAAATAAATTAAGCACTTTCAAGTTTTAACTTAATCAATGTAAATATGCAAAGATAAAGTAAATGGCATAAAATGTTAGTAATGAAGAAAATTAAAAGAATAGAAGAAATTATAACATTAAGCCACTACTGCTTTAATAAATATATTAATATTAAAGACTCTTTAGCAATATATTAAGTGTTAGTCAATAAATAAATTAAATGATTCTATTATGATTTATTACAAGCCTATTGATTATATTAGTTAAGAAACATCTAAATTTATAATTTTATCATTTATTTGCTAGATAATCTAATAAAATAGCTGCTTTATTTTATAAAATTTTATCAATCTTATAATTATTTGTGTTATATAAAATTACCTTTATTTGTAATTTATAATAGCTTAAAAAAGAAAACTAAATTGAAGAAGTTCTATAGAATTAAATCAAATATCTTTTAGGAAAATCTGAATTGTAGGAATAAATGAGCTGTGAACCTATAGTTGTAAATATTGAAATTTTTAATTTATTTTAAATGTATAAATGGAGCATTCAATTGTTTCTATTTTTATCTTTTAATCTAGCTAATTAAAGAGTAGATTCCATAACAAAAAATATTAGTCTTTTATGTATTAAAATAGATATTTTATAATTAATTAACTTTAAAATAATATTAATTAATAAATATATAAACAAATATTGCTTAGATATGTTAAAAGCCATCTTTTGATAAGCTTACAGTAATTTATTTTAAATCATTTATTTTGCTTTAATTAAATATAAGAGATATCTAAAAATAATTCCCCTTCAGGTTCATTTTTATTTTCATAGATTTTTTAACAGTTTCAAGATACCAACTAACTTATAAAAATAGCTTTAACCTAATATTTATTGAACTTACTTAAATTAGATACTTTTGCGTTTATAACACATTTTTATGAATAATTATTTGATTTTAAAAGTAAAAAAATACTTATATTTTGCATCTAAATTGTAACTGCTTAATAGTTTAAAAAGAAATAAATAAGAAGGCTTAATTATAAATATTCATTTTTCTTATAAAAATCACTAATTTTCATTCCACACACTGCCAATTCTGCTGAATCCATCAGTTGTACTTAGACTTCCAATCGTGCTGTCTTCTTCTTCCTTATTAATGCCTTTCCATTAATCAATCTTTTTCCCATAATATTTTCCTCCTGTTTTAGTATAAAGTTATGTTGATTGCTTTTTCATTTCTTTTCTTCTTCTCAATAAGTCTCTATTTTAAGTAGAATCACTAAGTAAAGTCTAATTTTGCTAATCTGCAATTTCTTCATCTTCTTCAGTCTGCTAATCTTGCTAATGCGATTCTCTTTCAGGGTTTAATCGTACTCTTATATTTTGGTTTTAAAGTTGTAAAGTAGGAGATTATATATCTTCATCATAAGGATGAAGTTTTCTAAATTCCTTGAAATTACTAGTTCCAAAACTTTCTTGAACTTTTTTAAGCATAAAGATTAACTTATTTTCAATTTCGAATAATTCCTTTCTAACCGTTTCTTCATCAACTGAACCCTCTGAAAACTATGATTTAAGTTTTAATGTTGTCCTAATATGTTCGACAGAAGCCTGAAATTATGAAACTTACAATTGCATTTGTTCTTACTTTTATTATTTGATCGTGCTTATAGGAAGTTTTACTGCATATTCCCTCGTTAACTTATATTTGTGAAAGTAATTTTTCAACTACGTCATGAGAACTAACATTATCTTATTCTTTCACACCTAATAATTGTCTATCTTCTTTTAAGAAATTTAGCTTTTATTCTAAAGATTCTTTTTCTTATTTCAGTGCCTTTTTTTTCTCTTTTGCTTTTCTTTTCTTTTGTTTCAATTCTTCGGTTTTTTCTAGAAAAGTTATTAAATTGTTCAACTCAAGAGGATCATTTACTCCCGTAGCATCAGCAATTTTAGCGAACACCATTTTATATTCAAACAATTTGTCTCTCAAAATATCCTTAGCTTCTTAAACTCTAGTCCTTGCAACTAACCTTTCTTTTTATTTCTATTTATAATAGGCAATAACATGAGGAAGAACTATATTGTTTACGATTTAATCTCTTCTTCTTTCCCCCTACACTAAGTTTTCTTTTAAGCTAGTTCTTAAAATGAACTATTCAGCCACTTTTTCAATTGTCTAGAACTAATAACTTTATTTGTTTTGAATAGCCTTTTGTAACTCTTAAATCTCTTTTTGGTTTTCCTTTATGTCCTTTTTATATTACTTTATCTCATCTTGAGTATATTTTTTCATATTTTACATATTTTCAATAGCTCTTTCCAAACCCCGAATCCAATCATCATTTCTCGCTTAGTTTTTGAAGCATGCAGTAATTACTTGCTCTAACCTCTTTTATTCTACTTCAGCCTTATTGAGCTTTTCATAAGCTTTTTCCATCTCTGTTTAAGTAGAAGCGAGTTTATTTTTGAATTCTTCAACATACTTTGAAGATTCTTCACTTTTAAAAAGCTTTTTTTAAATCTTTTCAAGTATCATTGTTTTAGACTAAATTCTGAAAGAAAGCTAATTATATGACGTCATTAGCTGAGTGTTTTTAAGTTATAAAGCTTAAAGTTCTTTTACAGTGTATTTTTATACATGGTCTGTCATTTTTTGAAGAACATTTTCAGGCCTTATTTCTTTTTTTAAGCTATAGAAGCTAAATTCCTTCTCAAGATATTTTTCCTTTACTTTTTTGTATTCACTCTTTCTAGCAGGAGTCATTGCTTTTATTTAAGGTAGTTTTTCGTCAATATAAGAACTATCAGCTGGAATTTTTGCTCAACTGTTATTTAAATTGGAAATTTATTACTAAACGGCATTAGGAAGCTGCTTGTGTCTTATCTTAGCATGGGAAGTAAAAGCTTGGGTTCTCCTGTTTTTTATAGTTCCACCATGAGCATCTTTTTTAAGAGCTCTTCTAGTTTTGCAGTCTTTAATAACTTTAATTACGGTTAGGAAAAGTTCCTATTCAGTATCTTTTGACATATATTCTCCTTAAGGGTTACACTTAGCTAGCACTTATGAAATGTTAGAATAAACATCCATACAGCATCATGGAAATTGAACTCAGAGTCATCTTTTATAATAGTAATAATTTAGCTTCTATTAGGTATTATCTCCTTAATTCTATTTTTGGCTTTTAGAGGATTCAATTATTGAATCTCGAATTTATTACCTAGCCACTGCATTTTCGACATTGAAATCTTCTTCTGGCAAAATAGCAGATCTATTAGTATTGGAATACATTCCCTCCATGTTCTTACTGTTTATTTCTTCTAATATATTGATATCTTTCAACTCATTGGATTTTAAATATGGATGTCTATATTACGGAGTATAAGAAGATTCCATATCTGCAAACTCTTTGAAGAAGATACAAAGTTGAGTTAGAATCACAAATAGTTCTTGATTTGCAGGCCTAAAATACATATTAAAAGTTTCCAAAGACTTATTGTACTCAATTACTGGATCAAAGCCTTGATATTCCAGCATTGACCAGTATCTCATAATGTCAAACTTATTGTCTGGCATAAAAAGAATAGAGAAGTTTTCTATATCAGTAATTATGTCCTTTAATTTAAACCATTGCTTACTCTCATAAAAATGATAGCATAGCTCATCCAAGCGCTTGAATTATATGCTTGCCATTAGTTAACTATCAGTAGTCTTACATTTTTCCAGAAGCTAAGCTATTTATGAGTGTACTAGTATTTTATTATGTACTAAAAGATCGTTGTAGCGCTTTTGTAAGGTTTGCTTGATTGATCTATTGTTTATTTATATATATTCTTAATGTGTAATTAAGCAAGGCTAAAATATAGTGATGAAGTTTTTCAAATCTTAATCGCTCATGTGACTCTATAATAGTAAAATAGTTTTGATTAAAAAAACTTACAAGGTTCATTACTTCTTCTTAAGTAAGTCCTCTTCTACTAACACATAAGTGCACAAAGGCGTTCTTTAACTAATCTGTTTTAAACATCTTATCCTCAAAATAATCAATTATCGTTTTGAGCAATTCTTCATAGTTAAGACATTCTATTAAATCATTACACTAAATTCCATTAATTTTTTTATCAGTCGGTAGAACTGCATACATCAATGTTATCAAGTATAAAGGATTTTCGCATTGCTGATTCGTTTGTATATACTTAAAGACATTTTAATATTCTGGACTTAAAGTTAGTAAAGTTTCTTTATTTCTGGGAGATTATTAGTTTTCATTTCCTGAATTCTCTATTTAGTTTAAGTGATTAAACAAAATCTCAACTCTCGCTTCCGGTCTTAGCGCATGAATCTCAATTTTTGGGCAATTTTTACTTTACATATGCTTATAGGTTTTGGAATCTTTATTAGCCGTCACTAGTACTTTAATGTTCGAAGGAAAAACTCCAGGAAGCCAGTCAGGAAATTCCTCTTTTTAGCTGTTTTCATCTATAAATTAATCAATTCCATCCAAAATTAACATAATTCGTTTAAATTCGCTTCCTTGTTCAGAAATTTTTGAAGCCACTATTTCAATTCATCTTGGTAATAGCATTTTTATTTTGTCCTCGGTGATTTCCACTCTTTGCTAAATGTCAAAAACGTATCTCAAGTTATTAAAAATCCTATACAGCGCTGGAACATATGAAGTTTCGCTCTCAGCCCTTCTTGCAAAATGAAGTAGAATATAATCTTTATCTCGAACGTGAGATTTCCTATGATACTCAAGTCATTTTATTAAAAGATGAGTTTTTCCTGACCCTTAACTTCCAAAGATAAACAAGGGACGATTTTTATCTAAATTTGCATGTCTTTCTTCTTCAGAAATTCAGTTATCAACTTCAATAGCTATTTCTTGCCCGAATACTGGCTTTTAAGAATAAAATTTTTCATAAACATCGTGAACGAAGCTGAAATAATAGAAAAAGCTTACTTTGCTGTTTTTATCTCTTTTAAGTCAACCATCAAATATTTTTCAAGTTTAAGTTTAAATTTAATTTCTAAATTTATTTAATTCAACTTCTCAACGCAAGCGTTTAAAATTTAAATTTTATCCAAGTACTTTAAGAAAAATACTCTTTCTTTTAGCTATTTACTGAACTTATGCCATAATAAAATTTTTATTTTTTGAATATTATGAAACAAGAAAAGTTAAAATAAGCATAGTGATCTAGTGAATTAAATCGCTGAATATTTATCTCTTATTATAGTAAACTTTCAAACACATTAAGCTTTCTTTTATCATCAGATTTGTAAAATAATTAATTAAAAGAAGGTTTCCTAGTACTAATTTAAATGCCTATAAATGTATAGCTAAATTTTAATGCTTTATTAAAATACAAAATTAATCTATTTTAAATGCTTTACTTAATTTGCATTTAAAATACCTCTTTTTTCTTATATTTCATTAATTTAACAAACAGAAATTTTAATGGTATGCATTTATTTAGATTACTATGATCAACCAAAAAGAATCTTATGAGAAAGATTTAAGCTTGCTAGTTAAAGGTAAGTATATAGAAACAGTAATAATAATTACTAAATAGCAAAGTATTATTTCATTCTATATCTTCTTTAGCTGTATAATACTAAGCTTAGTAATAAATCAATCTATATAATGAGGGTTATTGAGTTATAAAAAGTAAAGGTTTAAAGAATGAGAAGCTTTATCTATTGAATAAGATTTAATGAGCATAGATTTAGTTATGCTATTGAAACTAGTTACCATATTAATTTAATCAAATTTGCTTTCATTTAAATTTATTTATAATATACGTGTTTTAATGCAGCCATTCTATAATTACATATAGCTAGATCAAGAACTTTTTAGATATACCATCTTTGGAAATTCCTGCTAGATGATTTAACCTTAGATGGAATGAAAGTTTAACCATTCTAATATTTAACCGCTTTTATTTTAAAGTGATGTCTAATAGTTTGCAAGTCCCTAAGTACTTTAAATAAGTAATGATGAATCTAATAATAAAAGAAAAAGAGCTGCTAAGACCTTAAAAGATACCAATGGTCTGGAAATTCCATAAATCTCTGAAGGAGATTGCTTGAGAAAAAAGTAGATATGTAATATTGTCGACAGTGAAGCAATTATCAAGCTTAAAAACTAAATGTAATATTTGCAAAACGATGATAAAATATCACTTGAGATAAAGAAAAGAAATTTGATTAAAATTCGAAATAGAATTTCCGCTTAATAGAGTAGAGAAAGAGTTAAAACTTATATTAAAGAACTAGAAGAAGAAAACGACCTCTTGAAGAATTCCAAAATGAATCTCCAAAGTTATTTATCAGTTCTTCAGATTCAATTAGATGATATAAAAACTCAAATGAGTAAAAATGAGAGCTGATAAAGGATTTACAATGAACTATATATTTTTATTCAGGATAAGTATAAAATAACTTTTTTGAGCTATCTTCCTCTTTTTATATTTAAAATGAATTTCTCCCAAATCGAATAAACCTCATTTAAAAAAAAGCATTCCAATTTATTTACTGATAAAAAAGCTTAAAATTGTTTTTTGTTGATTTTTTATTAAAAATTTGATATTGTAGTAAATTATTGGCAATAAAAATTGAATAAATAATAAAATTATAATAAATATGGAAATTAATTCGCATATTAAATATCAAAAATCATCATACGGATACTGTACTCTCTATCATTAAATCTTTAAATTTTCTATTTCAAAATTATGCTTTCTTAAGTCATTAAATCACCAGTATCCTGTAAAAAAAATTATTCCATAATCTTTCGAAAGTACTTGAGGAAAATAAATTTAAAAGATTTTAAATATAAGAAATTTATAATAATAAATATGATAGAAAGCTTAGAGAGTAAATTTTTGCTTTGAAATTATTATAAATTAATAATATCAAACTATATAAATTGGCTTTAAAAGAATGCTATTCTTTAAAATAAATTTAGAAAAGCAAGTTTGTAGCAAATATGATATGAAGCTCTTATATATTATTATTTTACTTTATGTACTTAAATATTTATAATCAATTTAAGGAAAAATTTACTTGAAATACTTTTAAGTAAATGATTATATTTATAAGGTTTTGTAGACATTTTTGCTTTTATCTTTTGGAATATTTGAAGACTTTACGCTTTAAGCGTCATTAAGATCATTTTAATAATTAGATAAATACTTTCCTATGCTTAGTGTTTTTTAATTCATAAATTTTATTTTTTCTTGTATTTTTAATCATTTCCCAGCTATTTTAAGATACTTAGAGTAATTTTCTATTTTAATCTTAAACGATATAGTGAAATGCTATAAAAAAGATGATAGATTCTTCTATACTTTTTTATTAACAATAGTGCTTAATATTAATTTGGACTGGATTCAAATAGCTAGTTTATTTAAGTATTTATCTAAAATAAAAAACATTTAGTCAGTTAATCATAATCATACTTCTTTCATAAGAGCTAATCTACTAACTCTCTAAGATAAATTTTTATTTTAAGTTTGATTTTCTTAGTTAGATTATCTTATCTTCCAATTAGTGTATATGCTATTTTTAATTATGAGCAATATTTTTTATTAAATGTTGCTAAGCTTATTAGAAAAAAGTATGTTTCGCTAAAATATACAAGTAATGCAAACAATAGCATATTTTAAATAGTGATCTATATTGACTATGATAATATTGGTTTTTCTTTATTTAAATTAATTACTATTCCAATTTTTTCCTAAGTTAATTACAAAATGCCTAATTAATAATTTCTTATTATTTTCCTTCTTTTAATTATTAACTTTTACATGGTTAATGAAATATTTATTTAATATTATGCTGATTCTATTATATATTCTTAAACTTTAGGAAGTAAATGAAATTACATGCATTTTAGTTTAAAAATGAGTTTTATTTGATAAATACTAAAATTAATAATAAGATGATTTACCTTAGATATATATATACATCGCATCTTAGCTGTAATATTAGCTATAAAGACTTAGTTAAAAATAGTTAGCTAGGTAATCTAATTGTTAATAAGTATAAATTAAGTTTATGATTACTTTAAATTTATGTTTATTCGTTTATCCCACCTTCTTTACGCTAAGTTTACTTTAAGTTAGAGTCTAATTTTCTTAATTTTACAGAAAAGCTTCTTAAATATTTATAAGTTTAGTATCTATAGAAGTTTTATACTGATTAATAAATTTAAAAAAGTTAAAAAATATAATGAGGTTGTTATGGTAATAAAACAATATCTAAAAGCTTGGCTCAGTATGATAATTCTATACTTAACTTAAATTAAATTTAAACCTGTAAAATATACCATTAATCTATGTTTATGCTATTGTTATATGTTCTATTCTACATTCACTACTTTTATAAAAGACTTTTTGGAAAATAAAACTAATTTTAGGAACAATAAAAAAAGAGACTTAAACTTCTTAACTTAGAAGAAAATTCTTAAAATAAGACTAAAGAATAAAGAAATCTATAACAATGAAGAGATAAATAATTTCTATAAGAATATTATTAGATATATTTATATTATAAAACCTATTTTAATTTGAAATTATACATAATTTAAATAAACATTCATCTTCTTAAATCTTTAAACTATTTTATTATTAGTGTGATATTTATCGTTAGACATAATCAATTTAATCTGCACAAGTTTAAAAGCTGCTAAAAGAAATTAAACATTCTTTGGAGTTACTTTTATTTCTAATAAGCAATACTCTTTATTCATTAATACACCCTTGCTAATATCAGATTATCTTCATTCCAAGTAAAACTATTCATTAATACTGAGAAAAAATAAAAATAAGAAGAAAAGTTCCATTATATTATAAGCTATATGAGACTATAAATTCAAATATTTAATAGTTATAGCTATAAACTTATTATGCAACCCATTTTTATAAACCAATAAAATCATTTTTGAACGTTATTGAGTTAACTTAAGAAGTAAAGATTAAATAATTAAACTTACTTACAGAATGAGTTTTTCATATTTCATCTCTAGTAATATCAAACTTCACTATATCTTCCTTTTTAGGATATTTGGCTTCAAATTATTTTCTTTTAAGTTCAAATTTTTGTTTTTTCAATTCTTACGTATCACTTATAGTTTCATTTTTCTTAAGATTAGGGCTTAATGGACTATTAATTTCTGGAAATATCTACGATTATGTACTGATGATTGTTCTTCTAGGCTTTTAAAAGTCTTTCATTAAAGGTATCTATGAAAGAGCCATTGCTTCTGATTTCGATTAAACTCTTAGTAATTCTTCATGTTCTTCTAAATCACTTTCATCTTCATTTTCTCTTGGAAAAATTCCTGATCTCTAAGAACCTAATTTATCATCTTTGTCTGATATTTGAGAATGATCAGATAATGTTGTTTGCTTGTCTTTTTCATGTGCACTTTAGATTTTAGGAGATTCATCTTTTTCTTCTTATTTTAAACTCAAAAACTCTATTCAGCAAGTTGCAGCACCAGGCCTTGCAATGATGTCCTTTTTTATTAATTTTTATTCACTGATAGCTTACAAGTAGTTAGCGAGTTCTTGGTAATTTTAAAGCAAATACTTTTTCCATCTATTTTATCTTCTTAAACTAAATCTGTTAATGCAATAGCAGCATACGCTATTGCAATAGATTTCGTATTGAGTATATATTTTATTTTTACACATTTTATCAATAAGTCTACATGGACATCCACAACATTTTTCAAAAAAGCTAATGAAACACGTTAATTTAGTAAAAAGACAGGGATTTTCATCCATATCCTTTTTAATTTTATATCATCCCTTTTTGCTAATTTATTTGCTCTTAGTTAATATTTCATGTACTTCTTCAGAAGTCAGAGTATTATTGAAAATGCTCTTAGCATTTTAATAATTCTTAGGATAAAATATATTATCTCAGTTAACTCTATTGCATCTAGGTGAATTATCTCCTTCTTCAAAATAAACTCTCTTTTATTTCTGGAACTTAACCTTTAAAGGTCAACTTTCGTTAATTTAAAAAATTTCCAGATTTTTTTACTTTTTTGGCTTTTGCAATATTAGAAACTAAGTATTAAGCCTCTAATTCAAAACTTGATATCATTCTCCTTAATCTTCATTTATATACTCATTATGTATTTTCATTTTTATAAAGATGCTAAATAAAAGAATACTGCTACTAAGATTAAAATAATACATTTACTAATACTATAGAAAGTAGAAATTATTAAATTTATTAAGGCTAGACTTAGTTAATTATTTCCTATTCATAAAGCTTAAATCTTAACTATGGAATACTAAAGACTTTAACATTATTAAAGCCCTACTTATAGTTTATTCATTTAGAAACTATTTTTTACTTCGCTATTAGAAAACTTAATCAAGTTTATGTTCTTAAGGATTATAGCTTTAAATTCCAAAATACTAAAACAACATCGCACTTATCGATATGATATCTTAAACCAATAAAAGTTAGGTACAGTCATTATACTCAGTCCAAAAAGTTTGGTTTTAGCACAATTAATAATTTTAAGAAGCATAACTAAGAGTCTAAGCATATTTATAAGTAATTTTCTATAGTGATAAACTTAAAATTTGGCATAAGTAGAATAAGATGATGGAACTATTAGCAAATAATATAAATATTTTAATAAAATTAGAATGTTAAATAATTCAAGCTAAAAATAAAGAAATTAATTTATCAATTTGAATCTGATTTTTGCTTTAGCTATTGTTTAATAACTTTAAAACTTGCCTCTACTTGCTTAACTCCATTCAACTTTTTCATTGCTTTATACCATGCTGATAGCAAAGGCCACTGCTTTAAATTAATTTTAGGCTTTATTAAAAGTACTTGCTTAAAATACTAAAAAGCTTAGAAATCAGCAATGGTTAGATTTTAACCTGCAATGAAACTGTTGTTAGTTTTTTGTAATTCTTACTATAGAAAAGTGCAAACTTGGTTCATTTTTTCTAAGTTTTCTTATACATCAATGGTGTCTACCTATCTACCTAGCTTAGGAACCATAATTTAATTATATACAAGACATCCTATAGGTTAATATAGATTAGCATTAGCCCAACTAAAGAATCTATCTACAAGAGCTCTCTATTTTGGATTTTATGGATAATATTATGACAAATTTTTAGATTCACATAAGTAAACCATAATTGCATAGCTTTCAGTTAAGTATAAATCTTTATCTTGTAGTAAAGGAAGTCTTCCAACTGGAGACTTTTCAAGAAATGTGCCATTTTTTTCAAACTTTTCCAGAGTTTTGACATTCACACGTGATTCAAGTATCAGACTCACAACAGCTCTACTGTTTGGATTAGTTACATCATGATAAAGAGTTAATTCTTGCTATGCTTACATTTATTTTAATCTTTTTAGTCTTTTATTTAAAATTAAATTCCTTACAGTTAATTAAATGCATACTTATCTTAACCTAGTTTCTATATATCACTATTTATTAACTTTAGTTATTTTTATCCTATTTTCAAGTAGCTTTAACTTAAATAATTATTAAATTAGCAATTTATTCGTTTTCGCTAGTAGATTTTTATGAAAAATAAAAGTTAAAATGTAGGAAAAGAATTAATTTATGATATGCTTGATGATAGATAAGCTTAAGTATTATTTTATATTAAATTCATTTAGGATTAAAGAGAAGCTTAAATATAATAGCACAGAATTCATTTGAAGGAGAAGCATTATTAATAATACAGTAGTCAAATAATAGCTGTATTAATATTTTACTTAATAATGGAATTTTAGGATTTTTTATATTAAAACTTTGAGTTCATACTTTTATCCATCCTTTTCCTAGAGCCACATCATAAAAGAATATATTTCTATCTTCTTAAGCTTCGTACATGTAAATAAAACTATTTTGGTATAGCGCATTATATCAGAAATATCCTTTACCAGAAGGTGGAAATTTTATGCCATGCTCCTGAATGTTTTTCCAATCAAAAGCAAAAGTATTATTTAAATAATTTTAGTTATCAAAGAAAATAATATTTTCCTTATCTCATGCAAAACAAGCAGAAACACCATAAGCTACTTAAGGCAGATGCTTTTTATAATTAAACCATTTATTTGTTATAACATCATAAAAACTAATTTTATCTAATTTTCTTTAGTTAAATCCTCCAAATGTAAATATCATATCATAAGCATAACTAGATCCATGACTAGCCATTGAGTAAGGATGATCTGCAATAGTATTTACATTGTTACTATTTAAGTCAAAAATTTCACATACACATGTGCATTGCTCGTATTAATATGTATAACCTGATATAACAAATACCAATTATTTATTATCATATGCAAGAGAATTTCAGTATCTAGGCTCATTTAGATAAAATTGCTAAAAATCCTAATTATCTATTTTAATAATATCACCCATATGGGTAGTAAAATTCCACCCTCCTGTCAAGACAATTTGTGATTCATTGATTTACTATGAAAAGGTATAGTTACGATATGCATCTTCTAAATTATTGATGGAAATTGAAAGTGAAGTAGAAGGATTCGTAAATTGATAAATTTGAACTTAGTTACTATTTCATTCTAATCTATTATATTATGTCAAGATTTCTTGCTGATTAAGATTTCTTTAGTGAATATCTAAACAATGAAGATTAGGAAAAATTTCGAACCGCAAAATACCTATTCCAAATCTAGAAAATATTCTAGTTCTATTAAAATTCTAAGAAGCTCTTATTACTTTTCTTAAATATAAAATCTTAATAGTAGATGAATCTTTATCTTTCTATTTCATTTAACAAGAATAAAATATAAAAGAAACAATCCAAAATTAACTAAATTACTATACATTTCTATTTAGAGCTAAGATCCTTAAAATTATACGATTAAAGGAAAATTAAAATAAATAAGAACATTTACAGTGAGCAAATATATTAAATAGTCATTTCTTTATTTTACAAGTTATTTTCTATAACTGAGATATCTCATTTCAGAATTTTCCCTAATATTTAATCTTTAATTTTTAAATTTCTAAAGCATTATAATTTGCTTCATTCAGGAATAATACATCATTTCATAAAGCTAAAGTTAGAATTATCTCATATTTACGAAGCTTCAAAGAAAGCCCTTCAAAATAGCATATTACTAACTTTATATTGCATCGAGTGCTTAAGTAATTTTCCATCGAATTTAAGCTTGAAGATAGGTAATTCTTAGTTTAAAACTAAATAAAGCTTATAAAGAAAGGCTAGAATTAGTTTTATTCTTCTTTCCTTAAATAAAAATAACAATATCTTGATAATTAAATAATTGCTAGCCCATTTTACTATATTTGATTCCTATAAATGCCTAATTAATTTATAAAACGTAAAATAGTAAAATAATTTACTAAAGAAACTTCTATTAATCAAATGACAGGAATATTTTATTAATGCTTATATTATAATAAATATAACTCTATCAAAAGTAACTTTTAATTAGCTTAATTACTAGATACTAATAATTAGTTTCTCTTTTATTAAAATTAGACTATTTAAATTATTTAGCGTTAGACTAATATGAACTCCTTTATTTTTGAGTTATGAAGTAATTATGAAATACATTTTATTATATAAAAAATGAATTATTTCTATATTATTTTAATTGTATAACTAAATACAAATTATCCTACTTATAATTGCTAAATCATCTACGCATTATTATTATTATTGCTTTCTAGCTAAAATTATTTAATTTTTATGAAACTTTTTAACTTAAAAATTAAAATGTAATGCAAATGTTTGATTGTAAATAAAGAAGAATATAAATAAAAAGATATTTAAAAATGAATAATTAATTTAAATATTTTTAGATTATAAAATCCCTTTAATACTCTAATTTAAAGGATTTAATTAAGCATATATATTTATATATTTATTTTATTAATATCACTTAATCAAGTTATGAAGCATTTCTATTATTAGTTTACTTAATAATAAAATTAATAGTTTTTCAATTATTAAAGCTTCTAGTGCAATAGCTTAGTAATCTACTAATTTTAAATAAACTTATAACTAAAGAAATACTATTACGTCTTCAAATTATGGAGTTTACTTTTAAAGATGATTAAATCTTTAGTAAAGAAGATTTATGTTTGTTTAATAATTAATTCAAGTTAAGGCAATTAAAAAGCCTTATATCAAATAATATAAATAAAGATTTAATTGTCTTTCATTATTATCCCAATTTACCTTTCTAAATGACTTAAATTAAAATCTAGTCTTTGTAATATTCATTTTAGCTATTTCTGCTATATAATTAAAATAACAAAAATTAGTCCTAAAATTATTTGATTCTAAGATGAAAAGAGAAGGTTAGAACATTTACCTCTCAATAATTATTTAGATTTAACGTAAACTAAATTAGTTATAAGTAGCTCATTAAATAGACCAAAATCTAAATATAAGTATAGCTATTTTAAAGCTTTATTATATTTATGCATTAAATATTATCTAACTTATTATTATTTGTTTATTCTTAGTTTTTATCAATTAACTTTAACACCTAAAGCAACTCTAAATTGTTTAAAAGTTCCAAAATAGATATAAGCTAAAATTAATATCAATCTACTAAATTAAGGAGGAAAATAATAGATTTAGAAAAGCATTGCAAATAAATAGAGTAATAAATTGTATAAATCTAAAATAATTATAATTAGATATTTCATACCAAATAAATGCTGCTATCATGCTTTATTTTATAACTTTAATATAAATTTAATCTATTTATACTAAATTAAAAATAGATATAAGTAATTAAAGCTTTTTAATTTGCTAAATTTTAGCAGAATGATTTTAAAACTAAATATTTGTCTAATAAATGGAAAATAAAGTTTAAATTAGTGAAAATTCTAAATAGTTTCTTTTATCAGCTTTAGTAACTTATTTTATGTACAGAATTTATCTTACTTATTAAATTATCTATCTAAACAAACTAAGATAGGTATTTAATACGGTAGGCTTCAAAAATATAATATAATGGCAATTGTTTTTAATAAGATATAATTAGCATATTTTAATAGTTCTATTAATGCTATTTTAGCATACTTTCTAATTACAGAATTTCTTTAATTTTCTTTAAATGAAATAGCCTTTAAAATATATTAGATTTATATGAAGATAAGCTCTGCATAGCGTTATACTAAAAAGAAATAATATTTTTGCTCAAGCAATGAAGATTTTATATTTTAATATATAGTTAAACAATGCAAATAAGGATATAATCACCTAATTAGTTAATTTTAATTTTACAAGGTTATTTATAATCCTAATAAGTTTATATTACTTGATATCTTAATTTCTTTTATAAGATTTTCACTTTATAGCAACAACCAAACAATCTATTTTGCCCTTGAATCTTTAGCAATATTTTACTCTAAAATTTTGTTATTCTTAAGGAGAAGTTCATTAGTTATTAATATTTTAAGAGTAAAATATAGAAAATTTAACAAGTAAAAGTTAGAAATAAATAGTTTGATTATGATTTTTAAGTCAAAAAAGTGGATTATAAATACTTAAAAAAATATTTTAAGGAAAAGTTAGAACTAAAATATAAAAAGTCATGGGGAAATAATCATTCTATTTTAATACAATATTTACTTAATTTATGATTAAATCTAAAACTTTATACATATTGATATTGCATAAACTAAGATTTTAGAGTTGGATCATACTATTATTCTTAAATTCGAGTATCTTTAAATAAATTCACTAACTACTTAATAACGTTAAGGACTTCATAATTTGCCTTTCTAATTGTTGACCGTTTGTCTTTTATTGTAAAAAAAATTTTGGCTTGAATATTTAATGAAGACTCTTTTGAGATGATTGTAGAATTAATTAATTTAAGTTTTAAAATTTAGTCTACAAATATCAAAGTATTAAAATTAAGATTTATCCAACTATAAAAATGGATGTTTAGAACTAAGCTGCTTATTAACTATTTCTCGCTAACAGAATCAAGAATGCAAATAAGGTGTTAAGTTCGGCAATAACTATTGGAAGTTTTTTGATTCTTATGACTAAGCATTACCAGCTCTAGAATATTATAATCCCAGGTATTATATTTTACCTAAGTTTTCTCTTATTTTTGAAGATGTAATTCTTCTCCACTACAGGTGCGGTTACCTTCTTAAGCAGAATTAACTACTTGACATTACTACTTTTCAATCTATCCTTCCTATATCAAGATTTAGAGGAGATTATGATAGGATTTCTATTCAACAACCTTGTAATGGTAATTGGAAATTATACCCTTCGATAGTTTAATTTCTACCTGTTTTCTAATTGTGTTATTTCATTATACTGAGCTTATAGCTTGCTGACTTTTGATAAGCTTCAGAAATTAAATATCCATATAATACTTCTGTTTCTAATAACCTATCTAACTTAGATATTTATGAGCTATTAAGGACAGAAGGATTTTCTTAAGCAGTTTTATTATAGCTAAGATTTGCAAGAAATGAGCGAAAGGTTTCATATTCTAAGCAATTAGAATATAGGAATTGCAGTGATAGTATCTAAAAAGGCTTTATATTTGAATAATGCGATTAAGACGTTATAGAAGGAAAAAAATATTTGAGATACATTTAAAAGAATCTTTTATTATACCTTCAAAAATACTCAGGATACTAATAATTGTGCGAAGCAAACTTTGATTGATAAAATAAAGGCTTTTAAAAAGTAAAACCTTCATAAATAGCAAAATCTTGGAGTTTTCTTTATCTAAGATGAAAATAACAAAAATAGCTATTACGAAGTGATTGCTTAAACTATTAATTGGCAGAATCAGAACGCTATTATCTTGAACTTCTAGGATATTTCTTCTATTTTAAAGCTTGAAAGAAAGTCAACTGAAAATAGATACAAAACGCTGTTTATTAGGGCTTTTGGGCATGAGATTCGAACTCCTGTTACAATAATTTAAAGCATTTCTGATTATGTAAATAAAGTTACCAATTCTTAGTAAAGCAAGAAGCAGCTAGAAAAAATTGTTTAAGACAGCTTCAAGTAAATTTAAATAGAGAGCAATTACTTATTGAGCATTTCAAATTAGTCAGTAGATATTACTGATATTCAGTAAATGAAATTTAAGCTATAGCCATAGTCCTTCACTTTCAAAGAACTTATGAGTGAATCTATTAATATGATTGAATATCAGGCCTAGCGTAAATAAATTTAAATTATTAAAAAAATTGACTTTAAGCTTTCTGCTCACGTTATAGGAGACAAAAGGCGAATAAAAGATATTATATGGAATTTTCTTTTGAATGCAATTAAGTATACAAAGCAGGGGTCCATTACTATCATAATGAAATAAACAACTAAACCAGTTCTGAATAACCCATATTAAAAAGATGAACTTGACAAATTTTCTAAGGATTTGGATTTTTTCATTTGCTCTTTTTAAGTGATAGACACAGGATGTGGAATTAGAGAAGAAATTAGATAGAATCTATTTAATTTATTTGGTACAAGTAAGGGAAGCTTGGAACGTCCATAGGGAATAGGTTTAGGACTGTTTTGTTCTCAAGAATTAGCTTTGTAATTAAGCGACAATTCCATTAAAGTAGATTCGGAAGTTAATAAAGGTTCTAAGTTTAAATTTTATGCTGTTCTTGCTAAATAAAGGAAAAGAAGCAATTCTTAGAATCATCTAAGAAACTCATTTTAATAAACTTACAAAAATTAATTTCATGGAATATTTTCGACTCCTCTAATAACACCTAGCAAAAACATCTAAATTAATATACTTAAGACTAACAAATGTCCTTTATTTTAAAATCTGCATGCTAATAAAAAACAAATTCAGAATCAATGCTAATGCGGATAAATTCTCATTGTAGATGATACAGAATTGATTATTATGGTTTTGAGTGAAATTTTGAAAAAATGAAGAATTATAGAAGCACGAGATGGCTAAGAAGCTTTAACAAAAGTTAAAGAGCAAATGCAAAATAAATGTTGTAAGAAGTTTCAATTGGTTATAATTGACTGTTAGATGCCAATTATGGACGGCTGGATAGCTACTAGAGAAATAAGAAAAATAGGATATAAAGGTCCCATTCTTGGATATACTGCATATACAAGTTCTGAGGATCTTTTAAGGTGCAAAGAAGCAGGTATGGATGATGTACTCAACAAACCATCTAAAGATACTATTTTACTAGAGAAAGTAGAGTAGCTCATATAAAATTTTAGACTCGAGCCGAAGAGGTAAGTTAGCTTAAAAAAGTCAAAAAGTTAAAAGAACTTGAACATTGAAAAGAAAAGAAAAAGAAAAATGACTTTTCTTTAAAATAACATTAAAGAAATGGTAGTAAAAAATAGAACTATGATGTATAATAAAGATAAATGGATGGAAATTCTGGGAAATAAAATCTTGTATAAATCAACAGACAATGTTGCTAAATAACACTTTAATTTTAAAATAAAATGAAGTTATTTTTAAGATTCTTTCCATTTTATTATTAATTTTAAATCTATCTTATTAAGATCTATATAATTTTACTGAATAATTTAAAAAATAGGATGAAAGTGACTAAAAAATTGGTACTAAAGCTATAATAGGATTTATTTACTTATCTAAGCTAAAAGTTAAAGTTGAATATATATTGAAAATAATAAATTATATTAATTAATATTTCTTAGATTTGTTTATTAAAAGATATATTAAAATGCTAAAGTTAGCACTTCTTATTTATTATACTAAAATTGTATTATCTATTCTGATCAAAAGCTCAGCATCTTGCTCAGCCATAATCCTTAATATACGGTCTTTAAGCACTAAAGATTACTTGTGGCATACGTGAGGATAGGTAGTTGATATTTGGATATCTACAGTCAGGATGCACAATCGTTGTGGACTACCTGTCATTAAGTTCCTACCGATTGTAAACCGGATAATTCAACTTGGCTTTGAATCAGGATACTGCATCCATGCTAGTGACCTTTATCTAAGTGTAGACGAAGCACTACTTCTGAAGCCGCCAAATTTAAAATTATTTAACATTTCTTTATTTTTTGTTTATTAATTAAGTATATAACCATAGTTTAGCTTGCTTTGGTATATTTCATTCTGTTATATATGTTTTTTAGAAGTAAAGAGTGATAACTTTAACATATCAATAAATATTATAAAGGTTTTATAAATATTAGTTAATAAGCTATTAGTTATTGCATTTAATAGATCTAAATCTTTTTTTCTTAGCAAGTATTTTCTACATTAAATGCTTAATTTGTTTTCATTTGCTCTAAAAGTTTCATCTTTAGAATAAGTAAAATCTTAGCTTTTTTAAAAGCTCAACTTATCCAATGGTTCATTTTAATTAACTTTGTATATGACTATATCATTAAGATACTTAGTACAAATCTTATATGCTACTTTAATTCAAGAGTTAGAAACTCTTGGCAATTTACCGTATATCACTTAAAAATAAACTATTTGCTTTATAATAAATAATAGAGAAAATTTATTCTTAAATTAAGTATAAAGATAGCTATTAATCCATTCTACTTCTTTAAATTAAAGCAGTGTCTTAAACTGTTTTGCTTAATAAATAAGCATTATTCTTATCTAATTATTATCTTTAAATTATATGCTAAAACTTCATGGAACTTACTTATTAACTATCTAATCCTATGTTGCTTACTGATGAATCTGAAGAAAATTAAACATTTACTTAATTAGAAATTAGTTTAAGATTTTTTAATTCAGTCAAATTAACTGAAGAATTTGAAAGGTTTTGAGAAAAAGCAAAGATATAAAATAATAATTTAATTAAATAAAGCTTAAATTTTAAATAATAAAGGTATTCATAAATATCTATTTATTTCAAACACTTCTAGCTTAAATAAAGTAAATAGCATGCCTTTAGCTCCTTTAACAAATACAGTGATAGATAAACTCTAGCTATTTGATATATCTAATAATTAGTTATTTTTAAATTTTATTCAGTTAATTAGGCTCCTAGCTTTATTAAGGGAATTTATTTAAATTAATTTTAATCAAGCATCAAGGTTAGAAAAGGATTTATATTATATTAAAATAGGCTTTTATTTATTAACTTATTATTATCTGATTATACTTAGATTTTATCAGTCAAAGCAAATAGCTCTTTATAGTAAATTAATGTCGGATAAAAATTTTGGTGAAATAGTAAAGGGTTTGAACTTCTATAAACAAAATAAATCTTGGAGTTAAAGAGTCTCTTCTTGATTTTCAAAAGAGGATGAACAAAATTAAAACGAAGACATTGAGCAAAACAAGGAAAATACTTCACTTCTGTCAAAATTTTCAAACTGAAGTAATTAAAAAGTTGAATCAGCAAAATAAGTAGGAAGCTTTGCCTTAGATGCAGGTGAAAGAATGAAATATTTTGTGATATTTTTAGCAGTAGCAGGCGTTTGCTTTTTTGGTTCATTCATGTTCCTTCCAATAATATTACTGGCGCCTAGTAAATTTGCTATGCTATTTACTTTAGGAAGTATTGCAATACATTTAGCAATAGCATTTACTTATGGAAATCCGCTAGATTATGTCTAAAACATATTTTCAAAAACCAAGAATATGGGATTTGCATGTTTGTATATCTTAAGCGTGCTAGGAACATTATATGCAGCACTTATATCTAAAAGTTACATTTTAGTAATAATCTTTTCCTCTATTTAATTCTCATGCGTGCTTTGGTTCCTTTGTGGATTTATTCCAGGTGGAACTTTTGGACTCAAAAGAGCAGTAGGATGCATTATAAGTGGATGTAAAAAATTCCTCAAAATTTGAATAAAGTTTAAAACATTTACTCTTAATACATTTTAATCTTGCTTTTATATTTACTTTTTTATTTTTATTATATTCAAATGCTAGACTTTCGCTCTCTTAAGCAATATTCAAATAAATAATATTTATTATGATAAGTAAATGCAATAATTAAATTATATTAATTTAAAACTTCAAGTTTCAACTATATCTTCCCAACTGTATGTCTCTATATCATATATTTTCATTTATTACCCTTTGAAAAAGCAAAAATATTTGCTTTTTGCTATTTTAATTGGATTGAGTAATAAAATATTGGAAGATTTCTACTTAAATTCATTCTTGCTAGTTTTAGATTTTACTTATTAAGTAGTCTTTGGTAAATTTTAAAGTTATTGCTTATCCATTTTTTCTAGCCTATTACTTACAGTATTAAACTAGTACACTAACTAATGCTAGTCATCCATTAAAAGGAATTTTTAAGATTTGTCTTAAACTAAAATAGAGTTAGCAAACGTATTTGGTAGAGAAACATTTAGAATAATTCAGCTTTAACTTAATACCTAAAATTTCTAAATTTAATTAATGGAATGACTCTCACTTACCTTACCTCCAAAGATATAGATATTAAGATTTAAACTTAAACACTATGCGTTATAAACTGGTTTAATTATTTACTCAATTTATTATCATTCCTATCCTTCAAACATTTCACAGCTTTTTATAAGAGTCTATTATTTAGAATTGTAGTTTACTCCAGATATAACATAAACCAAGTTTAAGCAATAGCAAACTTGGTGGCAACTATGGTTGAATAGCATTTCCTTTAGTTAAGTGATTTCTCCTTTTTTATTTATAATGATTGCTTACTTTTGATTGGGAAGTCCTCCAGTAATGATCAATTAATCTTTTCTAATTTACTGCATTTAGCTCTTTTACTATAATATATCTTTCTATAATTTCCTTTATGTTAAAATCTTTTTATTAGCATGATAACTTAAAAGATTAGTCCCCTAAATGCAAAGAGCATGATTAAATTACAAATTTTCTTTATTTAGTAAAGGAGAATTAGAGAATAAAAGTGTTTGGTTATACTTATGCTTTACTAAAGATGAATAAGATAGCTATTTTATTGGTTAATAGAGATGGCTATTTGATTTATTGTGTCTAGCAGTTTTTGGTCTTTTTGAGATTAGGGTATCAAAAATATTAGAATAAAGTTATTTTTAATCAAAATCCTCTTCAGTATTACTATATTCTTATTAGAGTTCTTCTTTAATTGCATTTTTTTAATCAAATTTCTTAAAGGGAGTTCTAGGATTACTTTTTGATCTTAACTCTGTATTTATTTAGTCTGATTGCTTACTAAAGAGCTTTTAAGAATAAGTACTTAGAATAGCAGCTAATTATTACTTAAGTTAGTATCCGTTTAGCAAATGATGCTATATATTTTATAATTTAAAATCTAAATTAATTTAAGCATCCTAAATATATTTAAGGTTTGCTTAAAGTAAGTCTAATTAAGCTTGCAAAGGTTGATTTTATTCAGAATTAGAATTTAACTAATTGCTTTTCTAGTTAGATTCAAGTTACTATAATATTCTATCTTTGAAAAGATTACATTTCTCTAAATATTTGTTTGAAATAAAAGAATTGCTTTGCTTCATTTTATCTTAGATTTGTAAGATTTAGTCTATTATTTCTTTAAAATTTTGGTCTATTTCTTGTTAACATTTGTTAAGGATTTCGTTATTTTCTTATAAATGCTAATCAATTTCATGGTATTTCTGATTTACATTTTTGGTAATTGTTTAAAGTTCTTATTATTGGTTTTTTAGTAATACTGATAAGTAATCGTTATAATATACTTTATTTAGAATTATTAATTCGTGTTCTTGGTGTCTTAGCTTGCACTCTTTTACTTAGCAGCAAATTTCAAGATCCTTTAAGCATAATTATTATCCTGGCTTTTCATGCTTTTAACAATTAAAAACATATGCTTTTTTGTTTTTTGCTTATGCCAAAATACTATTAACTTCTGATTATTTATCTTAATTCAAAGAAGACTAACTAGATGATCAATGCTGTTCCTCCTTTAATGATTCTTAAATAAAAATTGAGGATTCCTTATAATCAAATTTAGATTATACGGTAATCAAAGATTCCACTTCTTTATCACTAGTTTACTTACAAGAAGGACAAGATATTATTCCAGTAATTCTCTTAATTAGCTTCAAATCAAATTCGCAATAAATATGTCCACATTCCAAAATCTTAGGCTTGTTTTTATTATCATTAAACTGCAAATCACAAATAGCACAAGTGTTTGAATTAGATTACATTTTGTTTATAATGATTTGAATTATTTCTAATTAATTAGTTTAAATTCAAACTATTCTGCTATTATTTACTCTATTTTCTTTCTTCATATCAATCTTATTATTTCTGTAGGATGCTTAATTAAATGATACTATTCATATTAAGCATATTAAGTTTTATTGCTTCGTATTTATTTTGCTAAGAAAGCTAGTATGATGATAATTATCTGCATTATATGTAAAGTATCTAAAATAGCCATTAAGTGATATATTTTATATATTCTAAATTAGGAATTTATATTTATATCCTATTCTATTATCCTAATTAGCCAAAAGTCTATATACATTTATAATTATAGAAAGCTAAGCTTAATTGTTATTATTAGGACTAATTAATAAATGGCTAATATATAAATAAGGAAAGTCTCTAGAGTAAAAACTAGAATGCATAGTACTAATAAGCATTAGTTGAGCTTATTAGATTGTAAGTGTTTATTATATAGAACTTATTGGTTACTTTGCTTAAATTGAAAGTTAATATAGTAATTACCTATGTTCCTTGTATCTATTTAATTTTCAGAACTTATATGTTTTAAGATTATAATATGAATGCTATTTATTATTATAGCTATAAAGGTTAAAATCTATTTAGTAAATTTTAAATTAAATAAGCATTAATGTAATAAGCAGTAGAACTGTTAAGGTAGAATGAATATTAACTTAAACTGAATAGTGGCATTCTATAACTAATAGCTCTATTAAATTACTATTAGTGCTTCCTCATTCTGCATTATATTAGCTTTAAGGTTCTTCTTCAATACAAGTTTAATATCAATTAGCTTTAAAATCTACAATTGATAACCTTTTAAGTATCCTGCTATAGAACAAGCTATATGTATAAAAGTGTTAGCTTAATTGAATTAGATAGAAATGATATATAGATCTGAATAAGTGTTGAAAAGTAGTAAATAGAAGTATTAAAGGTATAGAAGTATAAGAGTAAAATAAAGTAATAAGATTATTTAATTTGAAAAGAAATTAATGTAATAAGGAGTTGATGCTTAAAAGCTACTTAGTAAATTATCAGTCTATGAATAAATCTCTCCTGATATTGATGTTGAAGAACTATAAAAAGTTATTCAGGAATGCTTAATAGAATATGATGAACTAGCTGAAATTGAAATATGAAAGGAATAAATAAAATAGGAAGAAGATAAATTTGCTATACTAACTTAATAACTATCAAGATCAAATAATCAGTGATCTTGCATAACTGCATTAGAACCCATAGCAAATTCCCTTAATATCGAGACAGAATACATTTAAACAGAGCAAAGCGAAATTTTTGAGGAGGATTTTGACGAAAAAGACTAATTAGATTATAAATATCATCTTATTTGCTTCTTTTCAAATCCTTTAATCTAATAGCAAAATGGATTTATGATGGTTAGATAATAGCTTAACCAAGAAAAAGAAAAGTAAATAATAAAGAACTCAATAAAGAAAAGTGAAAGAGCAATAAAATTTAAATTTGCGCTTACGAAAGAAATGATGACTACACTTTAATAGTAAAACGTTTATGGTATTCACTTTTCAGGTCATTCTGAAAAAAATGAAGTTGAAGATTACTTTGTCTTAGAAAACAATGACGGGTCAGCAAAAATAGTAACAAAATAAGATTTATAGATAAAACTGAAATATTTTCCTGAATATGTATTTCTGGCAAGTTGCCATAGTAGCGATTTAGGTTAATCATTAGTAGATCTTGGTTGTAATCATGTAATAGCAATAAAAAGAGATCTTGAAATTGAAGATTCTGTTGTATTAGAGTTTGCTTAGATATTTTACGACATTATTTTCAGTTATAAAAAGTCAGTTTGCGACAGTTTTAATTTGGCAGAGTATAAAATCCAGCATAGTAAATATATATTTGAGGATTAAAAAAATAGATTTATACTTTTAAAAAAAGGAGGTGAGAATCATATATGCTTTCCTTTCTAAATATAAGAAGGAATGAGGAAAAATTACACATATAGACCATCTTTTAAAATATTACCTAATAAAATAGAAAATTTCATAGGAAGAAATGTAGAACTACAATAAATCATTTCTTCTATTAATAAATATCAACTGACTACAGTAAAGGGACCTCCTGGCATCGGTAAAACAAGTCTTGTTATTACTTTGGCTAATTATCTAGCAGAAAGATGTGAAATACTTGAATTTAGAGATGGTATTATATATATAAACTGCATAAACATTAAAGATACTGAAAAGATGCTTCAAAAGTTATATTTTTTCACATAGCCACAAAGAAAGTAAGAAGTGCCTTAAGATTTGTAATAAAAACTCTTAAAGAAGCTAAACGATAAAAGTATATTGATTATCCTTAATAATATAGAGAAAATACTAATTGAAGATTATAAAATGTTTGTTAACATGATAAATGAACTAATCAGAATACTTCCCAAAATAAAATGACTTATAGTATCTAGGCAAAACTTGAATTTAACACAGGAATAAATTATTAACATTACAAGACTTTCTGATGAAGAAACCATAATGTTGTTTCAAAGTAAAAGTCCTCGAGTAGTTACAAAACTGGAATTTGCAGAGCTATTCTAGCAAAAAATTGAACAGTTACCTGAATTAGAAGAACTTACTCAGCGATTTAAAAATCATGAAATGATAAAATTATTGCATGGACATCCATAAAGTATAACATTAGCAGCTAGTATGCTGTCTAACTATAGGTTAAATGAAGTTTATTATTAGCTTAAGGATAATTTACTAAATGTATATGAATATGAGTTTTCTAGTAATTAAGATAAAAGCTCTCTTTTTTCCTTAGCTGCTAGCCTTAATTCTAGTTGCTTGCTGCTTACAAAATAGTTTGGGTAAAAGCCTTTATTTATATTTTGCTTATTTGGCCTAATTCCAGGTGGAACAAACTTATAACTAATAAATTTCTTATGCAAGCAAAATACAGAAGACTATATAGATATCTTATTAAAATCTTCTTTAATCCTTCAGAAGGAAATAGATTCACATAACTTCAAGGAAAAATGATACTCTACATATCCCTTAATACAGATTTTTGCATATAACTTAATAAGCAACTAAGAAAATTAGAACCATATAGAATTAATGCTAGTTAATTATTTCGAAGATTTAGTAATTAAAGTTTACAAATATATAAAAATACAGAATACTGAACTTAATTCAGAAAATGAATTACTCTAGCTGCACGAAGAAAGTATATTGGCTATTTTCTAAAGATAAATTGCATAAGTTAAGAAACAATAGAAAAGATAGTAGAATGGACATTCGTATCACCATTTATTAAACTTTAATTAAAATAAATTCCCTTTTTATTGAAATGCTTAAGAAAGTATAGAGCTTTAGCCTTTGAACTTTAGCGTATAAAATAGTTGTGAGGAAGTAGAGGATTGAAGCTAAGATTTTCACTAAAAATGTTAGAATGAATATAAAGAAATTCAAAAATTAGGGAAAAGAACCTCTGCATAGACTAAAGCATTGCTTGGTCTTTAATCCATAATGCCTGAAATATATACTATCAATTAAGATGATTAATTAGAGGTTTTAACGAAGAAGATAAAGAAAGTTGAGACTTTTCTAATATATTATATAACAGTTCTTTTTATTGGATAAAACTATAAACTAGCCTAAGAACTTATCTAAAAATGGTTAGAAATCTATAAAAATATTGATTAAGTACTGATAATTGCTCACCTGTTACGATTAAAGGCTTTAAGTCTTTCTATCATATTATTTCCTCATTATTAGCTTATCCTATCTCTAATCTAAGAAGCAAATGAAATTTATATATAATAAGGAGATAAATTGAGTAGAGCTATCTGTACAGTTTTTAGAGGATATATTTTTATGAAAAAATTAGACTTTAGCACAGCCCTCATATATTTACAGCAAGCTCTTAACTATTACTAGGATCTAAATCACTACTTTGCTTTATCACAAGTCAATCTTTTATTATTTGAAGTCTATGAACAGTTAGGAGAAACAAATAAAAGTTTTACTTGCTTAGAAAATTTTGAATATTGGGCTTATTAAGCAGATTTATCCAAATATATACATAAAAGTGGATAGTTCTTTTTAAGAGGTATATATAAAAACGATCTGCTTATAAGCTTGTTCACTGAATTAAGTGATGATTTTATTAACAGTAATAAAGAGCAGCAAATTGAAGAATTGAAAGTAAATAACAGTAGTTCTGACAAAGTGGGACTTAAAACGGAGTGATAATTAAAATTAAGAAATATTCCTTCATTTAATTTCTAAAACACTTTATTATATATTCATTTCTATTACTCCCTATTAACCTTTCTATCTCTACTCTTTTTCATTTCCTTAACTTTCTACTAAGTTACTAAGGATAAGCTATTGAATGGTTAGGCATTATAATATTACCAATATAAGGAAGCTCTGAATTTATATTTTAAAATATAAAAGATTTAAAGGACTTAAAAGAGTTCATAGATAGGAATAAATTTAAATAACAGACCTTTGTAAGCTTCATTGAATGTAATTTCTAATTACAAGATTAAGTCTTTTAATATGAAAAGCTAGATAAACAATAAAGCTTGAAAGGAAGATTTAAAATGGAAATGGTAAAATATGAATATAAATATTTTTTGTTTGCAACTCTTTCTTCCTATATAATATCTTCCCTTATGGCCCCGTTTTATCCAAACGAAGCTTAAGCTCATAATGTAAATAATTAAATGTAAGGGTTTGCTTATTCTAGCTATGCTATATGTGCTTTCTTAACCTCTCCATTATCTTTTCCTCTTATGAACTTATATGGAAGAAAATTTACCTGCATTTTAGGAACTCTTCTAGTAGCAGCAGCAACTATCTTGTTTGGATTTTTAAGCTTTATGGATAATAATTGATTTGTAATAATGTCTCTTATTTCAAGAGGCTTAAGTGGAATTGGAAATGGATTCTCTGCAGCTGTTGCATATGCTTCTGCAGCTGATCATTAGAAAAAATTAGCTCAAACTTTAATTGGAATTATTGAATTAGCTCAAGTCCTGGGAACAATAATAGGAGTATATGTTGGATTTATTTGATATAATGCTTTTGGCTTTATGGGTCCATTTATATTTTGGGGAGTTTGAGCTTTTTTTAGTGTTATGATAATTTATTTTGGAATAAAGGAATAATAAACTGATATTGAAGACTAACTAGTGGGAGACAAACTAGGAAAGTTAACTTTTACTTAAGCTTTGTTCTTAAAAAAATCGATTCTAAACTGCTTGGCAATCTTAGTTTTAATGAACTCTTTTTATATGATTGAGCCTTTCTTATAATCCTTTCTGTAGCATTTCTACCTTTCTAATTTTATCTTAGCAACTATTTTTACAGCAAACCCTATTGGCTATGCCATAGGTGTCTTATCTTTGTCTTTTTTTTGGATAAAATCTGAAGATTGGAAAGTTGTGGGTTGATCTTAAATGATCGTAGCTTTTGGGAATTGCTTTATTGGAAACATATTCACACCAGATATAGTTTGAACTTCAGCCTTTGGCTTGTTTATAGGCGGAATCTTTTAATCAGTTGGAGCCATTAAATCAATTTCAGATATTTAGAATGGAATTAAAGAAAAATACCCAAAAGCACAAGATTTAGAAATTTCCAATTGTGTTGGTTCAATAGCCAATCTTGCATTTGAATTAGGTAAAATAGCTGGTCCATTAATTGGTGGGGCTTTGATGGATAATTATGGATTTTTAATTATAGTATGATCCACAGTAATTATGTAATTTACTTCAAGTACAATTTACTTATCGCTTAATAAGTCTATTGTAGATCAAGAAAAAGTCGTATCAAGACTAGAAAAAGTTTAAGAAGGAGAAACTTACACAATTTTTCAAGAATAAGGTAATCCAGACGAAAAAGAAGAATGATAAAATAGAGAAATTTCTAATATTTTGTTTGATAACAATTAAATAATACTAACTAAATACTTCTCTTTAAATTTATTCTCCTTGCTTTTTTATCTTTCTAGCAATACTTGTTTGCTATTTCGTTTTTATGAACTTACTTATAAATATTAAATTCACTAAAATTTATATAATTGATTAACATTTGAGATTTTATAATAATCTAATAAAATAAACAAATAGAAGAGCAGTTAATATACATTTTAAAGAAAACTTACTTCTATTTAAAATTTAAGGCAAAGTATATGAGTAGCTATAAAGGTTAAGATATTTTAGTATTTATTACTAATAAATTATAATAGTTCTTTCATTTGCTTTCTTTCAATTCCATTATTTTTTCAATTCCCATAGAAGAAACAACTACGACATTCAAATCCTTTCCTTCATCCAGAGCTGCTTTCATTTTCTTTCCTAACTCATCAAATTCTCCTGCTGCGTCGATTGGTAACTTTATATCTTCTTTAGTATCTCCTTAATCATCCATTAAAGTGACGAATCCATCATTGCTGATGTCGACTACTTAGAAGTCTTTTCTTTAAATATTTGGAACTTCCATATTATGACCAGTTGGTTGTTAATCTTCATATTTTTTTCCTGTGAAAATATCGATTCCAACAATACTGGCTTTGGCGTGACCATGCTTTCCTGTTTTAGAAGTAGAATATTCTACGATTTTGCAGGGATGACCTTTAATAACTACATATCCATTTTTCTTTAAAGATCCGACTTGAGTTGGATATGTTAAAGAAGCCCCTGAATCACCGGTGGCAAATTCTCCTTCCTCTACCATATATATTATTAAAAAAAACAACAATTTGATTTTAAATGAACATTCTGACTATTTCTTATAAATGAAGATCACTTCTATTTAAATGTCTATAAAAACTAATTAGTAGTTTATTCTTTAAGGCTTCATCATTATTATTTATTATATTTGTACTTTAATATCTATATTTAGCCCCCATTAAAGAAATTAAAGTCTTAATAAAATAAAAGAATTAACTTACATAGTCTTAAAGTGATGATTACAGCTAAGTCTTAGTTAGCATCTATTAATATTCATACATTATGGATCATAGCTTTTTCATTTAACAAGTTGATAGTTTCTAAATTTAAATGCTGGATAATATTTAAAAAACTTTTAATTTGAGATTAATAAATATTTATTTTTAAAGTCTCATTTTTCAGTAAAGTATGACTTGATTTTATTCATCTATTTGTTTTTATCGAAAAAGTCTTCATTGATATTTCCTTTAATATACTTCAAAATACACTCCAATAAAGTAAGGTTGCCATCATTTATAACAATTATATCGAAATGGTTTTTTAAGTCTTCTAAAACTTCTTATTTATCAATATTGTAAAAACCTATATTAAGTTTTGTTTCGCATTCCATTCTTTTCGTCATGAATATATCCTAAATAAATATTTAAAAGACTTACATCAACCATATCTCCCATTACTATTGCATTTTTCTTAAACTTCTTTTATTGCTGGCTTTGATCTAATATTTTTGATTTTCCTAGTGAAGTAATAACAGGATCACTATATTTTACAAGTAGCTAAGTTTTTTCGTCGAAAATCATTCAATTAGCGTAGATCTGAGTGTTAGAAGTTATAACTATTGAGTCTATTACAATTTTTATAATATCACCCATTCCTGCTGAAACAATGTGAATATCAATATTATTTTCTTGGCAGAATTCAAGTACTTGCTTAATACCAAATCTGAGCATAAGGGATGATTCTTCAATCATTTTATGAAGAAATTCTTTTGAAATATTTTCGCTGATAATTATTTACTCAACGCCTTTTCACCATTCCAACATAAGAAATGCTTTTTACTCGAAAGGAATGGAACTATCAATTTCAATTGGCCTATAATGATCATAGAGTTGATTGTATTTTTATTTAGCTTGTTCAGAAACAAATCTACTCTGTATATAATATTTTTAAATACCTTCTAAATAGTAGCATAAGACTAATTCAATATTTTGTCTTCCAATCTATATCTAGTCAGAGTTTAGTCAAAATCAGATACTATTTGTATATTGGCCAGTCCATCTTCCTTTAACTTTTTCAATTTTTAGCGAAAGATTTCAGGAAAAGGAATTACAAATTCTTCTTCTTTATTGTAAGGAGCAACCAGTTATCTTTTAACTTAATACTTATCAAATTTGGTTTCAGCAATCCAGAAAGATTAAATAGCTATCGGAATTATAAAGGGAAGTTTAGCGATAAATTTCATTTTCTAGGAAATCTATAGAACTGAATTTAATTTATTTTGATTAAGAATAATAATTATATTTCCTCTTAAATTTACCTCTAAATTCTAAACTTTATCATCAAAATCTAAATCCCAAACTACCTTCCAAATAATTAGATTTCTAAATCCTCATTTTTATAATCAAACTATTTACCTTCACATACAACTTTATTAAGCCTCTAGTTCTAATCTACTTATGCAATCTTTGCTTAGTATTCTTTAAACTTGTTTAAATAAATTAACTTCAATATTCTGATATAAATATAATAATACCCTTCTAGAAACAATTTTGTAAAAGTATTTCTTAAATATAAGTCTAAAATCGTTATGAAAGCAAAAAAGTAATAAATTTTCCCTATTAGCAATATCAATTTTAGAAGCTATCAATATCTATCAAAACTAAATTAAATCTTACTAAGCCTGTCAAGCCTTATTGAATTAGAAATCATAACTAATATAGCTTGTATTTAGAAATAGTAATAAGAGATATTAGCAAGAGTTGGAACTCTGTATATTTATTATATTAAATAATTGAAAAAGAGATAAAAGGCATTAAAATTACTTATGCTAAATGATTAAATTAAAGCAAGTTCCTTTATATATCAAATATTACTTAATCAATAGAATATAAGCATCCGCTTTATCTAAGTAAAAATAATAGCTCTCTAGATTAAAGCATATTTAGTATCTAACTTACTTAGAAGTTAAGATATAAAGTACATATAAGACTATTTAATTAGTTTTACTTACAATTGTAATTAGACTAAATGCTTTAATAAATAAGGAATTATTTATTGTTAAATTTGCATTAAAGACAATAATTAATAGTTGCTTTTAACTGATTATTAAAAATGTAATCATAAGAGGAATATGAAATTATGAATAATCCTTAAGTTTAGTAAGTATAGTCAAATTAGTAATTATCTGAAGAAGAAAGGACTAAAAAAATAGAGTAATTAGCAATAGCGATAAAAGCTATAATTGCACTGAACAAAAAGAAAACAGATCCTTAGCCTGCTTTAATTGTAAATGGATTATATTTGGGATCTATTGGAGCTGCACTATCAAAGAAAATACTTTAAGAATAAAAAATAACGCATATTATGTGTGTAGCTGATAAAATAAAATCTTTATTTCCCTAGGATTTTATTTATAAAACTTATAAAATAATTGACTCTCCTGAACAAAATATTTTGGATATTCTTGATGAAACCTCTGATTACATTGCGAAAGTTTTAAGTGCATAAGGAAGTAAAATTTTAGTTCATTGCTTTGCTGGGAAATCTCGAAGTGCAACTGTTGTTATAGCTTATTTAATAAAATACAATAACATGTCATTACTTGAAGCATTCAAGTTTACTAGATCCAAGCGTATCTTAGTTATGCCTAACATTGGTTTTATGCAACAACTTAAAAAGTTTGAAAGTCAAATAAGAGGACCTCAGAACATAGAAGCAAATATAGAAATTGACAAAATAATAGAAGAAGAAAAATAGAATTGAGATTTAAAACTTCACAGCTTTCTTAGTTAATCTCAAAATATAATTAATCATACTAGGGAATCTATTTTATACTTAAATCTTTAACTTCTCTGCCTTACTCTATCTCTACTTTTATCTATATATTAGTTTCATAAATAGCAAAGCATTTATTGATTCTAAATAAAAACTAAATAAATGCTACTATAAATATTAAAAACTAAGCAGTTCAATTATATTTAAAAGTACATATTATATCTAAACTATTAAATATCTTATATAAAATTAAAGTGCTAATGAGTATTTAAATTAAAGCTAACATTTTTAGCTTATTTTAAAGTTCTATCATATAGTAGCAAATAGCATAGTCTATATAAAGCATTATATTAAAGAATATTTAATATTCTAGAATTGCTTTATAAACTAGATAAAATACATAAAGTAGATAATAGAACTAGCATATTTAAAACTTAATTATCAATTAATTATTTTATCTTCCTTTATTTCTTATTTCATCAAATATAATCCACTTTATCAACACTATCAAAATTGTTACTTAAGAATGAAAAATAAGAATAATCATAATAAATAAAAATCTAAGGTAATTAAAATATTTATAATTATGGATATCTAATTAAGATATAATGCTAACTAAAGTAATATAAAACTCATTTTTCATTTAAACAGTTCCTTCTCTTAAACAAAGTAAAAGTTAAAATTCTTGTAAATATTGGAATGCTAGCTTATTAATAATTTACAATCCAGAAAAAGTCTATAAGTTCACAATTCTAAATTTAGTTCTATAAAAATAAAGATAAAATTAAAATGCCACATAAAAGATAAGGGATTACTTTAACCTACTAAGCTTCATAGCATAATAATATAGTTGTAAAATTGGAAGATTAATAAATAAATTTAAAAGTTAACTTTAGATAAATATAATAATTATATGAGTAATGATATCCTTTATAAAGTTAAATTAGAACTGTGCTTAATATATGTTTATCAATATATTATAAAAGTTTATTTCTAATATTTTAAGATTAATAATAACAGGATTTTTAATTTAAAGCTAGATATAGGATTTGTTATATTTGCTTCTAAACTTTATAAGGTTGATTACAGTAGTTAAGTATAAATTAATAGAGTAATTAGAACTTTTTATTAATCAGTTTATTATTAAAGTAAGGAGCTTTATACATTTAAAAACGTGAAATAATATTGTGTATAGTTAGTATCATTAGCTAGAGATTATAACTAAGATTTAAATCATAAAAGACAATAATTATTTGCTAAATTTCGCAAGAAACATTTACATAAGTAAGTGATTATGAACTGACGCTGAATAAATATAACCTTATAAATTTAATTTTTTTGTAATTTTAATTGATATCTTTATAGCAAGAGAATATTCTATTTAAGACTTAAGACTTAGAGAGTTGAGATGAATGAAAAGTTAATTGTTAGTAGCTATTTAATAGTGATCTATTTATAAATTTAAATAAATCATTTATTTTCTATTGCTCGTTTTAAATATGCAAGAAGACACATAACTACCAGAAAATCCTTGCTTCTCTTTTGCAAACTCTGAAAATTCAGAAAAAGTTTAAGAAAGTAAGAATTAAGAATTCGTGAAATCCTTCAATTCTTAAATGCTAGGGAAAGAGTAATAAAATCTTTCATATGGAAGAAAATCATATCATGCTTTCAGAAATTCAGGAGACTTGCAAACTGATTATCTGCATACAATTACAGAAAATAGCCAAGATTATACAAGAGGAGATCAGGAGAATCAAGTTCAATAAAAAAACTTAGCAGATTTATTAAAAGAAAGATTAATAGAAGAAGAACAAATTTAAGATCTCGTTTATGAACAAAAGCTATAATTTTTGTCTATTTGAAGTAATTCAAGTAATGATCCTTAAAGCATTTAAGATAATAAATCTAAATTAGAAATGAACTTTACTCCAAAGCCTAGAGAGACTTACCCATTATCAAAGAAAGACTTTGACGCTTTAAATTAAATATAGATACAAAAGGAATTGAATAAAAAGTAAAATGAGGGAGTTGATTTGGCATGTGAAAGATCTTATTCAGAGTTTACTTTTCTTTCAAGAGGATCCCCTGTGGTATTTTTTAACAGCAAAACTTAAGAATAATAAAACTAAGGAAATACAAATTTAACCAATTAAAACGTTTTCTATTAAGAAATATAGTGCTAGAAGGAAGAAGACTATAATGAATAAACTGATGAAAACATTGAAATAAAGTTTAGAGAATAAAATATATGGAAGATGATTGAGAAATATGAAAACTCAATAATCAAGGAAATAGAATCCTAACTTGGAGAATTTAAAAAGCCTTAAACTAGTTCACTAATGAAAGAAACTTTACAGGAAAAAGGACCTGTTTTATTTGATAATGACATTGTTTATATTGGAGAATGAAATTAATTTAGTGAGAAACATGGTTGAGGAACCTAATACTGAAAAGATGGCTCTAAATATGTCGGTTAATGATATAAAAATAAAGCAAATGGCAAGGGAAGACTCATTCACGCAGATGGAGAAATTTATTAAGGAGATTGAGAAATGGATAAAGCTTGCGGTAAAGGTGAATATTTGCATTTGGACGGTGCAAAATATAATGGAGAGTGAAAAGACGATAAGTAAGATGGATTCGGAATTGAAATTTGGCCAGATGGTACCTAATACATAGGAGGATACTCTTAAGGAATGAAACATGGGTGAGGAAAGTTTAATTGAAAAGATAACAGTTCATATGAAGGAGAATTTGAGAATAATACTATTTCGGGAAAAGGTGTTTATAAGTGAAATGATGGTAGAGAATTTAATGGAGATTGGAAATAAAATAAAATGAATGGAAATGGTTTCTTCAAATGGCCTGATGGTAGAACATATTAAGGAGAATATTTAAATGATAAAAAGCACGGCTATGGAATATTTACTTGACCAGATGGAAAAAGATATGAAGGTTATTGAATGAATGGGTATTAGCATGGACTAGGAACATATTTTATTCCATAACCATATTCAAAAAGAAATGGAAGATGGAAAAATGGAAAGCTGATAGAATGAATTTCTGGGTCAAATGCTGAGTCATTTGTTTAAGAGTAGATTCTATCAGAAGCTGAACCAAATTAAAAAAAATCGGGTTAAAATACGGCTAAAGAGCAAGAAAATGCTAATAACTAAATGTCCAACGAAGAAGAGCAATTAAACTAAAAATTTTAGCTTGAAATGAAAAATAGATAAAGAAGAGTTTGTGCACGAATGGAAGGAACTGAGTGCTATGCTGTTTGTAAAAATAACCAAATTTGTAATATTCTCTGAACGAAAACTCTGTGAATTTATATATTGTTTATTAATATATAATACGCATATAAATTTCCAACAATATATAAATATTTTATCATACTATTACAATAAAGCAAGTACTTAAAATATGTTCAAATCAGCCATAAAATAGAAATTTGCATTATATGATGTGTTTTCATATCTTGATGAACACAAAATGTAATTCAGAAGGTTAAATAAACTAAGCTAGCGAATATTTCAATGTTAATTGAAATAAAATAATTTATACCATATTCTTAAATAAAAAATCATTTAAATATTAATTTTTTTGACTGTCTCTTCAAAATTAATTTCACATAATATTTCTTAAGAATCAAATTTAAATAAAATATAGAGAATATTTATATTTAACAGCACTATTTAAAAAACTGTTTATTGAAGAATATTGCTGTTAGATTTAAATTTTTATTTAAATTTAAAAAGGCAGAGTAAAGAATAGAAACTACTAACTAAAATTAATAAGATATTAAAGAATTATAAAAGGAATAAGTTATAAAAATTAAAAGTCAATAGGCTTTAAAGGAAAATATTTTTATTAATCTATATTAAAAAATTGCTAATATATAAGCAATTAATAATTACAACTTAATATTTAAGAATTAAATTATAAGATAAAAAGTATGAATCTTTTAGCTAATTATTACTTAATAAGCGATACATATAAATAATTTTAAAAAAGTAAACTCATCTTTAAATTATTTAAAACAAAGGGTTATATATAATTAATAATAGGATTAAATTTTTATTATTTTTGTAAATTTTGATTTAATAACTATGTAATGATTGATTTGATAAGACAGAAATAAACAAAGTTTATTTTATATTAGATTTGTAAAGCAGATAATTATGAATTCATAGAAATTGTGCAAATTTTTCAGACTCATAAAGATTATAAATAATTCTTACTTAAAAGAAATAAATATTTAATCTTTAAATATCTATTAACTTTATCCATTTTAGAATTGAGAGTTCTTTAATTTATTCAAAGCTTATTAATAAATTTTAATATTATATCAAATTTTAGACATAAATTGCATTAAAATTATTTTAAGTTTTTTTCTGTGGCTTTATTCTAATTTTTTCTCTGTTAGTTTGACTGATAAGGCCTTAATCTTTTTCTTTAAATGCATCAAGTAATTTCTAGGATTACTAAACTTCCATTTCCTCTAAAATCTGAGTAACACATTCAATAGTACTTAATCTATTCTCGTTTTCTTGCTTATCTCCTCCCTTATATAAAGATTTTCGATTAGGATTTATTTTAACTAACTTAATAACTTGATTTAAACTCTCTACTTACTTAGCCTCACTAGAAAATAATTTCATTAACTTCCTATTAATTTTTCTTGCTTAAGGTCAAGTCGAATCGATAATAAATATTCTGAATTTTGAAGAACTATCAATTTATGTTTATTACTTAATTCAATCTGTAAATAAAATATCTGCTGTTGGATATAGCAGACAAGGTTTATAGTCTGGATCTTAAATTAGATTTTTAATTTGAAGCACATGATTATCACTGCCATAAAGTTCAAACTCGCAAGACTCTCCTAGTATTTTCCTGACTAAAATGCCTGTATTAGCTGATTTTCCAATTTCTTAAAAATGAGTTATTAAGTTTATTTTACTAAACTTCATATCTTATGCAGAAATCTATCCTATAGACTCTAACTTTTAGCAGATGCAATAAGCTTTTAAAAGTCAGCAGTTTTAGCATCACCTACCACTTTAAAACTTTTTTTCTACGAAATTCAAAGTATCTTAAACAACCTGATCTTATTTGCTTTCCATTATCCTTATTAAATTTCTCATGATACTAAAATTTAATTAAAGCTAAGCTAAAGAAATTATCATCTACCTTAAATTTAATTAATTTTACTAAATACCATTTAAACCTCTTTTTATAATCTTCTTTTTAATGCTTTCCTTTAAATTTAACTATCATAGGAAATATATTTTCATCCCTATATTGCAAGGGCATTAGTTATCAATCTTAAATACTTTACTATAATGTAGATATTAAGAATTGCTAGAGGTTTATTACTAATGTAAGTACTAGTGATGAATTGAATATGTAATAGTTTGGATATGTTTGATAGTAAAGAGGTTTAAATAAGAAGTTATTAGCAAAGCTTAGCTTGAAAGATTAAATTAAAGTAATAAAATAAACATATATAGCAATATGAGCTCTATTGTTTGTTTATAAATAGGATAGAGTGGTAATTAAATTGGATAAGCATTCTGAAGCAGAATAATAGAGGAACATAATATAGATTAGCAAGGTTTAAAGCTGGAATATGAATAAGAGGTTATAGGAAAAACTAATGTTTATTTCAATCAAACTAAAAAAAATAAATTTGTTCCAAGATCTGTGCTTATTGATTTGGATCGTACTACTTTGGATTAAATTAGTTCTTCAACTTATGCGGACTTATTTAAACTTGAAAACTTCTTATTTGGTTCTGGTAATACAGGCAATAATTGAGCTAAAGGATTTTACTCCTAAGGATCAGAAATAATTAATATTGCCTTAGATTTAATTAGAAAGGAAATTGAAGAATGTGATTGTCTATAGGGATTCCAAATGTTCCATTCAGCTGCTAGTGGAACAGGAGGTGGATTTGGCTCTCTTTTAATGCAGAATTTAAATGAGTTGTATCCTAAAAATCTAGTTTAAACTTTTTCCTTCTTTCCAACTAAAAATTCCTAAAATACTTTAGAACCTTATAACTTTGTCCTTAATATGGACTAACTAACTAAATACTCTTAAATAGTATAAGTATTTGACAATGAAGCTCTCTACAATATCTGTACAAAAATTCTTCAAGTATAAGAAGCTAAATTTAGTGATCTTAATTAATTAATTTCGAAGGCAATATCAAATATAACTGCTTCTTTTAGATTTCCCTCTTAGCTAAACTCAAATATAAGAAAGCTGAGCTAAAATCTAATACCATTTTGAGAAATGCATTTTATTTCTTCAAGTACTTTGCCTTTGATATAAGAATCAACTGAAGATATTTATAGTTTGGTTAGTTAAATGATAAAAGATATAAACATGCTATGCTCTATTAAGCCTGCTCATGGAAGATTTTTTTCTTGTGTTGCCTCTTTTAGAGGAGACTTTTCCTCTTATGAAATAGAAAAATAAGTAAAAGAAATGATAACTAAGAATTTTCAAAACTTTACTGAATGGATTCCAAATAACTACAAGTGGGAGTGTAGTGATGCTAGAAATAAATCAGCTACGTTTATGGGTAATTCTACAGCAATATAGCAATTAATCAAAATGTAATAAGAGTATTATTTCTAAATGCATAGGAGAAAGGCTTTCTAGCATTGCTATACAAGTGAAGGAATGGATTTGCAACAATTTGAAGAAGCCGAAAATTAATTAAATGACGTAGTTTCACAATACTAACTATATTAAGATTACTGCATTGAAATAGGAGAATATGATGAAATTGAAGAAATAAATGGATGAAAAACTAGTAAATAAAATTTAAAGCTAATTAATATAATAGCTATTATCGTCTTTACTTTAAATAAGTAATAAGTTCTATATTTTCTTCACTATTGTCATCTTATTTATTTAAAGGTTTTAGTATATCCTGAATCTATAAGTCAGGATAATCTTAAATTATATAGGGAAAGCAATCTATTTAACTTAAGCTATTTAAATTAGCTAGTTAAAAATAATCTAATATTAGAAATAATTCGCAATAATAAAGACTGGTAATGTTTATTCTAATAATCTTATATATGCTATTTATGTCTATATTCCATATTTTTAATAAATATCCAATTTATAAAACCCCTGGCAAATATTAGCTAGCTTTCTACATCTATTTTATAATTTATTGCTTAGTCATTATTGTATGTGTAATTTTATAGAAAAGACTTTATAGTTCTCTTAAAATAAATAGTAGTATCTGGTACTTTAAAAATAGTAAATAATAGAAATTTAAAAATAATTAAGAGTATCTTAGGTAAATTAAACTAAATTAAGATTCCAGCTTATTTAAATAAACTAAAACAAATATCATTTCCATATTTAATCCTTAAATTACTTACAATAAGATATCATAGATATATCAGTTTAATATAAATATTAACATTGATTAATGCCAGTGAGGAATAGTTTTAATTAAATAATATAAATTATAATTTTTAACATTTTAAGTACTTAATCAAGTATTATAAGTATAGACATCTAACAATTATACTCAAGCAAATGAATTGAATTGAAAGAAGAAATTAAAATAATAATTAGTATTATGAAGCAATGCTTAGCTTATATAAAGAATTATATCTTTTAATTAAAATATAGAAATCAATCTAATTTTAGTTATTTATTATTAATATTAAAGCTATCAAAATATTAATACTTTAATAACTTTTAAGTTAGTAGATTAAAGAAATTTTATCATTTACAAGTAGATTATCATTATAATGTTTTAAGGTTAAGAAATTAAATGCTAAGGAATCAAAATATCTTAGATTAAGAGTATCATTTTTCTTAAACCTTAGAAGTAAAAATAATTTAAAATTTAATGAATTTCTTAAATCTTTTATTAAAGTGATGGCTACATTTATTAGCTTTCTAATAATTGATATTGATTATTTATCTAAGCATTAATATTAAAGTAAATATTTCGAATATAAGAGAATAATGGAAAGACATTTATAAATTCTAAGCTTTTCTCTTTACTCTAATTATTACTGAATATTCAAAAACCTCTAAAGCAAATTTAAATACCAAGGTTTTAATCTGATGTAATGTTGAGTTATAATGAATTTTTAGAAATAAAGGAAGGCTAACTTTTAAACTTTAATTAAGCTTAAAAATTTAATTTCATTAAAGAAATAGATTATTGCAAAGCTTTTGTATTTAGCTATTTTTATTTAATTTATAATAAATGATAAAATCATAAATTATTATCAAGAAATTATCTTCATCAAAACATCTAAATTTAAATACTTAATCATTTTAATAATTCAGATGGAACTTTTCCTTGAATATTAAAGTTAAAACGATAAAGAGAACTAAATTATTATAAAAGTTTAAAACTTAAAATATAATGATATAGTTTACTATAAAAGAAATATTTAAATATTTCAATTATTACAAATTTTATTAGTAAGTCTCTCAACTCTCTTGTCAAGTTTTCGTATATCTTTGCTAAACTCTAAATTTAAGACTTACGACTAGCTTGCTCATATGTTTATTAGTTAAATTTTTATAAAATTTCCTTTATTTGCTTCAATTTTTGTATGGGTCCATTTTACTTACTTTTACTTTTACCTTAGTTTGCACTCTAATCACCATTTTCACCATAAATAGATTTTTTAAGATTTTTAACAAGCATATTCAACTTTGGTTACTCATTAGCAGCTTTTTCTCTATTTCTCAGTATAATCTTAATAATTGCGTTTTTAAAGAGTTTACGAATTTCCATAGACTGCAGATCTCTTTCCTTTATTTTATTTATTTTTAAAGAAGTGATACACACAATGTAGTCTAATATAGGCGACTAATTTATTCATTCTTATCTCTAAGAATCATACTTTAGCATTTAACTGCTAATTTCTCCCATCTGTTACTTAAGTTAAATTCCTTCACTAGAATTACTTAATTGATGAAATTTAGATGCAGGAAGGCTATAGATAGTGGTTTGCTTATGGGATTTACATTGCAGAGCTTACCTTTAAGGAGCTGTATCACTTAGTAAAGCATTAAATTAAAATAGAACACTTCCTTACCAAACTTTATCAATAATAATTTCTTAGGTGAATTATCCTAGCTGCATCGGTAGCTATTCTTAAGTGATATGATCAACCTAAGCACTATCCACTATTTTTCCCATGCTTAATAAAGGCATCATTTATGTCTATTACTTCAAGTTTCTTAGCTTTTTGGTAAAAAGGCGAATATCAATCTCATATTTTTTATCAATTTCTTCTCCTTCTTTTCCTGCTGCTATAAGTTTGTGCTTGTTAATATTTTTATCGTTAATTGTAAAGGAAACTTCAGCTTCTCCATCTGTTATAAATAATATAGAATCTATAACGTCGCCTGGCTTAAATATATAGTTTCCTGGCTCATAGCTCTTAATAACGAAGGCATATACAAGCTCTTCATGTAAATTTGTTGATGTTGCTAGATATAAAATTCTCAAGAACATCTTTTTAAGAAAAACCTTCCATCTATCTTAGTAGTTAATCATAAGACTTTTGAATTTAGTAATGCACTCAGGAAAATTTATCCTCAGCTCATTAAAATGTTCTGCACTTAGTTCAGCTACTGTACTATAATTTTTAGCTTTAACTGTTGCACTTCTTATTTGATTGTAAATAAGAGCAACTTCTCCAAAGTGACTTCCTGGCCTTAAAATATTTACATATTATTGAATTTTTAGTTCATCAAATACAAATACTTCGCAATCCCCTTTTGCAAGGAAATACATATTCTTACCGACTTCTCCTTACGTAATAATTGTTTTTTCAGGCTACGCAAATATGTTGCTCAACTTTTTGGAAATAAACTAAGTAATTTCTTCGTTTCCTTTAAAAATTTCGTTTTGTTCAATTATGCGATTATAAATAACTTTATCTACTGCTTCTTTAAGACTTGGACTGATCATTTATTCGAATTTATCATATTCCTGCTGGCTGTCAAGAAGGCTTTAGGTATAAATTAGATATTCAGTAATTTTTATTTAAATATCCTCTGGTAATTTCATGTTCTTCATAGCTGTGTTTACTGTATCCTAAATTTCCTAGAATCTAGTAGACTTCCTATTTAAATTTGACATTAAAACTGCCATTTCACCAAATAATACTGCAGTAATCAAAGCTCCCACTATCATTAAAATGCTACTCAGTATTGCGTGACTAGTATCTCTAGGTCCTACTTCACCACCAAGCAGCATAAATACAGCCTATTCAAATGAGATTCAATATTATCACCAGATGTCACGTGTTCAAACATCTGTTCACACTCCAAAAAGCCAATCTGTAGGAGGTAGTCAGCTTTTATCGATTGATACGACGAACCACCAAAGACAGGTAATTAAGTGAATATAGATGAAAAGGAAAAGAAGTAATTGAAATAGTCGTAAACTCATTTTAACATCATCTCTAGCTCTCAAATGGGTTATAATTTTTCCAAGTCTTAATATTCTCATCAGCTTTAAAAGTCCAAATAAGTTAAAAACTGCAGAACTTGAAGAAAATAGAAGCATGGCTAAAGTATCTAATGGCACTGAGGAAAGAATATCAAAAACGAATTTGGCGCTAAAAAGATAGTTTTTAAATATTTGTTTTGATTCAATAATTTCATCACCAGTCCTAGAATGGAAATAAGTTGTACGAAAGTTTAAAATAATATCTACGAAAAATAGAACATCGATAACTGAATTAAATCCATTCATCCAGTCAGCATCTTGTACTGCTGGATTAAAAGAAAGGAAGAAAGGTATAGAAAAAGCATTTCATACTGCTAAAGCCATAACAAACAGATCTCAACGAATTCTAAAAGCATGTGTTTATCTTATTAAGCACGGTAATTCTTTTTAAACAGGCCTTCCTCATTCATCTTCTTCCATATCTTCAGTTTTAATTCTATCAATGCATTAAATGCACTCTTTTATCATAATTAATAAAGGAATTTTTAATTTTTTTTTAGATACTTCTTTTGCAGTTATTTTCTTCTTTTCTTTTTATTTTATATGTACTACATATCTACGAAAAACTGAATCCTCTTAAGTTTTAAATGATTTAAATTCTGATAGAATTTCACTTGAATCATCTTCATTCTAATTTTACTCTTCTTAATCTTACTCTTTATAATCTTACTCTTCTTAAGCTTACTCTTCAAGGGATTGTTCTTCTTTATGTGAAAGGTTAACTGATAGTTATTCTTCTAATATCAAATTTTACTCACTTTCCTTTTAAGAAGAATTTTCTTCCTCTTAAGTACCAGTTGGTAATATTTAGAATTTTTTCATTTTAAAGATTATAAAATGAATAATATTTAATCTCGTTTATTTAGTTTAATCCTCCAAACTTATAAAAGCTACTTAATCACTTTTAGCAACTTATTCTTTTTAATTCTTCTGCAACAAGCTAATATTTCTGAATGATATTGCTATAACGTTGAGCATCAATAAGTTCAAACTTAAATTGAGTGGAATATTATTATTCTAGCAACTAATATACCTTTCATTTCAGTTTATTTGCAGAAATTGTTATTTGGAATAAATGAGTCCTGTCTAGAGAATTTAGCTTCTTTATTAAATAATTTATTGCTAGCATATTCAATAATAGCTTGTTTTGTTAGCTGATTAATTAATTCTATGAAGCATGCAGCTAAGATATTAAGAAGAAATATAGAAGTAAGCTAATATATAAAGAGATTAAAATAATAAATACAGAGTAAATTATTCTATTAAAATCCTTATTCATTAAGCTTTCATCAGCATCATCTTATATCCTATTAACTCTTTCTTCTATTTATTTTACTCAAAGAGCACTTAAATTATAATTAGTTATTATTTTACCAATAAATGCTTAATATTTGCATTATAGTTAAATCTTTCTAAATATAAGTCAATATGCTAACATGGAAGATAATCTATTTTATTATATAATTTAAAGCATTTGCTGGTTATTACGTTTATAAAATGATACAATGAAATTAGATTTATTACCTATAAGGCCTCTAAATTTAAATAAAAATAATAAGCAGATAGCTATCTTTAGTGGTTTAACTATCTTAAATATAAGAATATTTTTTATAAATAGTATTTGCAAAAAGTCCTCAAAGCTTTTGATTTAACTTAGCTAGAAATATAGATAGTTTGCATTTATGGTATTGTGTTATTTGTAAATTAGCACGAATCTAGTCAAAATGCTTTTATCTTAATCTTTACCCAATATGTAGAGTACTAAATATTAGCTTTACTATTCTTTATCTTTTTATTTTTTAATTCTAATTAATGTCTAAAGTTCTTTTAGCTTAATCGTAATTATTATGTAATTAGAAGAAGTTATTAAAAAGTAAGCGCTATAGAAAGAATTAACTTGAATTGAAGAATGATTTAAAGATTAAAATAAAGATCAATCAAATTAATTAAAAGATGTTTACAAAAGCTTCTACTTCTAAACATACTTCGAGTTCTAACTATAAATAAACTCTACAAAAACAAGGAAGCTCTAAGCAGGATATGCTTATTGTAAAATCTCCAAAAGTTAATCGAATTTAGTTAAAGAAATCAAATTAGGATTAAAATAAAATCATATCTTAACGATATTCTTTACCTGCTCCGCTTATTAATAAAGATTCTAGTACAAACACATAAAACCTCTCCCTAAAAAATAGTGAAATAGAAGAGAAAAATTCTGAATACCTTTAGAGTCTTAAATCTCTAAGTAATATGAGAGAATAGTAAAGAATGAAGAGAAATATGAGCTAAGATTAATAAAACCTTTAACTTGATCATTAATTAGAATCTCCATTGTTACGAAAAAGCAAGAAGAACCTATTTCATACATATAGCACTCTTGACAAATTTAGCTTAATGCAAGGAAAATGAGATGAAATTAAATAGTAGATGGATTTAAATAGAGAAGATTTAAACTCTTCTAAAGATTTCTTCATTTATAAATAAAAAGTTAGATATTAAAATAAACGCTACAGTACTGAAAGTCCTAAAAGGTTTTCTGATTCATAAAAGGAGCATTTTTATCGTTTAAGTCAGTAAAACTAAAACTTAGAAACTATAAATGAGATTCCTATCAATCTCTGTTAAGAAATTATAACTAATGAGCTATTTTTAAAAAATAGTTGTAAGAGAGGAGAATAGTTCTAACAATCAATTCCTAAAAATTTGATTGTAGGCTTAAAAAAAAATTCTATTTCAAATGTTAAGGAAAATTAACTGCATGAGGATAAAATCCAAAAAGAGAACTAGTTTAGTAAAAGTATAGATCTTTCCTTGAAGTTATTCCAAATGCCTTAAAGCGAAACAAAAAGTTCTAACAATTAAAAATAAATTAATAAGCACTACGAATATAAAAATCCTGGATTAAAAAAAGAATCATACATTGAAGTACCGAATAATGAATCACTAGGTTGTAATAAAAAGTCCTCAAAATAGGTTTCTCAATAAAAAAAAAATAAAAAGAGCCGTTAAATTAAGTAGAATTCTACTTTGTCTTTTACTTTTGAGGCAAATAATAGCTAGACTATTTCTTTAAGACTTGAATAATGCTAAAATGAATAAGATAATTTGAATGCTATATGTTCTCCTAAATAAGAAAAGCCAACAAAGAGATTAAAAGCAACATAAAGCGAAGAAAAATTTTATGGTCGCATTAAACAAACTGAAACCTAAGTCTATAGTTCATATCCTCTTTATTTATATTCTGATTAAAATATCAACCAACAAATAAGCAAAACAAATTCATGTGACTTGGAAAATGATCAGTTTTAAAGTGTAGATTTGGATAAGTGTAGTAAACGTTTTTATAATAAATTTTAAGAAAGAAATATAAAAAACATTTAAAATAATTCTTTAGAAACTTCTAGAAATCTAACTACTAATTCTATCAATTTACTTAAGCAATCTAAGCCTCCTGAAACCATGAAAAAAATAACTCATTAGATCTATAAAAAAGAAAGCAGACGCTTTAAATAGCCTACTCAGGTTAATAGATTAAATCGTCTCTAAAGTTATAGTATAGATAACTAGAACTTCAATTAAAACATTAAGAAAATAGATCTTTCATTAGAAAAATAAAGTTTTAAGAAAGAATCTTTAAAGTAATAGAATAATGAATAACATAAAAGAAAAAAAAGTTCTAAATTATTAAATTAAGATAAGTCTAAAGAAAATAAAACTACTGCGAGTAATTCACCTGCAATTAAACTAGTTAATGCTAGTAAAAAACTCAATTCTGAGTAAACAAAAAACTTGGTGCAAAGATTAACAAACAAGTCTGCTTAATAATAAGTTGAAATGTAAAAAGCAAGCTAAATAAATATTTCTTTAAGCAAAGAAATACCATTAACTAAAGCAAAAAAAGGATTAAACTGTGCCAGTTCAAATAAATAAAAAGTAGCAAGCAAGCTCGTACTCATTATTAATGATAATTAAATAAAGGAAATAAATTAGAAAAAAGTCCCTGTAATATCTTGTATGCTATCTGTTAATAACAATACCTTCAAATCACGCATTAGCGATAAAAGATGAAATAATTGTTATTTAAATTAATTATATTTTTAAAGCAAATTTAACTCTCTTTACTTTAAAATGCTTCTAATCTAGTTAATTTATATAAAAAATGTAAATTATAATTTAATTCTATGAGACTAGGTAGTAATTTATAATGTTTAAACAATAAACTATGCAAATATATTTAAAATTATATAAAATCATTAAAAATTGTATGCTTAATGAAATTTTATAAAATCATGATTTTATTATCATCATAAAAATGAATAAAATTATGATTAGATACTTTTGTTAAAAGCTTAAATAAGTTTTTTAATTTAACTAAATTTCTTATTTTCCCTTGATTTTATTCAACTTTTAATTCTATCTTTTGTCACTTTTCTCTAAACTTTTCTCATGTATATTTTATTATATAATAATTTAATCTATTTTCCTTTTTTGCTCAATATCATATTTCTTTATTCCATCTATTAATATTTATTTATATTCTGGTAATATAATTAAAACTTCTTGCTTGTTTAATTTAACTTTATTAGTTTTTAGGTTATCCTTTTTAATTTTAGTGGATGTATCATTGTTTTTCTGATTTTTATATATTTTTATATTAAATTCACTTTTATTTTTACATATTTCAGACTTTAGTATTTATGCTAATATGCGTTTATCGCTTCATATATGTATTTTTATCTTTCTTAGTCTATATGTCTATCTTAAAGATTTTTTTAAAGAATAGTAATTAGGTTCTAGTTTTTATATTTGTTTGCATTATTTTATTTTGTGTCTATTTAAAGTTAGATAAGTAATTTGTGGAAAACTATTTTCATTTCTGAATTATCATCTTAAAATTAAAGTTAAACCAATATAAAGAAGAATTTCCCAATAGATTTAAATAAAGTTAATTCTATTTTGGAATTTCAGGGTTTAATAATTACCTGACTTCAGGATGCTCCTTTTAGCATGCAAAGTAATAAAATAATTAGATAAGTATAAAATTATTTTTTAAATATAAAGTAATAAAAGTTTACTTGCATTCAAAATGCAAATATTTTTATCTTAATAAAATCTAAAAAATCAATTTATGCTAATTTACTCCATAGTTAGGTAAGTAAATTTATTTTTATTGTACTCAAAACATTATTAAAATTTTGTTAGAATTTAAGCAAAATTAAAATTGAATTCCTTTATTTAATATTTTATCCTTTATAAAATTTGCTTTTAGCTTAGAAGTTCTTAATCATTTATAGATATATTAGATCTTATTTAGTTCATTTATATGTGAGATATGTCAAATAGACTCTTTAATTTTATATTAATATTGTAAAGTTAAATTTAATTGTAAATGACTGATGAAATCAGGTCTAGCTTAAACTATACTTGTGAATAGCAAGAAATCGATAGAAGTTTAAAATTTTATTTTGCTTACTTAGGTGTTGTATGTCTATTTCCTTGAAATACTATGGTGACTTCAGTAGACTATTTTGACAAGCATTTAAAAGGTTTCCACTTTACTTATGCACTTCCTGGATTATGATTTACTCCAATTTTAGTAACTTAAATGATTATTATGAAACATGCTTACAAAATCGATATTAAGTACCGGTTGTTGCCTTCTTTATTTGGAGGAGCAATATTATTATTACTTACATTTGCATTAACAAAATTAATTAAAGATACTTTTCTCTTCATTTTTATTTCAGGTTGTATTATTGGAAGCGTTTTTTTTAATGCTATATTCCAAAACGCTTTATAGGGGTCAGCTACTGCAATGGGGGAATAGTTTATAAACATCACAGTATTAGGGAATGCTATTTCTGGAATAGTAACCTGCCTAATTAGAGCAATCTGCTTATCAATTTTTAAATCTGAAAGTAAAGATGATAGACTAGCCAATAGTACTCTAGTGTATTTTATTATTGCTGAAATTCTTATCTTAATAGGACTTATCTCTAGCTATTTAATCGTTAAAAATCCTTATTTCAAATACAAAATGAATATATAAACGAAATCTTCTCAACTAGTAAATAGTTTTGAAAGTAAAGGCAAGAAGAGCATAGCCATCTACAGTTCTGATGTAAAAGGAAGCGTAATACTTAAATCTTCTAAAGAAAGCTTAGATAAATAATATTTATTAAAAGAGTCAATCAAAGAAGTTAAGACAATAAAATAGAATATTACTTTCTATGTCTTTAAGAAAATATGAAAATCTGCATTATCATGTATTCTAATTTTAACTGTAACTCTTACTGTTTTTCCAGGATTGCTTACTAATTCTCATGCAAAAGAGATGAGTAAAGATTGGTTTGTGGTAGTTGTACTCTCAACATATAATGTGTTTGATTATATCGGAAGAGCTCTGGCAAGGTATAAAATATTTTCTTATAATTCCATTTTATTTCCTTCGTTTGCAAGAGTTATTTTTATTGGAATCTTCGTTCTTATTGCGGTAAAATGTCCTCCTTCATAATTATTTAATGGGCTTTAATTTTAATTATTAGTGATAGCACTATTTGCCTTTTCAAATGGCTATTGCTTTGCCGTTTGTTTAATGACTCCAGGAGAATAAGTAAAAGAAAAATATTTAGAACAAGCTGGAGTTATTATGGTTTTCTTTAGTTTGATTGGATTGTTTATAGGGTCTTTTATTTAGCTAGTACTTCCTTTTCTATTTAACTTAAATGACTGACTTAAACTAGTTTTAATTATTAACCTAAATGTTCATTGTAAGGGATCTTAGTAATATTAAGAGTCATTTGCTTTTATATCAAGGCATTTTCTTATTTATTTCTCTTTTAAATAGTCTAATTTTACTACTTTATCACTGTAATATCTATTCAAATTCTTTAAATTTACACTATAACTCTAAAATTTCTAATATAGTAAAAATCTATTAAACTAGCAAACTAAGAATATATGAGAAAATAAGCTTTAAAATTAAATAGAATTATCACTTAGTGTAGATATAAGCTTATGTCCCTTATGCAAAGATAATAACATATTTTATAATAAGCTGAACATAATTAAAGTTATAGCTAAGGCTAAATTATTTTTAATAAGTACTATAATCCTTAAATTTCTAAAATAGCTTGAACATACTTTATCATTTAAAAATAATAGTAACTAGTAGGGGAGCGAAGCATTAATAAAGAATATTAAAGACATATTTCTTATAGAGATGAAAATAAACTTTATGCAGACTAAAAGAAACAGTATTTAAAATTAGTTCTATTTACTTCAATCTCTTATATATTTATCTTACATGTAGCACTAGTTACTCTTTTAAGATAATAGAAACAGCAATCTATACGGTATTTGATACAGCTTTAAATAAAGTTGGATTAAATGAATCAGAATATAAAATAGGAATAATATTGGGTATGGATGATTTGCAATAGAGGTATATAGTAAATAATTGAAATAGAAATTGAAGAATGATTTTAAAATAAGCATTTTTGTTCATTACTAACTTATTTAATATAAATGACGCTTTTTCTAGATGATTATGCTTTTATATGCCTCATTGCAGGATTCAAAGAAACTATTCAAACATTCTAGATTGAGGAATAACAGCAAGAAGCTATCAAAAGTTCTATGCCAAGACTTTTACCTTATTGCGGACAATCTTGCTTTGGATTTATTAAAGAGCAAATAGTTAAGACAATTTTGGAAGACTAAGACACTTTGGACGAAAGAGAAATTCTTTTAAAACTAGAAAGATAGTTTAGACTTCCCTAACAGGTTATACAAGGAATTTGAAAAGTATATTTTTAAAGCTAAATGAAGAAAGATTATTAAAGCTAAAGTCCAAATAGCAGTTAGAAAATGTTTAAGATGTACGATGAAACAAAAATTTAAGAATATAATATAATCAAAACTTCAAGACAAAACAGTTCTATAAACATCCCTGACAAAACTTAACTATAATATAATAATTTATCTTCTCAAGCAAATGAAATCAGAAACTTCAATGAATGCGAGTTAAATTTATCCCCTTAATTTAAATCTGAATAGTAAAAAGAAATAAAGGTTAGTAATGACAATGATATAACTGATATCTTTTAAAATATAGATATCCCTATTATACAATTCTAAAATTAACCTGAAGTTTTGTAATAATAAGTCAATACTTTGTAGCAAAACACAGAAATCAAAACTGCTCTCTAATATCAAGATAATCATTAGCAAGAGTTCTCTCAAATACAATAAAGCTCTTTATAAGAAAACAAAACATCAAGCAATTAAAGCAATCAGAATCTTAATTTTTAGCAAGAAAATTTAAACTTGAAAACAGAAAATAACTAAGAAGAATAATAAGCCTGCACAGAATTAAGCTACTCAGCTACTGAATAAGTAAAAAATGAGGAAAATTTGGCAATTGCAGATGATTCTTAGCAAATAAATTAGTATAATTATGTGAACAACTCTTAAGATAATATAATTGAGCATTAAGAATAGAATTAGCTTGAAAATAATTAAGCCAAGCCATATATTAATTAAGAAAACTAAGAGGAAATAATTAATCCAGAATAACAACTTTCTTCTAAAAAGCTAAAACTAACTTAGTATGATAATGAATATTTCAACAAAAATGAATATTCTTTACTTATTTAGACTCATACAGAATAAAAGAATGCTAATGAACTTGAGTCGTAAAATCAAAATAACAAGTAAAAGAACGATAATAACTAAAATTTTAGCAGTGAAAGATATCTAGAAAATTTGAGATAAGATTAAGATAGTTACACAAGAGAAAAGTAATAAAGGGATGAAAAAGGAACTTAAAAATCTAAAGATTTATAATAGTAATTTTTTAAGCTCGATTATGTTTAAAATAAAAAATTCGATTTTCAGTTAAAAGAGAAAAGATAAAGAAATGAATAAGACAAAAACTAATTTGAGTAGTAGAAATTATCTTTTAAATAAATTTTTCAGCTATTTAATAAAAAAATTTAGAAGGAACATAGAATAATATGCTACGAGAACTAAATGATATAAATTATTAATTTAACGAATGAATAGATAATTAAAAAATGCGTTGTTTGTTTTGAAGAAACTACAGAAAAACATAATCATAAAAATTCAAAAGTAATTGACACTAATTACTGTTATATATGTGAAAAGGAATTTTAAAGATGAAGCTTACATTTTTAAAATTAATTACATCAATAATAAATTAGCCAAATAAAGAAGGAGAACAATGGCTAAAAATCAAATGAAAGCAAGGAGAACAATTAACTTGATTAAAAAGACTATGATTTTTTCAGATTAGCAAGAGATACAAAAAATTAGGAAAATAATTAAAAAAATTAAAATAAAAAGCGAGAACAAGAACAAGAATCAATATACAATCTGTATGTATAAAATAAAAATTAATAAAATGCTATCTCTTCTAATGAGAATAGCAAATGAACTCGCTAAAAATAAGAAAGAGATAATTATAAAGAGATATAACTAAAATAAGGATATGATCCATTAAGAAAGCAAGCAAACGACAGAAGCGAACAAGATAAATTATAAAATAATAGAAGTAATTAAACTGATAAAGTTAAGTAAAAATCCGAGTTTAACTCTAAATATTTACCTCTAAATGGCATAATAGATTACAATCAAGTTTGGAAAAAATGATTTTAAATTTTTAGGAATCAAAGAGAAAAGCTATATTTTAAATAATTAATTTTAAGTTTAGTTTAGTACTTAAAATAAGAAAAATCCAAGTCGAGAACTTCAAAAGAGATGTTAAAATCTCAATCCCAAAATATTTAAAGTAAATTTTAAAATGAAAAAAATGCTAATAACGAAGAAATTGAATTAGATACATAAAAAGAAAGTATTTCGAGTTAGGTAACATCATGCTAGCATTTAATTTCAGAAAATAGCTAAGCAACAAAAGTTGCATCAAGAATTCAAGATACAAATTAAAAAAATAAAAGTTCCTTAAACAATTAAAATAATGAAAAAGCACTTGAGCACAACTTATAATAAACTAACTCTTCTAAGAAAGAAAGAAATTTTGAATATTCCTCAGATTCAGATCAAAAGGAAAGATAAAAAAATTCATCTTAAAGGAAAAGTTCATAAAGAAACTCAGCTTGAAGTGAAAGAAAGGAAAATGAAACTTATTACTAAAAGAGTAGCTAATCAAATTAGCATAATTACAAAAAGTCTTACGAAGCAAGCAAGACAAACTCTCTAACAGTTAAAAAATGAAATAAACAAAAATCTAAATCAAACTCCAAAAATAGTGAAAAATATAATCATTCAAATATCGGTTCTTCAATAAACAAAAGAAGATGAGATTCTTAAACTTTGCTATTTTTTAAATTAGATTTTATACATAGTTTTATGCCCATATAAGTATTCTTAATTTGATACTTTAAACAAATTTTATGTATTTATAATTTATTCTGTAAAATGAAAGCAGAATTAAGTTATTTGAAATAGAACCATTTCATTAAAATTACATAAAGAAAGATAAAACGTTGTAAGATCTATAAATTTGATAGAAATCATGTTTAATTAACTAAAAAAACTAAATACCAGATTATTTTATCTTAATATAGCAAGTATTTTTTCCTTTATTATATTAAAAGAACTATCACAAGCTTAGTTTTTTTAGTTTTATTTTAGCTTTAATTAAAGATTGTTATATTATTGAAGGTTTTAAACTTTAATTGTCTTGAACAAAGAGATATAACAAAATACAAAATAAAAGAATTTAATTATAGTCTATAAAATATTATTTAATCTATATTAAAAATTTAGAAATTTTATTTAGCTAATTTTTACTTATCTAGAAATTTTGGATATTCGGATCTACTCTAGAAAAATTCAGTTAAGTATTCATAATCTTTTTAGGAAACCTTAAAATAGATATAACAACTTAGAATCATATCTAGGAATTTCTTAATTTTATGGTTAATGATTATAGCGTCATCATATTAATTAGAAATAAGTATTTCAAGTTTATGGAAATTTGTAAATAGATGGGTTAAATAGTTTATTACGTTTAGAATTGGATAATTAGTAAAATGAAAATAAAATAAATTTAAACTTAAGCATTACCTGCTTAATGGAAAGATTTATAACTTTAATAGTTATTCCTATTGTAATTTTGTTGTAAATTAGCTTTATATTTATTTCATGTCTTTAAATGGGTAATTTACTTTCTATTCAATCAAATAATTTAATATAACAAGCACTGAATATTAAATTTTATTTTATACTAATTGATGAAAATAAAATAGTTAGAGAAATTTCTATATCTCAGAAATTCATTCTACTAAGTTTTTGCCTGAAATATATCTAAATAGAAAATTAAATATATTCACATTTGTCTAATTAAAGCTTTACCATGAATAAGATTTCAAGACATGAAATGATTTAACTTATTTACTTGTTAAGCATACTAATTGGTATGCTTAGAATATTAAGCAAGTTCTATATTTGATATATATGTTTTTATTAATTTTAAACATAATTAATAGCATAATCATTTAGGCAAATACTGATTTTCTATATCTAGTAATTGTTGCCTTGCACTTGTCATATCTCTGAAGCACTTTCTACACATGTTATTAGTATGATTAATTTCCTTACATGATTACACCTAATTAAATCATAATACTTACAAACTATTGTGTGTCAGGCGTTTCTTGAATAAGAGGATAGAGGCATTCACTCATCTATTCACTAGTAGCTCCTTTTATTAGACTTTATAAATCTAATTGACCTTCTTCTTCAATATAGCACACATCTTCATATTAATCATTTTCAAACTAAAAGATTCTTTGGAGAAGTTCGTCCTTATTTTACATTAAAAATTGGAGATGCTGATTTTTCTAATCTAACTTTTCAAGTTTTCTTTGTACTTCGTGAGATGTAATGCAATCTCCAAATTTTTAAATTAGATCTTATTATAAATAGTTAGATTTAGCATTTAAATAGGAATCAACTTGGTTTAGTAATTAAATTTGGAGCAAGACTTACTATTCATTTTGGGGAAGACCTGCAGAGTTAATGCTTCTAACTGGAGATTTTGACATTCTAGTTTACATATTTGAACCTTCAAGTGACCTTGCATATATGTAATATTCTTCAACAGCACCTAAATTGAATTTTCGAGACGGACTCCAAGGTTTCATATTAATTGTTTTAATTAAAAAATTAAATTAAATGTTAAAAAATCAAGCATTTTTGTTGATTTTTCTTATTTATTTCGCAAAATTTTGAACTGCAATAAGATGCTTCGCTAGATTCATTTAAAGTTTTTTTTTAACTCTAAGCATTGATATGTTTGACTGTGCCTGGTTCATCATATTACTTGTCATAATTTTCCATGATCTTATCAATCATAACTTCAATATTTTAATATTTCAGCTGATATTGCTAATTTTAACCTTTCTTAATTACTTTATTTTCTTTCTATAATTAATCATTCTATCTTTACTCATGCTACTTTAATGTGAGTGGAATTATTTTCTCTTGTTAAGGATGATTTGTAATTGAATAACTTTTTATTTTTCTTTTATTTTATAAGCTTTATTTTAAGGTGTCTTAAGTATTAAGATAGTTGCCTTCATTATTTTGTATTTCTTTAACCTTTTAATCTTCTTTGTTGTCGCTCTAAAAACTCTAATTCTCTCTTTGTTAAGAAATACTTTGTTCCTATTTTATTAATTCTAATCTGTTTTATTTAGACTCATTTTAAAGAATTATCATATTTTGATATTACTCCAAAGCTTATCTTTAGCATTTTTTTATATCTGAGTATCATAAAGTAGATTTACTATTATCAAATTATTCCTATTGTTAAAGCAAATAAGTTGCATCTCCGTTAGAAAGAGATTTGTATTTTTTATGCAAAAAAGAATTGGCTTCTTTAGTTTTCTCATTTAATAGCTAATGTGAACTTTCTGGATTTAAATTTTCTTAGTAATTTTTTATTTCTTTGATATCTTCTTTTTAGCTGACATTTTGTTGATCTTCTTTCGATTAATTAACCATTATTACATCATGAGTCATATTCTCTATTTATTAATTAGCTAAGCTTAACTTCTTTTATAAATGATAGATAGTTCAAACATTTTTGTGGCAATTATAATGTTTCTATTTCATTTTCTTATGCTCTAAATACAGTTTGTTGAATTAGTCAGCAAGTTCTAGATTTTACTTTCTCAATTATCTATTTTTCACCTTTTTATCGCTTCCCCATAAAGTTATTCTTTTTATTTCTTCATAAAGATCTTAGATATAAGAAGTTTATTAAGCGCTTTCATCTTATAATTACCGAATTTAGTGTTTTAAGTTCTTTATTTCCAGTTCTTATTTAGCAATTATTTCATATAGCTATTTTTATTTATTCTTTAAGCCTTACAAATCATTTGCATTATTATAAAACTCTCTAAATAAATCTTGTTTATCCTAACCTTTAGGTGAGCTATAAATTTCAAGTTGGTTCTATCTCTAATCTCTTTTATCAAAAAATTGTTAATTAAAACCTATACTTTGATTCTATTTTTGCAAATAAGCATTTAAACTAGAAGGACTTATACAATCAGTATTACTTATGCTTTCTTCTTTATTTTTAATACTCATAATGTTAATTTATTAGCAACTAAACAGATAATTATTATTAATCTAATTATTAAACTAAGCTATTTAAAAGCATTCCTATTATACCTCTTGCCAATATTTATAATCCTAATAAACTAGAGATTTATATTAAGTAGTTAATAAATTTGAGGCTTAGACAATAATTAAGTTTTTAGAGCTATTAGAATAAAATAAAAAAAGGGAAATAAATGGTTCAATAGAGTAAGCTTAGTATTAACTTTTAACTTAATATCTTTCTTATTTCAATATTCTCTAATAATCTTTATAATAGACATTTAAGCATTTTATTCTTATTTAAAAGAAGATCTAGCACTTGTTGTAATAAACATACGTTTATTTAAAGAGCATGGTGTTATTTATAAGCTTCTAATGATTAAAAAATAAAAGAGAATTAAAAGTTAGTTTATATAATTGGAATAAATAGCTTTATTAAAACTAAAATACTAATATATATTAAGTCTTCTTTTAGTTAATGTTTCATTAAATCTAAGCATTTTATAGTAATGAGCTTTGAATTTTAGAGTATAAAAAGTAAATGCCATCTCTTAAAAATAAAATTGATATAGTTAATAATAAGACTTGTAATAATATTTAGTATTTCATTAAATTTAACTTAAAAAAAAGCTATAGATAAATTACTCTGTATAATACTAAATAGAAAAATAAAATTTAAGCTTTAAATAAAAGTTGTTTAATTAGATATTATACTAAGTTATGTAAACTGTTGCTACTATCTTTGGATAACCAACTTAATAATATAAACTCTATTAGAAGCATTTATTAAACTTAGTTAGAGAAAAGATCTAAAGAAATAGTATTTGCTATTAAAATTAGGCTATAATCAAGCAATTTATTCCTTTTAACTTAACAATTAATTAATTCTATTCTTTTTTCTAACTTTTAGAATTCTAATTTTTTAGCTTTTACAAATAACATGAATTTAGAAAAAATAGACTAGGAAGAAAAATCAGAAAATTAAATCATTTCAGAAGTTCAGTTTTAGTATACAGATTTAGTTTAAAAGCTCAAGAACGTTATAAAGACGCAAAAAAGACCTGCAGCAGTTTTATGATTACAAAAAAACAAACATTTTGACTTAAGCGTAAGAAAAGATTTTGTAGTCTCAATGAAGGAATATATATAAAGAAGTGGAAGTTTGATATAAAAAGAGCAAAATTTATAAGTTTAAACTAAAAAACTTCGAGAATTAAGTAAATAAAGTATGAAAAAAAGTTAAGAAACCAAATATTCGTCAAACTACTAAAATGAGTTTGATTACCAAGAAAAAATTTTAGGATTTAGAAAGTAATTAGAAGAAACTAAAAGAAAACTTAGCTAGCAATAGTAATAAATTCTAGGAAACAAGCAGTTATTTAAATTCAATGATTATTAAAAGGAAAAGATTTAAGTTTAAACAAGTATTAAAACTTTAGATGAATTCAAATTTGATTAGTAAAACTTTGTTTTTTAAGAAAAGTCATAAACTGGAATTCCTGAAAATTGAAAATAAATTAGAACCAAAAATTTAAGTTAAAAAGCTGTTAGACAGCATAAATTTACATCTCAAAGTCCGTCTAATTTAAAAAAGAAAAACCAAATTGCTAAACAACAAAATGCAAGATCGAAATTTATAACTAATAAATTCAGTGAAATAGTTAAAAAAGAAACATCATCATGAATTGTTAATCCTTTAATTTATTTTAATGTATTTTTTTAAACTAACCCTTATCCCTCACCTACAACTGTTCATAATTGCTTATATATCTAACTTTCTTTTAATACTCATATTTAAAATTTATTTTTTATTAAATCAATAAAATTTTATTAAAAAGCTTACAACCTAACTTATATAGTTTCTATTTATTTTAAAGTTTTAAATTTTACAAAACATCTAAAAAAATAAGTATAGTAAAATTAAATAGAAATCTGCACTGAAAAATTAAAAAAAGAGTATAAATTTTCAAGACATAGATTAAGAAATAAGCAACTAAAATAGTAAGATTTTAATTTTCTTATAAATTTATATTTTTATTCAATAGTAAATGTATTCATTTACTATAACTCTATGTTATTCTTATTTTCATATACTTATAATCAGTAAAATCATTTATTATACTATTTTATAATAAATATGCAATCGATATGATTTAAAAATTAATATTAATTTCACGATATATTTATAAAATAAACAGTAAGCGAGTTTTTATTTATAAATAGAAGAATCTAAATGAGATATAAAATTGTCTAAAATTTAATCATTAGAGACACAAATATTTGTTTAATATCTTGAAGCTAACTTATTGGATGATGTTTCATCTCTAGGAGATTATACATTAGAGTTACCAGGTCATCCTGAAATTTCATTGTAATTAGAAAAAGCATTCTAATATCTTCTAATTTATTGATTAGTTTTTTGCTAACTTTCTTTTTCATACTTAAAGTTAGAAATTTATTTATTTGTATTTATGATACTTGTATGCTCGCTTTTGCTCTTAAATATATTTTCTGTTTTCAAAATAGGAGGTAAGCTATGAGATGCCTCATCGTTATATTAGTATTTTGCAGGTATAATTTCCATTTTTTTAGTTATGATTTTATTTTAAAACTAGAAATTACTAGGCTTATTTGGCCAAGAAGATCTTCCAGCAACAGATTTTTATTACTTTAAGTTTTTATTAAGATCCTAATTATCCTTTGAATAATGTTATAAGCTATGGTTGCTAGGGAAATAAGTAAACTGACGTGTTAAATTTTTGGTACTGCTAGCCTGAATTGAATCAAGTTCAAATAATTTGTAAAAATCTTTTTATTCAAAAGGAGAATTTATTTGTCTTGCCTTGCTTGCAAGATTTATTATATTTTGATCTTAAACTTCAGAAGGAAACACCTTTCAAGAATAGCTTTTTTTCTTCTATGTTAAGGGTTATTCTAATTGTACTTTCTTTTGAAACTCACCGTACCCTTTCTAGGATAAGAAATTAAACTGATTCATTAGCTTTTATTTCCAGTCGTTTATTTAAATCTATTTCTCTTTGTTAAGTAGTTTTGTCTTATTTTCTGCGTTTCTAAAAATAACTCCATGCATTTTTTCCAATCTAATCATTCTTCTTTTGGACTCTGGCTTCTTTGTTATAAACTTCTTTTCTTGCTAGAAAGAATGAGATTAAACAAAAAACTTCTTTAGAGATTTTTAGAGTTACCACTCTTCATCTTATTATACTGTAGATCTCTCTGATTCAGACATTTAACTAAATTTATTAAAATCTAATTTTTAATCATTTAAGGAGATTAATCTATTACGAGCATTTAATGTAAGAGGTACTCATATTATATGATAGTTTATAGTTCTATTACTTAAATAGGGAGGGTAAGGTACGAATATTTAATTAAGGTTGCATAAAATAACTTATTGAGGTTAAACAAATGAAATTAAATATTCTAGTGAGTTATAATTAAAGCGTCACTCTTTTAAAAAGGAATTTAAATCTGCTTATATCATAACTACTATATTTAAAATGGGCTATGATACTGAAATGTTTGTTCTTTAGCCTGTCAAGCCTCACTTTATATGTATAATATGTAATGATGTATTGGAAAATCCTGTTGAATGTAATTCTTGTGAGTGTATGCTTTGCTATGATTGCTTCTAGCTCTAGTCTTAAAAAAATAGTAATAAATGCCCTCAATGTAGGAAGAACCTAGAAATAAAGAAAAGCAGTAGAAACTTTGTTAATTTGATATTAGAATTACTTGTAAAATGCTAAGCCTGCTAAGAATAGTTCTAACTAGAAAAACTAGAAGCACATATTAAAAAAACTTGTAAGAACTAGAATATAACATGCCCTAATAAAGGATGCAATTTATAAATCTTAAGGAAAGACTTATAAGAACATATCGCTAAATGTGAACTATATTCAGTTACATGCTAAAAATGCGCTTGCATATACTTTGCTAATAAATCCCAAGAAAAAAAACATGGCTGCATTAATTTCTTATCAAAAGAAGTAAGTTCCTTAAAAAATGATATGCTAGAATTGAAATAATAGCTTAATTAATTCTAAGTGTAAATTAATTAATTAACCAAACTTGTTACTCAAGTATAAAAGCAAGGCTCTAGAAATTAAACATAAAGTTTATAAGTAACAGCGAACTAAACAGCTGAAGCTGAATCAAGTATAGTTGAAGAAAGTAAAGTAAACTGGCTACTTTTTCAAAATATTAATTTTGATGCTCTAAATAGCTCAAAAAAAGTTTAATTTGTAAACTCAGAGAAAAGAATTAGATTCTAAAGTGAGAACTGATGTACTTCCTTAATAAATCTGATGCTTAAGCCCAACAAAAGCTATAAACTTAAGTTTAAAGTGTATAATTGAAGTAATTTTTCGCTTGGAGTTGGAACAATTAACAGGAATTATGATTTAAGTTTAAGTCAGTTTTAACATGGTTGGATGTATGAAGATTTATTTTATAAGTATATAAATAATATCAGCATTTCATGTGGAAAACACATAGAAATCATTATTCATGCTAATGTAGGAAAAATTAAGTATTTCATTGATTAAATTGATTACGGAGAAATTCAAATCCCAGTCATGTTTAATGAAAAATAGCTTTATCCAGGAGTATGTGCTCTATAAGGATTTGAGATTGAGTTGAGAGATCTACATATTTAGGATGCCTTCAAAATGCAATATTTCAATTGAAATTATGTAATTTATCAAAAAGTTTAAGTATTAAATCTACAAAATCCTGTTATCTTTTCCCATAAAGAAACCACTATCTATTTTATTAAATATAATAAGTCAACAAATATCATATTAAGGTTCTTTTACTTAGCATCATATGCTAAGCCATTTAAAACTGAAAATACAATAAGATCTTGTTTATTTAATTATTTGCAAATTAATTATAGTACTTCAAATAATAAAGCTACAATATTAAACTAAAGGATAAAACTTTATCCTCTATGTCTATTTTAAATTTATTTTCGATTGCTTTAGAAAAAGTAAGAAAGCATCTAATAATTTTCTATTTCTATATGAAAAGGATTTAAATAGAAACTTAAAGGAATAAAGGGACCTATAATATAACAAAGTATAAAAGTAAACTTATCTTAAAAATATACCATAACTTGTATTCTAAAGCTTTTAAATTATGCAACATTTTATTCTTAGCTAATATTTTTCTCAAGTATTTTATATCAATCCTAAGGAAAATTATATCAAAAAAGATAATTTGGAACTTTAAAGAAGGATTAAATACTAAAGCCTTAATAAATTTCTCAGTGAATAAAAAGAAAAAATAGAGTATAAGTTAATATTTTTGGAATTATGCTTAAGAAGTAAACATTTAGTTTTAGTTAAAAGAAGGTATGTTAAAGAATAAATATAGTAATAAACAGTTTATAATGAAAGAAAGTAATAATTCATGCTAGTTAAATATATATTAAGCAAGACATTTAATTTAAAGCTGAAAGTAGTAAAAGTTCTCCTTATCTTTATTTAAAGCAAGGCAATAATTATATAAAATCTCATTACAAAATCTTTCAGTCTTACTTAATATTATTCAAGCAAAAAATAGATAAAATAATAAAAATATTATTTATAATTAAAATGTTAAATTAATAGAGCTATAATATTTAAAAACCAATTTACTTCAAATGATATATAGCATTGAGTTGCAAAGCAATTGGATTTCTATCTTGAATGAATATTATAAACAATTAAAATCTAAATGATATTAAACTTTATACTATCATAATATTTTTAAATGAATTAGCTAAAAGCAAAATAGATGAAAATATAAAAGAAAGTATGTATTTAAATTAATTAAAATTAATGTTTAATTAGCAAAATTATTTAAATTACACTTATTTTCTAAATTAAAAGCAAAGTTATTTTAGGATTTAATAGATGATTATAAAAATTATAATTATATTAAATATAATTTCTTAATTTAATATAGCTATATTTTCTTTGCAAGTATTTATAAGTAAACTTTCTTTTATCTTTTATACTACAATCAAATTTTTAAATTAGCCAATTGTTAATTTAACTATGAGATTAAAGGAATATTAAAAAAGTTTTCATCAAGAGTCTTATGTTTAGTTTTAATTAACTTCGAAGAAAATATAACCATTTGTTAATAAAAAACATAGAGATGGATATTTTAGTTAAAATCCAATACTTTTATCTTTATATATAAAAGCTAAACTTTTATTACTATTTTCTTTCAATAGACTAAACTTTGTTTCTTTTGCTAAAGTTTGCAAGCCTTTACTAGATATTTTAAATAAATCAATTATTCTCTTAAAAGCCTTTGCAACTATAATTGTTATTAATAATGAAAATTTATAAGATATTTATATTTTTAAATAAGAAGCATAATCATAAAATAAATGAGGAAACTAATTTAGAGAATAATGATTAAAATAGATTAATGCTAAGAAGTTTCTTATTGTCAAATAAATAAGTAAAAGTAGCTTTATCTGCTGCATATATATTAAGACTTAATGAATACTGAATTTTGTTAATTTTAGTAAGCATTAATTAATTATTTTTGAAATTTAGACTTAGTATCTTAATTAAGAAACTAAGCTTTTTACCTTTATAAATACAGTTCTATTTATTTAGTTCTGATAGTAGCTTTAAAATGAAAATTAATTATAAGGATATTAACTTTATTTTAATCACATTTAGTTTCTTTATTTGCTTCAATTTTGCAGTGTGATTTTGTAAAAGATATGGTTTATTAGTTTATATACTAGTAAGAGCTAAAGGCATGTCCTGAAGCAAGCAATATATAAAAAAGAGTTTTAGTATAATTGTGCAAACAAGAGTAAATTTGAGTTAAGAGCATAAAATATACTTAGTACTATCAATAGCTCTTATTTAATCTATTGTTATTTAGGATATTTATATACATTACATTTTACATCTAAGCTTGACACTTAGTTCTACTAGTAGAATATTAGATTAATGTTAGGTACTTGAATGGCAAAAAATAGATAAATAGATTTCTATGAAGAGTAGTAATAAAGTGAATTGTTTGAGTTTTAGTATAGCAAGGTAAATAGCAAGTTTAATTTGAATTATATTATATTTATAATAATTAAACTTAAAAGTTTGTATTTATATAAAATATGGTAAAGGGTGTAAATTCCACTCTTAGAAAAAAAAGACCGTAAGTATAATAAAATGAAGAGAAGAATTTAGAGCCTAAATAAATAGCAATGATGTTATCAGTTATTCAATTTATTACTTTCACTATCTGAATTCAGTAAAATGCTTCAGACGCTGAGTTTGATGATTTCATTAAGAAAGCTGGTTTATTTATAGTATCTTTATTGGGTATTCACTAGATACTAAAGAGAATAAGTATAAATTATGATTAAGGAAATGTAGCTATCTTCATAATTTCTTACTGATTATCGACTTTAATCACTTCTTCCTATTAAATAGATTTGTGACTCTAACTGGTTAACTTTAAAATTTTTTAGCCTATATTAGGAAATTTAGTAGTTCAAAACTTGATGATGCAGATAACTCTAGATTTGTTAAACACTATAGTTCTATGCTGACAGTTTCTATTTTACAGAACTGCAATTTAGATTAATGCTTATAATATTGCTAGTGCTTAGATTATTGGATGAATTATTTTTATAAGCCATCATAATTAGCAAATGGAGAAGTGCAGAGAGCTAACTTCATAATAAAGAAAAGAGTTTGTAGATAAAAGTCATTTTGGAGTTTTTGCTATAAAGAACCAGAGATTTATTTATAAAAACGAAAGCATTAAACATATCTTTGGGGAAAGCTTTGATAACGATTTTACTAACTTGAGGTACTGCAAAAAAAATGTAACGAGTAAATTAGAAAACACAATTTATGATGACATCATCGAGCTTAAAGGAAGAAGGTAGTTTGAATTAATAAATATGGGAATAACTCTGTATAAAAATTAAAAGAAGTCCACAATTTACTTCTTCCAGATATATGCTTTATATTTTAAGGAACGAAGGCTATAATTAGGCTTTCTGTAAAATATTACAAGTAGATATAAGTAATGTAAACCTTTTCCTAAAATTAAAACTAAAAACTAGTAATTATAAAGTCCAGAAAATTCTAGTATACTTAAAAGAAGAATAAATTAAAACTCAAGTAAAAGCGACTTTTCTATGAGCCCTACAACATCAGAAAGTAATAGTTCAAATTCCGGATTTAGATTAAGTAGTAATAACAGAACTTTAAGTTTAGGAACAAGTTAGGCTTTTAACATTATGAACAATTTAAAAAGAATTCAGTCTATAGTAGAAAATCCAACAGACACTCTAGATCAAAGTGAGCTAAGCCTTCATTTTAAAGAAAGCAATTACAAAGAATTAAAATATGAGCAAAAAGAGATAAAAGTCTCATGCAGTTGACGAAGAAAAATATTTTCTTAATTCATTTGTTTATAACAAAATATATACACCATTTATTTATAAGAGCATCATAAATTACTAATATTTTAACAAACTTACATGACTAAATTTAAAGATAGTACTTTGATCTACAAAATTTATTTAACTTATTAAATGCACTCTATCAATAGTTATAAATAAATCGTATATTACTATTCTACTAATACATCCCAATAAAATTTAGGTTTAGTCTAATAGTTAAACCAATAAGCAGAGGATTGATATTTTTCTTAATAAGATATATAGCAATTTTATATTTAAAACTGTAATTTTTATTTAACAAAAATAATAAATGATATTTATTTCAGCAGCGTTAGAAATATCTTACAAATATAAATAAGCAATTTATTATTAATAAACTAGATTATTACATTATTGATGAAATAAACATTAAACATTCTATCAATATTTATCTTTAAAATTCCTTAGTTATAGATAATTTTAGGTTATATTCTCATTATACTCTTTTTTATAAGCCTTAAATTAAAAAAATAATTATAATTTATCATTAGACTATGATATATTAGCTTTTAATTTTAGATAAAAGCATATAAAGCATTAAATTAATAAAGAATGATTTATAAGTAAAATTTAGCATTCTTAATAATTTCCTAGGGCTTTTACTAGCAACTAAGGGTAACATTTTATTTATTACTTATTAATAAATCTTTTTATCAAATAATTAATTATGAAGTTTTAAGTTATTAAATAGCCTTTAGTAAATTAAGATTTATAGCGCTCTTATTAATTAAGTTTAAATATTAGAAAATAATAAAGCATTATATATAAATTCTTAGTGCTAAATATTTTAGCTCTATGAAAAAGCAAGAAGCTTATTATTTATATTAGTAAATAAATAGTAAAGAATTATTTAAAAATATTATTATTTTAGTCAAAATCAATAATTTAAGCAATCTAGTTCAAGTATTTTGCTTTATTCTTTTAATAAATCAAAAAAACACCAACTCAATTAATGCACCATACATTGTATTATGAGCTGACTTCATTTTTAACTTAATGTCATATGTAAAATATTTTTCAAAACTGATTCAGAGTATATATAAGCTAAATAATATAGAGTAAAGAAGCTTAAAAATAGATAAAATGCTTTATAAGTTGTTAGTATTAATAAGACCAAATGTGAGTTGTGGTGTATATAAATTAGAATAATTTGATAAGTTATGTACCAGTCAGTTTTAAACACTAACTAGAGTAATATAATTTAATACGTAAATTATAATAAATTAGTATAAGCTAAAAATTTAATTTATTTTAGGTAAGTACTTCTGACTAGTATTAAATAGATACTTTTATATTCTAAGCTTTACTTTTATTTAAACTTCTTTGTTAAAAATATTTAAATCATATATAATTTGAAACATTTTAAAGATTGATAAGTAGCATTCAAGCAATAGAGATATTAAATGCATATAAGATATTTTAAATATTATTAATTAAAGCAAACTTCTAATTAAAATTGTCTTTTATTAATATACATTTAATTAGAAAAATAGCTTATAGCAATGTTTAATTTTCACTCTTGTATATTGATTTGAATTAATTGTGAAATATACAAAACTAAGAAAATAATTATTAAGAAACTTATATAGAACTAAATTATTAATTAAATCTAACTAGCTCTATTTTATTTTCTAATTTAAAATTGTTAGCATTAATTATATCATATAGCTTAAATTTTTACATCTTTATTATATCTTAATTTTTTAAGAATGTGATAAGTATAATATGACAGCTTTACTCTTGGTGATATGTTTATAAATAGTCGGTATCTTTGAATTTAAGATGATAAAAATGTAAATTACAAAAATAATTAACAGCTTAGTGTTTATGATCTTATATTAAAGTTCTATACAAAGATGTAAATTTTCTAAGCCTGCTTATAGAGTAATCCTTATCAATTAAATATTGACATATCTTTATTTAGCTATTTAGTTTTTTTCTAATACCTTTAATTCTATTTATAAAAGTAAAATATTATGTGTTATACTTTAGTAGGTAGTTATCTTTAAATTTTAAACTAAAAGAATTCATTATATCTATAACTCCAAGAATTGCTTCCTTCAATTATAGAAATTAGTAAATGCTTTAGTGCTTTTTAATTATAATCTAGATTTCAAAGGTAGTAATCTCAAATATGTACGATTATCATTTAAATAATAACTAATATGTGGCTAAGTTTATGTTTATATAAGGGACTAGTTGACAGAATAGAAAAGCTTATATTTTGCTATTAAGTTGTGCAAAAATATACCAATGTTGAAAAATTGATGTTTAATAAAATAACTAGATTAGCGCTTAATATTCATCTTGTTCAAAAGTTTATAAACACTCCATATATAATAAAATTAATTGAAATAACTTGAAAAGAAAGCTAAAAGTTAGAACTTATTAAGACTTAAAAGATAAGATTTTTATACAACAGAGAAATAAAAGTACTTTTAATTTATTTTACGCTACAAATTCTTTAATTATAAAGTTTTACGAATTAAGAAAAGTAAAATAGATAAATTGAAAGCTAAGATAATTAATAAATAAAGTTCCAATATGAAGAATAAAAATTTCATAAGGTATTTATTGCAATCAGTTTTAATTGATATATCAAATAAATTAATTGTATTTTTAGAATCTATTTCATAAGTCCATGTTCGTCAGCTGCTTTTTGTTGTAATTTTTTTTGTATGTTTACTTATATTTATCAAAAGTTGACGGTAACTTATAAAGTGAAGGAGCTGGATTCTTCCTTTGAGGTGTTACTGTAAAATCACTACGATTACCGAAACCGAAAGTAATTTTTTAAAATCTTGAAGGAGTTGTTAACCTTTCTATTAAGGAATATTTATTAGGAGCTGGAACTTCATGCTACTTAAGATCTTTTATTTTGAATTTTAGTGTTATCTTTGGTTTTCCATAACCTATTGGTTTTATAAATTAATAAGAACCAGGCCCTGGGGTTCTGAGATGTCCTCTTTCAGTTTATGCATAGGGTTCATGTCATGAAGTACTACCGTTCTTTCTAAAAGTATTTATAACAGGTTTATAATTTCAAGGAGGAGGTGAATCTATAATCATCTTCTTTAAATAATCACATTTCTCTCCAGCACCAAAAGTTACTCCCTTTCTAGGACTATTTTATAAGGAATCTCTTAAATTTATTATAGAACCTAAACTGCTAAGTCTAATTTTGGGAAACCTTTCTGCCTTTGGAAATATAAATTTCCGGGTTGATCACTAAAGAGTCGTGGAAGAATTTCCAAAGACTCCATTATTTAATTAGTCCGTATACTTTGTACTAGCTCTTTCTGTTTTACACTCTACTAATGATTTATTTTAGGATTTTTAGTTCATAAATGAAAATATTAGAATGATATCAATTTATTTAATAATCTTCATTTTAATTTAGGACAAACATTCAATTCATTCTATTCCTTATTATTTAGAAGTGCTATTTTATATTTGAATTAACTCCATATACCATTAGAACTAAATCCTCTTTATAACCAGTTGAATGACTTCTGCTAAATAAATGTAAATAAACTCTTTATTTAAATATCTATAGCTTCATTAAAGCAAGCTAAAATGTAATTTATAATAGCTTATTTATTGAAACTGCTGAACTTACTTCTAATTGCTAAATTTCTTTATTTACCTTTAAACTTCTTTAAGTAGCAATCCTTTTCTTTCTAAACTACTTTCTATTCTTTTATCTTGAAAATTATAAGCATTTATTTTTAAATTTTATCTAAAAATGAAAGCAAAACATTATATAATAGATTATTTAAGTTAATTAGCTAGGAAATAACTAGAATGAGGAAAGTAATAAGCATTGCATGGCAATATAGTTATAAGAGAATCTGAATAGTGATTACTTTTAAAGAGAAAGCATTAATTTATCATGCTAACTATTAATTATTCAACTCCATTTTAATATTTAAAGAAGTTTAATTTAGCATTGTAGATTGCTAAACTCAACACGTTTAGTAGTTTAAGGGAGACTATAAATTCGGAGCTAAGATTATAATAATAAATAAAATGAATGATGAATATTGATAGGGCAAATGAAAATGATTCTTTATCAATTCTGACTCACAAATTTATAAAACTTTATCCTTATTTAAGTTCTAGACATATAGGGCTTCTAGTTTTTAAATTAAAACAGCCAAAATCTAAGTCTAGGTATTCTTTAAATAGCTATTCTAGCTTTCGCTGTATTTAATCAAAATAGCTTACTAGAATCTTTAAATCTTTTTATTAATTAAAAAGAAAAGCTTTTATAGCTTATTTAAATATTAAAATAAGGCTTAACTTTAGCTTCGTATAAAGTAAAAGAGGGATTATAATCAAATGCTTTAATATAGAAAAGTGCTATAATCCTTTATTAATACTTCTATCACCTAGACTAAAGCTTTATTCATACAATTCTTAAGATTGAATTATAAATTAAAGGATATAAATAAATATTAGCATTTCTAATTTTTAGATGCAAACAAAATCTAATTTAGAGCTGCTTGATGTAAAAAAGAGAGTAGAGATAGTGTGTTGGAATTAGAAGAGGATAAAGTAATAATGCTTTAAACTAATGAATTATAGTAAGATGAATAGACATTTTAACTAAAAGCAACTTATTATTTAATTTAACTCATTAGTTAGTATGAGTTAGAAGGAGTTATTTTTAAAATAACTCTAAAAGATACTTAAGGAGATAATAATTAATAAATTAGACAAACCTCACTATGCACTCAGTTCATTTCTTATTTTCCATCATTCTACTTATTCTTTCGCAGGGTTTGGAGTTTTAACATGAAGTGAAAAATAATAATCATCACTAAAAGACCTATTCAGTGAAGCAGTCACATCAATCTCATAATGAATGACATAATCAACTTAATTAGAATAGTGGACTTAGTGAAAATTCTAAAAATGAATTTTTGGTAGATCCATAAGTTATAACTCAAACCTAAATTTAATCGAATGAGAAGGTAAATTATCAAAACTCTAATAAAATTAATAAAGATGGATTAGAATAAATATAAAACTTAAAGGATTATATGTTTGAGGAGAATAATTATTAATAGACTAAAAAGACATACAACTACTAGAATATTCAAACCTTTTAAAATGTTTTGGCCTAAATTTAATTAAAGATTAACTCTAAAATTTAAAGCTTATCTGAAACTGACAATTCATAGCAAATTGAAGTCTAAAACTTAAAAAACAAAGTAAAAACGACAAAAACACAAGAAGAAGCAACTTAAAATTATTAAATAATAGATGATATTTAAATAGCAAATAATATAGAAAATTCTAAATATCAAAATTAGCTAATAAGTAAAATTGCTTAAGATAAGGAAAACTAAGGAAAGATAGATTAGGGTATAGCTGAAGATCTATAAAAAACTGACGCTACTAATAATAACTAGAATTAGATAAATAATGAAGAAACATTTCAATAAAGTTAGGAATAAATTTCCAATTAAGATAAAGAATCATTTTTTAAGTTTCAATTAATATAGAGTAAATGGTGAAATTAAACATATGCAGAAATAGACGAATGGGAATCCTTGTTTTGGCTCGTTGCCTTAGATATTATAGCTTGTGCTTTTTGCTGTCTCTTTATATAGTGTATTCTAAATTTAAGTAGGAAATTCAAAGGAAACTTAGCAAATTATTAAAGAAGACTCAATTGGAGAAAGCGACTTTTAACTATGAGACAACAAGCAATAAAGTAATTTTTTATTTTATAGAGAAAATAATCTTAACTCTAAATAAGATGAAGAATCTCAAGGAGCATAGCAGAACACTGAAAGTGCTATAAATAATGAATGAAGATCTAGAAAAGTTGAATTTAATTTTTTTATTAATTCTATTTTAGTTGAAAGTTAAAATTTTCTATACTAAAGTTTCTAAAGAAAATAAATAAATATAATCTAATCATTTATGATAAAATTCTTCAAACAAAGTTACTACAAAGGGATTATAGAATTTAATTTAACTTTTGTAAGTCTGAGTGATTAGCATTAAATATATTTTACTTTGATATAATATTATATAGATAATGAAAGCTTAGTAATCTTATATTGTGATATTTATAAAATAAATTAATATTACTGAGAGCTACTGTTCTTAATCATAATTAAACTTTATCTATGATAAATAAACTTTTTATTAAAATTAACTAGTTTATTAATTATCTTAATCTTGTTCTTTATTTTCTTCCTCTACAGTCCACATTGTTAAATTATCTCTTAATAACTACATAATTAAAGTTGAATCTTTGTATTACTCTTCAGTTAAATTTTCAATTTCGGGTAAAGCAGTATAAAATGCTCTCTAAGCTATTTAAATTGCTACTTATGGTTAATTTAGCATTTCATAATTTCATATGGATTAGCTTAGAGCAATGCCTAAACGTATCGGGTCAGTTGGCTGCATTATTTGCTCTACTCTTCATTATAGTTCATTGTTTAGTTAATTAACTATTTTCTTATAATCATCATTAGATCTTCATTCACAAAGCTGTTTATACTAGTTTGCTTTCATTTTAAGATAGAAAATGTAAGCTTTTTAATCTTAAATGCTTGCTTATAAGCACTTATCAATTATCTTAATGAACTCCTTACATTTAAATTTAAATTCCTGCATAACTTTATCCTTTAGTTACTGCACCAATTTAAGATTTTAGTTATTCTTTTAATTTTATTCTCTATAATACTAAGAATGCAGCACCCTTAATTAAAATTTTATTTAGCCAATAAGGTTTTAGAAGCAAATAGACAGCAATTGTCTTTCTTATTCATTTAAAAGTAGGTCTTAATTAACAATCTACTACAAATAAAGCTGCATATCTTAATAACGTTCTGCTTACTCACAAACTTATGCCATATATAAGTTTTCTTCTCTGGCACTCATTATTATAGTTTATAATTAATTTTAATTATCATTAATTTACTAGTTACAATAACTCATTTCAATATTACAGCTTATAGGTTCTATTATATAAATCATCACTTCTCAATGAAGCTGCGAACTTATTAGTTTATTTAAAAATGGGAATAATTAATTCGCCCACTTCATAAAATAAGAGTAAGGAAGAAAAGAACGAAGAATTAAGTGAAAGAGATAGTTTCTTAATAAAGAAAAAATGAAACTAGAAATTAAGCATAAGCAGCAATATTATTTACTAAAGAAGGAAACTAGAAAACTCTTAAAATCTAAGTATTGAGCAAGAAAATCGCATTTTAGGATACTACACCGAGATTTTAAAAACTTTTGATGAAATCCCTTAAAAGAATGAAAATAAAGCGCTCTAAAAGCAAGTTAATAATACAGACTTTAAATAAAATTTGCACTGAAACATTCTATATAAAAATAAATTTAACGAAAATAATTAAAAGTAACCTTACAAAAGGGATTTTAGAAATAAAAAGAAGAAGAAAAATAATAAGCAAGCAAGTTAGACTTAAGATCAATAAGAAGATACAAAAATCATAATTTAGTCGATTTTAAAAAGTCCTATAACGAGTAAAAATATAATGGAGCAGCATTAAACATGAGATAAATAGTTCAAGGAAATTTTAAAGTAGGAATATGTAAATGATTAAAATAGATATGTCGAATATTTATTTGAAGAATTATTCTCATAAAATCCTGATCTTGCCAATGATATTTATTTATACTTGCATCCGGTTAAATATGATGCAAAAAAGAATGCAGTTTAAGAATAAATAGATTCATAGGTAGTGAAAAGAGATTAAAGATAAATTATATGCTAGTAATATGATGGCTATATTTAGAAGGTAAAAAAATAATTTCCTAATTCAAATGTAATCCTTAAATAAAGACCTTTTAATTAGACCTGAGTTTTTTAAGAATTCTATTCTTTTTTATTTAAGACTGTCTAATTATATTAAGATTATTTTTGCTTTTTTTAAGTTTCAAACTTTACTTTAGAACTTTAAATTTTTCAATAAATGTGAAATATATCTTTGACTTAAAATGCTAATTAATTGAATATTTTATTTTATTTTAGACTTTCCAATTTAACTTAGTAGTACTAAAAAATTATTTTTTTAACGATATTTTATTGCTATTATTGAAAAAAATGAAAAGCTTTCATTATAAAAGATAATGCAAAAAAAAATAGTAAGGTAATCATCAAAACTATGAAGATGAGGTAAAGCTTTATTTTAAATTCCCTAGTATTAACAAAACTATAACTTGTATGGCAATATGAAAATATCTTAAATTAAATATAGTTTAATACATTTAAAATTGAAATTTAGCAAATATTGCTCTTATTTCCAGTCTATTTGATTAAAAGTTTAGCTAGAGTATCTTTAAGCTTATAGTATAAGTAATTGAATATTTATAAACGTTTATCTAAATAAATACTCTTATTAGCAATCTATGCTTCAATTTTTTTAAACTTATAGCTTATATTATTATTTTCAGACAGCTTGAAATCTAATTTTAGTGAGTTAAAATAAAAAGACTACAACTAAGTAAGAAATGCTTTATAAATTAAAAGATAAGGAGAAGAATTAAAGGGATTTAACAAAAGTCTATTTAATTGTAAAGGAATTATTTAAGCAATAAAGTAAATATAATTTTGATTAATATATTACCAAGTCTTCCTTACCTTTTGCTTAGATACTAGTAGTATATATAAATAATTACTAATATAAATAATTATAATTATAAAATTTATTAAGACTTAGATTTACAGCAATAATAAATTATGAAGATTTCAATTTTAAATTAGCTATTATAAAACTAATACATTATATTTAAATTCTACCAATTCAATAAAGGCCAATTAGATCTTATAATTTGTCTATATTTGATCTAGCGAGATAAATAGTTAGCTTAAGTTATAAAGCACTTAAAGCTAAAAATATGTTTAATAAGGATCTGCTTATGATAAATAAAAGAAATCAAGAAGAACAAATAAAAGTGTGTAGTTTAATTTCTAATTATTGATATAGCAGAATAATTAACTAATTATACCAATTTAATTTTAAATGGTAAGGAACAATAATTAAAACTTTTGCTTCTTTATCTTTCTGATTGCTTTACGCTTTAACTAAATTTTTACTTATTCGAATTATTTAAATCAATAAAATCTTGGAACTTCTTAACAGCAGTCATCAGAAAATCTCGTAAAATGCATAGATCCGTAATTTTATAGAATTTGGAAAAACTATTAGATGGATTAGAAAATAGAGCATATTTAAAAATCTATAGAAGAAATGGATAATCACTTATAGAACCAGGAAAAGTAAATTTAGAAATTGATAAAGGAAGTTGGAAATTAATAAATTTAGATAGTATATATTGGATAGTAATATGACTAAATACAATAAACTCTCATTCTAGAATAAATAAAATAGGAATGGTCTAACTAAGAAGATACCGAAAATCAGATTGATGAATGAATTTTTGATGAAAAATTTAGTTATTAAACAGTTTTTTTTTCTAATAACTTTACAACTGCTACTTTGTAAGAGCAAAATAACGATTTCATAACGTGTGTTCTAGCTAAAAATTTGTGAAAAAATTATTTATATTCTGTTACGTTTTAAATTGTTTAAGGAGATGCTTTCATAATAGGAATTGTTGATCATAGAAGCATTTACTTCAGCACAATTTATAGAATGATAGGCTTTGGATATCGAACTGATATTTAGAAAATTCAAAATCCATTTGATGTAGGAGAAAGTTATGGCTAGGAAGTATTCAATGGATCTTATATAACATTAGTCATAAACACTCAAGAGGGATACTTTTATTATATTATTGATGGTGTTTCTTATTAGATTTTGACAAGTGAGTCAGTCGCTTAAATTATAACATAAGGAAACATTTATATAGCTGTTTCTGCTGTTACTTAATTTAGTTAAATCAGTATAGTGGGATATACTCAAAAAAATCTATATGAACTTACCCAATGAAGTGTAAGTAAAAATACTTAATAACTTTAATTTTTGCTTATTTCAAACTTTTAACTAAATTCATTAACGTTAAAACTAAAAGATCAATATATCCCATTAAAAAAAATTCTACTATCAAGTTTCAAAAGTCTGAAATGAGAGGAAACATTTAATTATTTTCAATGCACTCTATTTAAAATAGTCCAATATAATTATTTTTATTTTCTTTATTTTTAATTTACTTCAACTTGGTTAGATAGCAACAAGATTAAAACAGCAACAAGCACATATAACTATATTCAACTCTTTCTATTCATCAATATTTACTTTCATTAGGCAATTTTTAGGAGGAATAAATTGTTTAAATTTATCAACTATTATAGTATTAAAGTTGAAGAGCTTTAGAATTAAATAGATTATTTCATCTTAAATTAAAAACATTTAAATTTCTTAAGCTTATCCTTGTACTAAAAACCCTTTAAAATTTTACAAAGTATTTATTATTAAATACTAAAAGAAATAAGAAAAGCTATTTTGCTTACTAATACTTTTTAATATTTCGCATTTATAAATGATTCATTTTATTTAATTCCTTAAGTTTATCTTCAATTTTATGTTCTTTTTGTCTTTACTTTTTAAATTGTCTTTAGATTGACTCAAATAAATTATCCAGAAAAATGAATAGAAGTGTATTTAAATTATAACTATCCTTGCTTTTGTTGTTATTGTATTAGAAATAAACAGTTAATTTTATTCTAATGAATAGTGAAAGACATGAGGAAATTTGCAACCTTTATAAGTGTAAATATAAAATAATGTGTCAAAACTATGTCTAATGGTTCAGGCAAAACTCTTGTTAACAGTTTTTTCGTTATTCTAAACTGCTGCAACTGAATAACTTTTATTCATACTCCTATCAGTTCTATTTTCTCTAGCAGTCATAGCTTTATTTCTATATGGAACATCATAGTATCCAAATTCCGAAGGAGCTCTATAAGTACCTGGTCCAGGCGTATATCTACTTGCTACAATGTAAAAAATTACTATGTCCTGTATCACTTAGATCCTTTCTTTTATCTTAGCTGAAGCTTCTTGCTTGGCTACTCTTGAATTTTAAATAATATTAACCATTAGATTTCATTTCTAATCTAGGTGCATACTGTCCAGGGCCAGGAAATGACGCGTTTTACTTTGCTAATTATGGGAAACGATCTTATTTATTGGGTGAAATTTTGCAAGCTCCTGAATTCTTGAATTTTGAAACAAAATACTCTCCTTTGTCAGCCATATCATATTTTGGCTTATAAGCTGCAGGACCTGGAGTTTTTAAAGAAGTATTGAATGAATCAACATTTCTAGTTTTTGGTCTCATTGTATACTTTTTACCATCTTTAGCAAATACTTTTTGAGTATTATAAGTTCCTGGACCAGGTACAGAAGGATCTGCTATAAAATGACCTTCGATTGGTAATTTGGCGAATGCTTCTCTACTTAGTCCCATTGTCCAAGCAGGAGTGAATGGCTTATCTTTATGAAAGTCTGTATAATTACGATAAGCATTAGGAGCAGGATTTGCTTAAGCGCTGCCTGTAAAGTCAGATCTCCTTCCATAACCAATTCCAGCCGACCTTTTTGTTTCAGCAGTAGGAATATTATAACAATGATTCAAATTTCTGTAAATTAAAATCTTACAAAATCTATGAATCCTTAGCAAATCTGTGTTATGATCCAAAAGATCAGCAAGCTTTAGAAGTGGATTTGTTAGTGGGGTGCTATTTTACTTATATATAACTGGTGGATAAAGCCATTTTGTCTGTTATTATTTATAGTTGAATATTAAAATTTGTACTTTTTTATTTATTCTTTATAATTAATACTTTACTATTCATATTCATATCCAATATGTCTTTTATCTCCATATCTATTATTATTCTATTTTTTCTTCTTCTCCAATTAATTATTTTTTCTAAATACTTAATTTTCATTTAATACTCTAAAATATTAAAGATAGTTAGAGCTACTGTTGATTCTAGAAATAAAATAAAATACGTTTCTACAAAAAGATTAAAAGAAATAATAGTGTAGGTTTATTTATAAAAGGTGTTTATCTATATACTTTTTAAACTTACCTCTATTCACTTAATAAATGAGATGTTACTTTATTACCTAATTTACTAGAACTTTTTCTTTTTATCTATGTGTTCTTCAATCTTTATATTAAATCAATATAAGATAAAGAAATGCTTTATTTAAACTAACTTACAAACTTAGGTATTAATATGAAGAAGAAATTAGAAATAAGTAAGAGATTTTGTTAGAAAGCATTAAATGTTCTAATGTTTATAGATTATCTAATTAAGAAAAGGAAGATAAATGTAAGCATATTTAAAGTAGATTACAGTAAAGGAAGTTATTGGCAATAAGAAATTGAAATGTAGGATAATAAAATATGAATGAATAATGATAATAAATTAATATATAAATTATATTTAATTTTTATTACAATTTCAGCTATCTTCCAACTAGTTAACTATCAAAAGGTATGGATCACATTCTCTTATCTGCTAAAATTCTGAAAATTCATCCTTTGCTAAAAACGCATTTTCGTATAATAAGTTCTTTAAACAATCAAAATATAAGAAGTCAAAATTTTGAGAATTTGCGTAAATTTATTTTTATGTTTCAAGCTCCTTTTATAACTTTTACTCTAAAATATGTTATTGATTTTACTATTATGGTAGAGTTCGTACTTGAATTGTTAATTTGTTAAGATAATTATGTCTCTCAGCTATATTTTGATCAATAAGTTCCAATTTTTTAATTATTTCTTAATATATCTTTACGTCTTCAGCTTTTCCTACTAATATGTTCTATTCATTTTACAAAATCAGATTTTGAACTTGCTAAATTCTATCGTTTCTTACTTTAATATACTCCTACTCTTGTTCTAAAAACATTTTTGTGCTTAAGTCAATGTTTTCTTAATCTTATTTAAAATATTTTTTGACCAAAGGAATAAATTCTTTGCCAAGGAATTTAACTAAATTGTTAACGTTTTCAAATTCATTATTATGATACTTTTTGATTTGCTAAGTAAGTCCTTGTAAAATCTATAATACTAAATCATGCAAACGATATTCAATCCACTGATTTTTTATTCCGACGAAATCTATTTAGATATTGGACATAATGATTTGAACTTCTTTTTCATTCTAAGGTAAAATAAACTACCCCAGATTTTTTTATTATATTTACTAAGTGTTGTTGTGCAGCTATTTGCTTGTAGAAGTTTAGTAAATTGTATTTTAGAATGCTGAAAACTTTTGAATATTTTTCTAATCGCTTTCTTCAACAGCTTCCTCTCTGATTACTGACAAATTTGTCCCATTTCTATTTATTTTGAGTCCTTACTTCTAATTTTGCTGCTATTGTTTTTAACTTTATTTCACTGATGAAGTTTGATCGCAATAGTTGTTTTATGCATTTGTACTAGCGCTCATTAGCTAAAAATTATTAGAATTTAGCAACGTAAAATTTTAGGAAGGATCTTGATAATTATTGTCGTAAGAAGGTTGATAAACTCTAAATGGTGGAATTTAACTTTTTTAATAGCTTTTTCCAAAAGTATTAGAAAATGAGGAAATTATTTGAGAATCAAACTTTATTGGTCTCTGCTCATTAAGCAATTAGGCAAAACTAACAAATTTTGGCTTCTTAACTTAGGGCTTTAATAGCTAATCCAAAGTTCTTTTATTGTTTTTGTTAAATTCAGATTAAATCGATTCAAAGCTAATCCGCTATTAGTTTCCGTTGTAGGTTTAATAGCTTACATTCGATAGTTAAGAGTTCATTTTGCGGTTAATTTTATGAACAATAAATTATAAAAATTTAAAAATTTAAATTTATGAATTATTTCAAATTCAAATTACCTTCATTCTCACTATTTATGAAAATTATCTATTTTAACAGAAACTAACAGTCAGCATTGGCGCACTTTAGAAATAAGCGCTTAAAGATTTAAATATTAAAATAGAATCACTTAAATAATCTTCATCAAAATATTATAGTTTAAGATTTTATTTATTTCTAGCTTCTACTTTATTCAAATCAGTATAAATGGTTTAAAAAAGGAATCAAGCTTATTTATTATGCTATTCCGAAATTTCATTTAACGTTTATAGTAATTGTTTCTATGTAAAATTGAGTAATATCTTAATGGAGAAGCCATTATTGAATCATTTAACTATTAAAAAACTCTTTATTTTAATATTTATTAATAAACTTTTACTACTAATTTAAAAACTTTTATACACCAAACTCTATGAAAGCAAAGTCTCCTCATTTTTAAAACTTAATTTATCCTATTTATATTTGGATACTCAAATTTAATAATACCATCTTATTTTTTGGGATAATTGCATGACTGTATTTCCTAAAAGGAATAAAAGTTATAAGACTTAATATAATATTAATTATAAAAGTAGTAAATGATTATCTATATACTCATAATATAATATTTATAGATCAAATATTTTGTAATTAAGGAATACATTCAACTTAGTATAATAGCTATAAATTTATTATATTATCATTAAATCTTTACCTATGCAAACTTTAATTGTCCATGATGTTCTAGATTTCTATTATTAACATGAATGTATAATAAAATAAGGTCTTTCAATTTTATGCTTACTTAAAGGTTAAAGGGAGAGTGAGATAAAGAAAGATTTAATAAAAAATAAAGGAGTATAGTAATTAATCCTTAAGCTTATTTGCCCATAGATTTAGAAGAAACTAGCTATTACATTTTGAATAAGTTAATTTAGTTATTAAAATAACAAATTGACTTGTATGTTAATTATATTTTATCTTGCTATAGAAATCATATCCTAAATTAGATAAAGTAATATTATTATAAATGTTTCATCAACTTAATTTACTATATCATAATAAATAATTAACTTCAATCTTTTTAATTAACCATTACTGATTTGTTATTACTCATATAATAATATAAAGTACTCTAACAAATCCACTCAAAATTCCTATTTATTTGTATATTATCTCTACTTCTATACAAATTATTTTCTGGTTATTTTTAAAGCAATATATAACTAAATCGCATGTCTTTTAAAATACTCTTAAAGATCATATTCAAAAATCTCGAATCTTAATTTAATTTTAATATTGGTTTATAAATAACAAATATTATCTTAAAGCTAAAATAAGAAGAAGAAAGTGTAAATAAACGTTAGAGAAACCACCATTAAAAATTTATAAGAAAAGTTCAAATTACTAAATAATGACTATGATTAAAGTTGATACTATATTTAAAAAATAATAAATAAAATGTTAAAATAATACAAATAAACTGTGAATAATAATAGAGTAAATAAATTTTGTTTTAGCAAAGTTTTCATTTTCTTTTAACGCTCGTTCTTCCTCCTTATTCAAATTCTTCTTGTAAAGGTACTTGAAAAAATGTTCTTGTAATTATTCGATTCCATTTTAGAATTTATTAATCTTTTATTTTTCAACTTTAAAATGTATAGTTTTCTCTATGATAATTCCTTATGAAAGATTTTTCTAATTTATCTACTTTAGGAAATTAGGTTCTTAAAAAATTCTTGTTGATATAAATATAATCAAATAAAATTTACTTCTTCTAATATTTTTCCAAAAGTAACTAATATTTACAATTACGAAAATCAATTTTTTAGTTAAGGCAGCTAAAAATGTCTTTGAATTCGTCAAAACCTTAGTCATTTAAACAAATTTACTCATTAATTATAAATGTGAGGTTAATTTAGTTCATATTAGAAATTAAGAGGGTAAAATCTCATCTATAATGGGAGTAATCTCCTGAATAAAGTATTTATTCAATTTTGTGTATTGTTTAAGGAACATACTTTAATTATTTCTTTTTTATCTATTATTTTTAGCATTGAGCATATATGTTGTTCAATAGGAGACATTAAAGAAATATATTAATTTAGATAATTATTAACTAATTATTAAATTTTTAACTTTAAGGACAGCCTTACTCTCACCATACAACATTCTCTGAACGGTCTCTTGAAAAACATAATGGTGATTCTCTTCTAATCAATTTCTGCAAACAGAGAACATCATATGTGTATTGAATGTATAATCAATGATAATAGACTTTAAGCCTCTATCGAAGCCAGTTAATATCCAGAGGCGTTCCAGTCAAGATTTTTGATTCAACTAGGGACCTCTATGGATTGGAGGTATAATCAGACAGTTCAAAATATTGCTTCTGATATTTTAAATTGTATTAAGAACATTTTGGCAATTAAAAACTAATATCAGAATCTGGATTCTCTTAATTGATCTAGTTTAAGTTAAATCAAAAGTAAAAGGGCATGAACTTCAGAATAAATGATTTTAATTAGAAAAAATTAATAGCTAAACTAATTATATTTATTAATTCTCATAAGCTTTTTAAGATTAATCCTATATCTAGCAGTAGGATTATAAATGAAATTATCTAAGATTTATTGCCAACTTCTATTTTTTAAACAATTTCAATAAATTATATTATAAAGCTTAGTGATTTTATTTAGTTTAAGGTGTTTAATTTAAAATCACATTTTCTATTTTCGAGCAAATAAACTTATCTATATTATAAACTATAAGAGCTATGACTCATTTTGAAAGGATTAAAATGATTTGATTACTTTCATTAATTATTTTTAGTATTTTCTAATATTTATTTAGTGAATTTTAACGAAAATTTTTACTTTTACAATTACCTAACCCTGTATCAAAGGCAGATAAAAAGGAGTTTTTGAAATTACTAACTGCAGAGTGCTAAATGAATTGCTTATTTCTAACAAAATATTTGGTATTTTTAACAAAGCATATCAAAATTTTAAATGGTCTCTAGTTGGTCTGTTAAAGAACAAGTTTTATAAATATCCTAACTCGATGTACTTTTAAAAGAAAAACAAGTTAATTAATATCTAATAAAACTTGCTTTTATTTCTGGTAAAAGGAAAATATTAAAAACTCTATTTTACTAAAAAATTATGCTAATTTTTCTAATTTCTTAAAATTAAAAATAATTTTATTTTTTCTCAGTTAAACTTAATAATTATTCTTTTTTATTAATACTAAATTTTAATTCATTTACTTTTTTTTCTCATAAAATTTTCATAAAATAAAACATTTTAACGCATTGAAAAATCTTATTCCTTTTCTTTAAATTCATTTTAAAATTATATTTTTCATCTCTCATTTTTTATTAAATTTCTCTTTCTAGGCAATATTTCTCGATAAATTAATTAATATTTTTAAACTATTTCGCAAGAAAATGCTTTATATTTTACATTTTTTTATTTTTTTACTTTAGAAATTATAAATAATTTTACTTCTATTTATGAATCCTTTTTAAATTTTAGGTAGTTTTCAGGTCTCCATATTATCCTAACTTAGTTTATCAGATTTTTTTAATTTTCTTGTTTATTTAACTTATGCTTTTTAAACTCTGAGTTTTAAATTTTAAACTTTTATGAATCTTTTATTTATTTTTATGGATTTTTATTTTTTATTTATTCAAATGTATATCTTTTTTACAAATTTAGTTTACTTTACTATATTTTTTTGCTTTAATTTATTTTGATCTTAAACTTTTTACAATCTATTTTTACTATAAATCTTGCATGTAAAGGTTAAAATGGTCTAACAATTTTTCTTTAGTATTTTTTATTTAATCATTCAAATATTAAATGTTGTATTATAATAGGAATAATTAAATATAACTCTTTGACTGCTAATGTCGAACCCAAAATCAAAGATATCTTAAATTATCTAAATCTAATCAATTTTCTTCTTGGATAGTTGAACTTTACTTCTTTTCCTTTAAGAATTTTGAATATGTTTTTTTATTGCTAATGTTCTTCTATATTTGAGATTCAAGGATTTCTATTAGTCTTTTGTTGTTTGTTTTAAAAAATTTCTATTATAAAAATATATTATTAGAATTTATCTCTTGAATTATTTAAATAAGTAGATTACTTATTCTGATATTTCTACTAATGGATTGTTATACTTTCTTTATATTAAATATTACCTATTTTATTATTTTCTTTATAAAATTAATACCAATTTTTTCTAGTAAAAACACTGTTAATTTGCTTTATTTATAAGTCTTTTTTTTAAGTTGGTCCTAATTTTTTTACCCAGCCTAGAGTAATCTTAATTTCATAAAATTTAGAATTTCAATTTCTCAATTAAGAAATTCTATTTGTTTTTATCTTAGCATAATTAAATATCAAAAAATAGCTCCTTTTTTATATAGATCTTCATTTTTTATTTAAATTTTCTCTATTATAAATAAGATAAAGTAAACTTTAATCAATTTTCTTATTTAAAATTTATTAATTTGATTTATTTATGATGAAGTTGGATTTTTAGCATTTTTAATTTTATTACTTATATCTATTTTAATCTTGCTTTGAGCAAACAAGCTTTGCAGCTTACTTTAAAACTTTAAAGCTTTTTATTTCAGTTACAATGTTTATAAATTTTTTGTATTTAGGTTTTCTATCTATTTTAAGTGCAATTATAAATTTTACAAGAATGTAATATTGTTATATTCTGAATATTCGATTTTATTTCTTGATAATAGTTGTATAATGTGCTTTAATTTGCTCTTCTAAAATAAATAATTGCCTACATTTTAAATTTTGTAAAATTATTGTATTTAAAAATAGAGGCTTGTCTTTCTATAAAATATTTCTTTTTAGCAGCTAGTATTGTATGTTTAGTAAAAGAAATTACTAACAATTAGCATTTACCTTTAAATTGTTATCTATGATGTAAATACTCTTTTATAGTAAAAATTCTTTTTTTAATAAAATTTTTATTCTAACTAGCTTATTATGTTGGATACTACCACAATTAATATAAAATGCAAATATTAGTTCAGGTATTAAAAATTAAAGAGGTATTAGTTTAGAAAAAACTTATTAATATCTATAAATTTGATAAAGATGAAGAACAGCATTAGTAGATAAAAATAGTAATGCAAAGTAATAAATACATAAGCTAGAAAATAGATTAAAGTTCCTTAAGTTAAAATAATGTAATAAGTAATCTTAAACACTTATAAAGTATATAATCATTGCATATCAGTTGAGTTACTATACATTTATTTTTCGAGCTTTCATTTAAAAACTATTTAAATAAATATATACACTGTTACTTTTAAGAAAGATAGCCAGGGAAGATAGAAGTAATTTTAAGGAGAGTTATATTTTAAAGAAAAGAAAAATATTATATATTGATAAATATTTAAGCATAATAATTTCATTGAGATTAATCTTATAATTTTGATTAAATGTAAAATAAATAAATCTAAATTTTAATAGATAGGAAATAGTAAGAATTTAATAATTATATAATCTTTAAGATTAAAAATAAATAAATATTTATCAGAAAAATTAAAAATTAAAATTGAAATGAATTTCTCATTTAAAACTGGGGTTTATTTTAGAATATATTAACTTTATAATTAAAAGCTTCTTAAATATGAAAATATGAATTATAAAGAATAGTTTCAACTTTATAATTGTAGGTTATATATTAAATTTACTACAAGGAACTTATTAAATGTAATTTAAATATTTTTAATCTATCTAATATTTTAATATTTCATAAATATTTAGTATCTAAAAATAAGTATAAAAATAACAAAAAGAATGATTATTGATTAGAGTAAATTTAAGAATATGCTATTGATTTTTAAAAATTACAACCTATTGGTTAATTAACTAATTAATTACAGTAATAAAAATTTAATTTAATATATAATGCAAATTTCAATTTGATCTGATACTGTTTTCAAAGTTCTAAATATTAATTCAATAAATTAAAACTAAAATGTCGCTGAATTACTTCATAAAAAATAAAATAAAATTGAAGATTTGGCTTAGATTAAGTAAAATATTTGGACTTAATGTAAAAAATATTCTTTTTTGGATAAATTAATATAAAATTTAGCAGTAAAAAGTATTTAGACACAAATCCACAATCATTACGGTGAGTATGAAACTGAAGAGGATCTAAACTTGATACTGATTATCTTGAAATTTACCTTTTACTTGAATTAGATGGTTTGTCGTTTTTGTTTGGACTTCTTTTGTAATTTTTCCTTTTATTTTCGATAGGACTTCGTGAGCTACTTATTGATGCTTAATGTCTTCTGCCATCTGAATGTTTTGGAGAGCGATTATAAGAAGGTCGTGAACTATTTTCTCTTTTAGAAGATTTTTCTTATGAATCAGATCTAGATCTAAAGTTAAAATTATACCTGGAGCGATGTCTGGGACTTCTGCTTCGTTCTCTATTTTTACTTCCTCTAGATTTTTCTTTATATTTCATATCTCCTGGCTATAATTTAGAATATTTACTGATTTTCTTCCTTCTTTGGCATACTATATTTATATATAACTTCCATCAATGCTTCTCCCATTCATTTCCCTAAAAGCATTCTTTGCATCTCTCTCTTTATAGAATTCAATAAATCCATATCCCATAGGTCTTCTGGAATAATAGTTTCTAGGAATATATATATCTCTAATCTCACCAAAAGTTCCAAACTTTTATCTTAGAACTTAAGAATTAGTTTTATATGACTAAATAAAAGCTTACTAAGTTCCTTACAATTAAAGAAGATTTTAGCCTTTCTGCAGATTTTTTACCTTATCTTTCACTATGACGATGATCTCTTTCTCTTGAATGTTGTCTACTAGAAGATCTATCTTCAATTTAAAAATTACCTCTATGCTAGCTGCGCCTTTTGCTTGGTGGAGATTCTTATCTTCTTTTTTTATCAGATGAATGTAATGGAGATTAAGAACCTTATTTTTACGATTTATGAACTTATTTGGGAGATTCTGATTATCTTTCATTTGAGTTAGTCTTGCAGTTACTTTTCAGATTAGTAATCGATTGAGATGTCTCTCTATAATACATTTTAGTGGGACTTCTAGAATAGGATTTCTCATTCTAACGTTTTTAAGAATGACGATTTTCTGCATGGGAAGAATTTTCTGGAGTTCTATTTCTGTAATTTTTGGGTGAATAAGAACGACTTTAGTTTCTTCTTTCTCTATTTGGTGACCTTTTTGGGCTAGAAACTTCCATAATTATAGGTAATAAGTTAAAATTTAAATTGATGACAAGTTTAATTGAACGAATCTTATATAATACTTTTAATACAAAAACAAATTATCCAAACAAAAATTATTTTAACTGATAGATCTTATATAACTAAAGGCTTCTTGAATTAGGCTTTTCTTATTTTAAAATGGTGAAATTTCTAGTATAACTTTAAGCTACTTTAAATACTTACTTGCATTGCTTTCTTCAGTATGTTTATTATCTTAAAATTATTGCTCGTATCTCTAGGAAGTTTTCCTGAGGCGCTTTTTATTCACGGATTTGCTTAATTTAAAATAAGAGTTTTGCAAGGTTCTAAGTGGTTACAATATGCAGCTATGTATAAAGGTGTTCTTCCAGATATATCTTAAGCATTTAATCAGCATCCAGATTTTATAATCATTTCGACAATCTATACATTATTTCTTTTAACCGCTCAATGTAATCCAGTAAATCCTATACTATCAAAACTAAATGCAAGAAATCTATTCATAATTATTAGAGAAGAGGCTTTTTCTAAGTTTCCTGCTTTACAAGCTTTAATAAAATCATAACTTCCTTCAAGTTCATAACTTTTTTATTGTTTTATTTTTTAAAGATGTTATAAATCGCTTCATTATAGTCTTAGCATCTTAAAATCAAAAGCTGCTCTTATTAATGCCCTTTAAATTTTGATTTTTCACTTTTATTTATTAAATTCTTAATTTTAATATCCAAATATATTTTTAGTTAGATGAAGACGAAAATTCTTTTCCTTTTCACTTTAATTTCAAATTATTTCTTAAGATCTATTATGATTCATTTTCTAAGCATTTTGAATTTCTTGCTTTAGTTCGTTCTTTTTAGAACTAACTTCATTGCTTTATTTGAAAATATTTTTATATTTTAAATCAGTTTCAAATAACTAAAATTAATTTTTGGGAACGATGAATTGAAACTTTCCTACAGTAACTTACCTAGATTTATTATCTAACGTTAAACTCAAGAATTGGTTCTTAAATTTAATGCTTTACTAGTCTACTTAATCAACTTACATTTACAGATATTTTTTCTTCTATTTTTTTTGCAGTTTATCTAAGGCAGTTTAAACATTATCCTTTCTACTTGATAAAGGAATCCGGAGCTATTACTCTCTTCTTTAATGCTTTTAAATTTGCTGTAAGTACATTTGCTATTTATCACTTTTAGTAAACAATTATATTTTATTATGTTGCTTATTTTAGGGTTACTATAAAAAGGATTAAAGAGTTGAACTTGTTGGAGAAATTTTATATGATAGCGTATTACAATCTGATAAGCTTGAAGCTCTTTTAAGTTTTTAAGTTTGCTCTTAAGTTTGAAAATAATCAGAAATTTTTGGTTTTGTTCCTTCCTTGTTAGGGAATAATTATTCTTGCATCTAGCTTTATTTCATGTTTGAATCTTTTATTTACGAAGGTGTTGCGATAAATTATGATCGTCTTACCTTAGAACTTTTAGATTTCCATGAATTCCAATTAATTGAATTAGATTTTGTTGGACTATTCATATAGAATCTATTCATGACTTAATAGTTAGTTTTATTATAGTCGGTTTACTAATTATTAAAACTTTCCAATGATTTAGATTATTTTAAGTTATAGTTAAGTGATAACTCTTTGACCTTCTTATTCTAATTAGTTTGGACTTTATTTTTATAACTGAATATTTGCTTTTCTTTTTAGAGATAATACAAATTTAGTTATTCTTGCTTTTTCCAATGTTTTTCGTACTGATCTAGTAATTACCTAAGATTGTGCATAGATTATTTCTTTATAACTTTATTTTGCATATTAAAATTATATAAAAATGAAATTCTATTTTATAATTACCTGCTCTAAGAATGCTTTTTCTCTCCTTCATAACTCCATAGTTCATAAGCTAAGCATCCGTTTTAATGATGCTAATTATAATAAGTAAAGAATGTTATTAGTAATGATTAAGTAATCTATTATTATTTTCTAAGTTAATTAGCTGTTTAAATAACTGTTGCTATTAATAGTTTTAGTTATTTTCATTTCCTTTGTTATGTTAATGGGGTGAAGTTAATGTATCTAATAGTAAAGCAATTAAGAATGTTAAAATTTAAGTGAATTCATTGAATAACTTAAAAAGAGCAAAATGCAAATAAAGAAAAAACTAAATCCTAATAATCTCTCAATTTAATAATTTGCTTTCCTTAATATCTAAATCTATGTTATTATAGCAATCTAATAGACATTAACATTAAGCAAAAGCTATCTTAAGGATATTGATTAGTTAAAGTATTTCTAAGACTTATGAAATAAGTAGTTATATATTAATGTATATGCATCTAATAGCATCTTCTATATATTTATATTAATTAGATATTTTAATTGGAAACACTTCAACCTTCTTTATTTATTTAAGCTTCTACATTTTCAACTATATCATTCATCTAAATCGTTAAATTAATACAGCTTAGCTTCTTTGTTTAAAATAACATAGGATATAAAGATGCTTAATTACTAAGCATTAAAGTGAATATGTTTAATCATAAGGAAGAATTACTTTAGTTAATATAAATCTTTTTATTTAAAAGTTAATTTGGGAAATATAACTATATAGAAATGCTTATTCTAACTTTATAACTATTTAATAGTATTCTACTAATCTATATTTCTAAGCATAGGCATTCAAAGGAAATCTTTCTATTTTACTCTGAAAGCGATTTAGCAAAGTTGTAAGATATTAAGTTTAGAAATAAATAATTAAGCTAAGCGAAGTATAAAAGACTGAGTTTATTTGAATATATAAATGGATTGGATAATAAATATTAGAAGTACTTTAGTATACAAATAATACAAAGAAACTAAATCAGTAAATTAGCTATTAGTCTTTTACATAAGATACTAGATAATTTAATAAATAATATAACTTATACTATACTCTAAGGCTTAAACTTTCACATCATCTTTATTTCAATGAAATATATTACATTCTCATTTAAAAGCTTTATTAATGCAAAAATTTTTATGAATTAAATAAAGCTTTTTATTAAAATAGCTTTGAAGAAACATATTTAAAAATTAATTTAATATAACTTAAATAAAAATCTTGCATTAATAACCATTAATATCTTCTAGAGGAGCTAACTTTATAATAACTTCAATGTTAACAATTAAACTTGAGAGAAGCAATTATAAAGATTCATAATCATACTATAAGCTTTATACAAAATATGATGGGTGATTATTTTAAATAGAAATATATAGTATCTATTTTTTAATTTATCATTAAATTTACATAGATATTTTATTAACTTAAGAAACAAAGTTAAAAAACATAACTAAAACTCAAAATTGTCTAAGAAGTAAATTTAATTATATAGTTGAATATATTTGTTAATTGATAAGTTTATTTATCTCTGGTATTAATATTATTTATTTGGATTTAAATAATAGTTTAATATATTCCAGATATCTTAAATTTCTAAGAATGGTTATTTAGATTTTAGTATATCTTATTAATTAAGTATTGAATTTTACTTTGGAATAGTTGAAAATTATTATTTTATCTAAGCTTTTGATGCTTGTTTTATATTAAAATAACTTTCATACCTTTATATTATTATACTTTATTATTTAAAATTATCAACATATTTTCTGTTGTTGTGCTTTATATTATGGATAAATAATTTACCTAATACTATTATTTATATTTAACTTACAAAATATGATTTAATCTGAGATATGTTTAAATATATCAATTTGCTGTAAATACAAAAATAATAATAATTGTTATTAAAGACAGAAATATAAATAATATTAAAGCATTTTGTTTGTATAGTAGTAGCTGTAAAATTTTTCCATTTCTTCTTCTTCCTACTATCTTATTTTTTTTCTTGCTTCTTTTGCTTATATCCTTAACTATTCAAATTTATTAACTGTGTAATCCAGCTGCTATTAAACTAGATTTATATATTATTGCTGCTAGGTTTTCTGCTTTTGATAGTGAACTCTTTAGTTTATTCTTTGATTTAACCCAGACTTTAGTTGCTTTCTTATTATTTCAATATTTTTTTTAACATTTTGACTGTAAACTTTAATTGAAGAGGGGGAGCAAAAAGAATAGAAGGGAATCATATCATAAGATTTGTTACGTTATAACTCAAGTAACTATTAATATTAAGAACCAGATTCATTTCCTTTTTATAAGCTTATGTCAAGACTTTTAAACCATAATTTTGTGCTTTTCTAATCTAGCATTCTCTTCATAACTGTTGGGCTTCTACCTTTTCTTATCATAGGGGAGGTTAATTACTATTATTCTTAAAATCCCCTATCATGAGTAAAACTATTTGAGTGTTCAAATGTTAGTTCTTTCTTATTTGATTTAGATTCTTAATATGTTATTGGAATTAGATTTTTGGTTATGGAATTGGTACTGAAGTTGAAGAGATTATTTCGAGTTAATTTATTTATCTGCTCTCCATCTTCTTTCTGTTATGTACCTCAACTTTCAGAACTAGATTATGTTTTAACTGTACCTTCCCTAAAGCTCTTTTCTTCAATTTATTCTAGCAGATTTGAGCTTTTTAGGCTCTATCTTTAAACAAAAACTGGAGCTTGTGGCTTCTATTGTGCCATTGGAGAGGTTGAAAAGTAAGGAGAATTATCAACAGAACTAAATTAGTCGCTTCTAATTTCTTTAGAAGTTTATCTCATTAATTTAGTACTTTTTTTTCTCAAACTAGAGTTTCTCCTCTTTTAACCTTAGTTTTGTTCATTTTATAGTTTCTTTTATGCTTACTGTTGCTATTACTAATGTTTCGGAATTAAAGTTAACCAGGTTATCCTTTTCTTTTACTATTATGAAATTTCTGTTTTTTCTTTTAAAAAATTTGTCGTTCTAAAATTTTTTAAATTGACCATATATCATTTACCCTGTCCATCTTAGATAAACTAAGCTGTAAATTCAAGTACTTTAAGTCCTTTTTCATTCAGATAGTATTTGTTTAACTACTGGACAAAGTTTCTTATAATTTTATCTAGCTCTAAGCTTAGTTATAGTTAATAAGGTCTAACTTTTTCAATCTAATCGCTGTAAACTAAATATTGCTAATCTTCCTTTGTGTTGATTGCTTTCTTTTGTTCTTAAATAATTACTTACTTTATGGAGTTCATTTTTTCTATTTGTTCTTATGCCTATTCCAGTTCCATCTAAGCTTTTACATTCTCAAGGAAACTTTGATTGCCTTTTTTCCTTGAAATGAGTTTAGGAAGAATATCATCTCAAGTTGCTTTCTACTTTTTATTGAAGAGTTTTTCCTTATTGCTAATAACTGTTTTAGTGACTATATTATTAGAATGCCAAGTACACTTCACAATACTAACAAATCTATTTCTAGGCACTATATATCTTTAAAATAAAATCTGCTACTTATGAGCTAAGTTAGCGTTCCACAAAATAGAAGCATCCATAATATTCCAAATTAGGAAGTTCTAATCGCTCATTAATAGCTACTCTTCTGCTTTTTCAGCTTATAAATTTTCCATTTTAGATTTTTTTTGAATAAAGACAGGAAACTAGATATCCTCTATCATCTCAGAAGGTTTAATATTTTAGGACTTGCATACATCAAAGAATTAATTTACCACATTATTGGAAATTTCCTTCAGAACCTCCACTTTATTAGTCTTTTAATTTGTATAAAAATAGGCAGGATTTTTGAATCCATATCCATATATAATAGTTTCAGGAATATTCAAACTAAGAGGATTTCTTTCAACCAGTTAGGCAATAATTTTATAAGAATAGATTTCAAACAAATATATTTCATTATCAATCTAAGGCAAAGATTACTACATTTTATTATATCAATATCTTACTTCTATTTATAACAATTTCATACTCTTCTATCAATATTTTCTTACTACTCTATTTATTTACTTTTCTCAACCAGATCATTTAGATTGATTGCATTAAAGGAAGATGATTTAGAAACTTATTGTTGAGGATAATATAGAATGGTATGGTTATGAAACTAGGTAGAGTATTAAATTAGAGTGTTGGTTTTTATGAAAAGCCTTTCTTAACAAAGGAATTGAATATTTGATAGATTAATTGAGAATATTCTTATTTTTAAATTTACTACCAAAAACCGAAAATTAGATTAACGATTTCATTTATTCTCAAACTTATCTATAGGAGTATTTAATCCTTAATAGACACAGGATTTGGAACAGAAAAAGCTTTGGAATATCAAAAATGGTTGGATTATTAGCCTTTCATTTAATAAGCTTTATAAGGAAAATTTATATTTCGATAAATCAATCAATTGGAAAAATGCATAATTTATGCTTAAAACTTGCATAAAACCATATAAATAAAGCAGTCTCAGCATTGATAGATTGTTAGTAGAACTTCTTTTCTTATGAGTAAATGAATTAAAGCTTAATAATGTCTTAGGCATAAAGCTCTATTTATGAAGCTAAGTTACTGATATTTAATTAATTTTATTTTATTATTAAATAAGCGTTTAAATAGGTTAAAATTGCATTCATTTTATAATATTCATTATGGGGTGCACTGCGAGTAGACACGATAACTAGAATTTATAGAAAGTATAGGAGGCAGAAAAAATTCTAGGATTTTATGATAAATGCTGCAATGATGTTAATAACGCTTTCCATAGAATTCAGGCAACAGAGACTTTAACAGAAAAGTAGTTGAATTATTGCTTAGAAAAGGCTTGCTTGCCTACTTCGAAGAAAGATTAGAAAGTAGACAAATTCTACTAGAACTTTTATAAAGATGCTAATTAAAAAAATTATGATCTATTAAAACTTAATATTGCTGGCATTGTAATGGCCTGTGGAGATAAGGAAGCAAAGGCAAAATTAATCTTTGAAAATTTGGATCGTCAAGTATCTGGTAAGGTAACTAAAGATTAACTTGAATTCTATGCAAAAATCGTTATCCCTCTATCAACTTAATGGGTAGTAAACCTAGCAGACTCTTAGATTGAAGTTGAAAAGGAATGGGCAGAAGTAGATAAATAAAAGCTATTTTTTAGCTAATAGTTTCCTGATAACTCAAATGAATTAGATCTAAATACATTCCTTTAGAAGGTAAATTTATCTTAGAGTGATTGGTTTAGTACTTTCGGTATAAGAGAGGCTCTCATTAAGGCTTAAGCTGCATAAAAGACTGAACAAGAAAAGAAAACACAAACATAAGGGGAACCTAATAAGCAGTAGACAACTAAAGAAGAAAAAAAAGAAGAAAACAAAGCTGTAGCAGGAAAATGAGGGAAAACTCTTATTTAAAACTATTTCTAAACTTCAATTATTTTTTAACTTTTTTTATAGTTGGATATTTAAATTAGCATCTTAAGCCTTTTCCTTAAAATAAAAGCTAAGCTAGCAAGACAAATTAAGGAAATAAAGAAGTAAAAAGATAAAAAATATAAAAAATATAAATAAATTACATGATAAAACCCTAAATTAAGCAGTCTAAAGAGCATAAAATATAGATAAATAGGATGAAATTAAAATATTACCAAAATTAATAATCATTATTTCCTTATAATTCTAAACAAAAAGCTAATTAATCTTGATTAAAATATATTCATTATTTTTCTCAGCTCTAATTTCAATTTTTGTTATTTGCATCGTTTAAAAGAAATTGACTAAAGTATAATGATAAAAACAATAGCTAAAGAACTAAGAATTATCAATTGAACATTAAAAGCATACTTTTATCCTTTAAATTAATAGAAAAGATAAATTTAATGAGCTAAAAAGGTTGAGTATGTTACATGGCTAATTTTTTTGAAAAGTAAGATATAATTAAGACTTAAATTACTACTTCAAATTAAGGTAAAAACACTAAATAAAAAATTTGTAATCAAAATGAGCTTTTCATACTAGATAGCTTAGCTTCTATTACTTTTAATGATTAAATCTAAAATAATCAATTAACATAACGAAATTTTATAAATATCTTTAATAAATTTTATTCTTAAGCTAAGAAACTATAATATGAAAGTAACTTTAGCTTTAAGAAATATTTTATATAGAAAGAAATTAATTACAATTATGATTAAATAAATCTAAAAAATCTAAAAAAGCATAAAATAAAGAAAGAAGAAGCAAATTTATTAATTTACTTTGTAAAAATTAATAATTCAGTTACTTTTATATAGTTTGAGCATTCAAAATGTTTTTAATAAATTTTTCAATTTATGTTGAAAAATTTAAAGACTTTTAGATTGAAATAAAATTGGTAAAAATTTAGAGCTTTATCTTTGGATTTTTTTAAATATAAATATACACTTTTTAAACGTAATTTTAATTTAGCCTTATTACAAATATTAATGAACAAAAATATTTAAAATTATTGATGTTTTGATTAAAAGAAAGTATAACTTTGCAGTTTATAAGAAGGTTTTTATATAGTTAAGGATTTCTTTTTCAATGAAATAGTTTTAGAATAAAAATGTATCTAGTAAAAATAAGAAATAATATTAATAATTAATGAAAGCATAGCTATGCTAATTAAAACACTTATTTTAAAAGGTAAATAAGTGAACTATTAGATAATTTACTTTTTTGTAATAAATTATATTTGATGATTAAATGTAATTTTCATTTTTCTATCTATTAACTAATTCAAAAATAAGCAAAATATTTTTTAATCTAATAAATTTTGCTATAAAAATTCTATTTGAGCAAATAATAAATAAATAGCCCACTTTAAGCATATTTTAAAAATTCTTACATAGAGATTTTGTACTTAGAATTTCATTTTTAATAATAAATTATATCTATTAAGGATCTTAAATTTAGACATATAATTATTAAAATAGATTACATTTTATATTTGCATTATAATTTTAAAGTACATTTATAGAAGATCTATTTTACGACCTTATAATTTATGTGCAATCACTTTTCTTTTTTTAATAATTTTCCATTCTCCCAAATTCCGTTTATTATTTTTCCTTCTTTTGTTATTATTGAGCCCGTACCGTGTTGCTTTCCGTTTTGAAATTGACCCTCATAAATTTTACCTATAATATAAAATATTACCACTTGCGTATTTAAATACTCCATTACCATGCTTTTTATCTTCTTTGTACTCTCCAGTATAACTTTATCCATCAGGTCAAGTAAAGCATCCGTTACCATGCATTTTATTTTAGCTTCACTAACCTTTATAAATTCTACCGTCTGCTCAAACATAAATTCCAAATCCTTGCATAAAATTATCTTCAAAATTTCCTTCATAAACACTTCCATCTGGCCATGTATATTTTCCTGAACCATTTTTCACTCCCATTTCATATTTTCCTTCAAATTTACTCCCATCAGGTCATATCTCTGTAGCTTATCCGTGCTACTTATCTGATTTTCAAAAACCAATATACTTTGCTCCTCCTAAATGCTAATAAGTTCCATATCCTTCTGCTTTGTCATTAACTCATTAACCTTCATATATATCTCCATCTGCATGTAACATTCTTCCTTTTCCATTAGCCGTTCCATCCTTTCAATATCCTTCGTATTTAGCACCATTAATTCAAATTTAAATTCCTCTTCCATGTCTTTTATGAGTTATACAGGAAAGCTAGCCTGAATAAATTGCACCATTATCTAATTAGATAGGTCCAGTCTCATAAACAGGGCCATATTCTTAGTTATCTTCATACTCAAAAGGTTTTAAAGGTTAATTTTAATTTGTTTTCTTCTAGAAAGACTTACTTTACAAAGGCATTGTTCAAGCAAACTCAGTTTAAGCTTTGAGTTACTTTTTAAGCATTAATTTTTAATATAGCACACATCTGAAAAAGGACTAAATTATTATTGTTTTTTCCAATTTTTTATCACTAAAGATATTGCATTTATTAATAGTTTACATCTAATCCTCTATTATTAATGAATTTTCATTTGTGCATTTTCCACAACTGCAGTAAAGGTTTTAGTTTTAGCAGCCTTTGCTTTAGCAATATAAACAATCCTTTTAGCAAGTTTTACAGCTTGCTCCCATTTATTGTATAAAAGAGAAAAATTCATAATTTATCAAGATAAGAAAATATCATAATACATTAATTTGCATTGTTAGTATTCTAAGAACTCTCAACTTGTATTCTCTACTTTAAATTTCCTTTTTCCCAAATTCCCTCTATCTGTTTACCATCTTTCTTCTTCAGTACTCCTTTACCGTGCATTTTTCCGTTATAAAATTGACCTTCGAACACATGACCTTTAGTAAAAAATATTACCATCTGTGTAAGTAAATACTCCATGACCATGCTTTTAATCTTTAAGATATTAACCTTAATAGCTTTACCCATCTGGTCAGGTAAACAATCCTGTTCCATCCATTCGATTCTTTTTTCAATCTCCGACAAATTTCCTTCCATCAGCTCAAACATATAGACCTTTACCATGCATAAAATTGTTTTAAAATTCTCCTTCGAAATTACTTCCATCTGGTCACGTATATTTTCCTTAACCATTCTTTAATCCATTAATATAATTTCCCTCAAAAGTACTGCCATCAGGCCAAATTTCAACAGCGTGACCATTTTGCTAATCTTATTTTCATCATCCTATATATTTAGCTCCATTTAAATGTATATATGTACCAAACCCATCTGCTTGATCATCTTTCCACATCCCCTCATAAACATCTCCATCAGAATGTATCATACGACCTTTACCATTTGCTTTATCATCCTTAAAATATCCTTCATACTTACTTCCATCTGTTCAGATTTAAACTCCTTTTCCATGTCTTTACTTTCATAACTTACTTCACTAACCAATGTATATAGCTCCATTTATTAATTCAACAGGTCCTGAAGTTATCAGCTCAACTCCGTCATTTAATTTATAATCATATTAAAAATCTCCTAAATTTTACTTAGCTAACGAAACTTTAGGGTTAATTTAATCAGGAAAGATGTTACCATTATACTCCTTATATCAAGGACTTGAATTATTTATCTTCAATAATTTTTAATATAACACTACTCTAAAAAACGATTAAATAAGAACTGCCTTTTAAATTATTCTTTCAGCTTTAGCTGCTTCTTACTAATTTTATTTAATCCTAGGAGTTGTGAGATTATTAGCTAAAATGGTTTAATTAGGTTACTCGTTTATACATGTTCCTTAGCAATTTAGATTACAATTTTATCCCATATTTATAGAGTAGTTTATAACACTCTAAAATAATTATTTTAAATTTTTTATTTATTCTTATACTAATTAATTAGAATATTATTCTTTTGCTGTGATAGTGCTTTTCATATTACTCTTGTTCATTGTTACTCTTTTTAATTAACTTCTCTTTTATTATTTTCATCCTATTTGCTTATTAATTTTCTAATTTCTGTTTATTTATTGAAGAAGTTCTTTTCTTCTGTAAAGGAATTGAATGTATTAATTATAAATTTAGAGCAGCATATTAATGCTCTATATAATTTAGCTTTTATCATTTATAATTATTTATCAAAACTAATTTTAAATCTAACTATACCTTTAAATTAACTTTTTCTTATCTTATTTTTATATTTCATTAATACTAAATCATAAGAATCATCTATACTTCTAAAAATCATATAAAAGTTTATTCTATTTTTTCTAAAATTCAAATAATTTTGAAATTTATCTCCTATTTAAATTATTTATTTATTAGTATTATTCATAACTTATTGCTCAATTACCTTAGGCATTTTTACTATAGGTTATAAACTAGTAGAACTAGTGTAGGTGGGTTCAAAACCTACCATTAGCCAATATTGAGTACCAATCTGTATAACAAATTAGATAAATTTTTAAATTAAGATGAATAAAATTTAGTAATTTTAATTTATCTAATAATGCTTTAAATATTTTAAATATTTATCTTATTTGAATCTATAACAATATATATATAGATGATACTCATTTTTAATTAAAATAGTTTATTAAGTAATCTAAATACGATATTTTGCTTTAATTAAAACACAAAATTTGCTATTTATCTAAAACTATTTTATTTTTTTCTCAAGTGTGTCTGAAAAGTACCTAATCCATATCTCTAATTTTTTATCCAACTTTCTTTATAATACTTCTTCTTCCTTAGTTCATTATTCCAAAACCTTCTTATAGATGATCTTTTCATTAATCTTTATAAAAATTTCCATTTTAGCAAAAGTAATTACCTTATCTATTTTCTTTCTTGGTATTATTAACTATCTTAAAAATTTTATTGAGATAATTTTATTTTTATATTTTAGAATTCAAATTTTTACTTCTAAAGAAGTAATGATAAATTATTTCCATCCTTTTTTAGACATATCAATTAGCGAAATTTAAATAATGTAGAATCCTTTTCTATCTAAATAACCATTTACTCATCATCCTTCATATTTAAATCTAAACTAAAATAATTTTTTGACGTCTTTAATTATAAGAATTGGTTCTCTCAATTATAGATATTTGTTAATGTTTTTAAATTGTTTTTTTAATATTTTCTTGATTTCATTATGTTTCTCTAATTAGTTCTTCTTTCTACTCACTTTTAGCTTCTTCCTTTTTTGCTTTCCTCATTTCTAGAATCTCAAGACTCCTTGTAATAGCTTCTCGTAATATTTGATTTATAAGTCTAAATACTTTAATTAAAACCTTGAAAATTAGTTTATATATTATTGATCGGATAGTATGAGATGCCTTAAGTCATAATGATAATAGCATTAATTTTAAGTTTTCCGTTTTAGGGATTTCCAACCCCGTCAGGAAGACAGCAGTTCATGGTCCCTGCTGTTAAATATAAAAGTTCGGATCGCCCAATTTTAGCGAGATTGGGAACTCGGATTTTTCCAGGCTTTCCCTCCTTTAACTTGCCTTGGTTCCATCTTAATCTTGTATATTGAACCATCCGGGTTGCAATACATTCTTTACATTCTTGCTTCTTCTTTTGTTTTTCTTTTATCCAATAGTTTCTTTATTTCTTATACTTCCGATAAAAATGTCATACGCTTCCACAGCAGAAACATTTCTTTTTTATTTTGAATTATTTCCCTTGATTTATTTGCTCTTTCTAGGCTTCGATTTCCATTTGTATAGCTCCAGTTTCGCTTTACTCTTTCTTAAAAGTTTACAATTTCTCTTCTACTTTTCCGAGTCTGTTATCCAGTTCAGTCTGTTTCTAAAGCTAATTTTAGGATTCGTTAGTCTGACTTTGTGAGATATTCCAAAAGGCGTTAAGATCTCTTTCCTAGGACATAAGTCTTGACTCAATTCCTTCTGCTAAGTCTAGCTTTGCCATCAGCATATCAGTGTCCTTCTTCAATCTCTTGACCTCTTTTTGGAGGTTCAGTACCACTTTGATGAGCTACTCCATGCTCATCTGGCCAGAAGGGTTGAACTCTGATACCTCCTGGTGGAGAATAGACTTCATCTGTTTCCTCGGTTTCTCGCTTGAGGTTGGAGTTTCCGTGTGTATATTCTTCAAGTTTGGCTTTCGTTCGTTTTGTTAGATTCCAAGTTGTTAGTTCAGTGTTGGTTAAGGTTGTGATAGAGAAGATTGTTAAGATTATTAAGACTTGGTTTCTTGCTTTCTCCCTTTCTTTTTGGCTTAGGAAGAGGTGGTATAGAAGCCTGACTTGAAACCTTCAACCATTTTTTTATCTACTGAAGAAATGTTAGTACTGCAATTCAACAGAACACTTGTGAAGACGCTGCAAGAAATTGCAAATTTTCAAAATGTAGTATTGGAATAAATAAAAACGAATACAAGCACAGCAGAGGAAGAAAAAACAAATGTAGTAGAGACAAATCAGAGAAAGACTATACTTAAATGAATTAGGATACATCTACGAGAGAAAATTTGATTAGAAATAAAGATAGAATTAGAAATGACAAGAGGAGTAGAGACTTTTAAAACTTTATTTTTAATACCGGAGCAATCTGGTGTACAGCATGAAGAGATGAAAATCCTCGATAATTGCTAAATTTAATTTGTCTTATTATTATTAAAAAGCTATCTTTCATAAATTTTCTTTGTTAAAAATAAAATGTATCTTTTCCTTATCTTATTTTGTCTTAATATTATCCTTCAATTTATCTCCATCCTTTCATATGAAAACTCATCAATCAAATACAAATAAAAAATTAAATGTTTGGTATTCTTGAATGTATTTCAACCTATTTCCCGCCAACCTCTAGATTGCTCTAGAGGCTAAATATAAAATTTTAAAGGTTTCTACAACACTTCTTCTTGCTATTCATACTGCCATAGAGGTATCTACTCTCCTAGATAATGATTGGATTCTTTGATCTTGTATGATTCAAACTCATTGCAATATAATTTTATCTTTCTTTTTTTAGTTTTAGTTGTTGTTGTATCTTCTTTTATTCTCCAATTTCTTCTATTAGTTTCAGTATTTTCATTTAAAGTTTTGAAATTTCTAGCATCTTTTTCATAGATATGTTCGAGATTTACAATAATAGCATCTTTTTGGTTTATTTTTAGGTTTAAATCTTGAGTCCCTTTCTCCTTTGATTATCATTGAGTCATTTCATTATTCTTATAGGTTTATTTAACGCTGCAATTTTTGCTGACTTTCTTCGATTTTTTCTATTTTGTTGTTAATTCTTTCTGATTCTATTGTAAGTTTATAATTAATTGTTCTAGTCTTTCGAAATATATAATAATAATTTAAGGTCTCTTTCTTAGGTCATGAGTCTCGATTCTATTTCCTCTGCAAGTTCAAGTTTTTTCATTAAATTCTTATTGTATTCCTTCAACTTTTTGTCCTTTTCCTGGAGTTTCAGCACACTTTAATCAGCCTTCTTAGCTTATTTACCATTATGTGGTGAAATTCGAGACTTCAGAGCGCATTATATTTTTAGCCTATTTCCTAGGCTTTTCTTCAGAAGTGGGAGACTCATTCTAATGTGTGACCTTTTTGGTACCCTTTTTCTGGTCCTAGCCTTTCTAGGATATCATTAAATCCTACCTTTTTGTATCCGTGAAGAATCCTGCTTTGAATCCAAATATCTTTTTTTTATTCTTTATAAACTCCTCAATCAAGCTTAAAATTCTTGAATCACTCTCCTCAATATTAATTTCCATCAATCTTTTCATTTATGAATTTCATTTCTATGTTTTTTCCTTTTTTATAATCACCTTCATAAAAATTTTCATTTGTATAAAGCATCATGCCATTTCCATCTCTTGCATTACTTTTAATTCTTCTTCATAAATGAGTAATAAATAAAGATGATTACAGAGCGTGTAGCACCTCGTTGGCGCACAAATCTTTCATTATTAATATTTAATATTAGAAAAGTGTTCTCAAAAGCTTGATTTCATTCTATTCATCCAAGGAGTCACTTCGGCTTCTCCAAACAGAGAATCTTCTTATTAAAAATTATTCTTAAATCTTGAATCAAATGCTTAGTCTTCATGAATAAATTCCAAATAAGAATTAGTAATTAGTCATCAGCAAGACCGTCAGTCAAACTTACATACTGCTAGAGAATCCTCGGGCAAGTGAGGCTTGTCTCTTCTGAACTAGTCCACCCTTTTTCATGGTGGTATCTAGTGTGAGATTACTTGCAATGCAGTATACACTGCACCAGATTGCCTACTAGTTTTTCTGAAACGGCCGACATCCATTTTTTAATAATAATCTTCTTTTTTTTTATACATTAATTATAAATTTTAAAATATTAGATTTGCTAGTTGATTTAGCAATCTTTTCTAAAAATAATAAATTAATTCTTAATTTAGTTCTTATTTTATAGTTCTTAAGATAAAATTAAATTGTTCTTTCAAAAGTCCTTATCCATTTTTATTATTTTAAAATAATCATTATTCATTATTGTTTTTTTAGTATTAATAAATTATTTGATTATTTTTCTTTCTTATTTTTAAATTTTTATTATTTTATATTATATCATCTAAAATATCTTTAAAATTATATTTTGTAGATTTTCTATTTTTAAGTTACTTTATTTTAATATTTAATAAAATTTTTTTCTTTTTTGAATTTGCATTTTTATTATTCTTGATTTTTGCCTTTTTTAAATATTTTTAATTTACATATTCTTTTCATCTATAAATTTTACTATTTTTTTTATTTTTATCCATTAACTATCAAACACATCTCCATTTACATAGCTCAACGCAACTTATCCTTACTTTTAATCATTTTTCCAATATCTTTCATTTTGATTTCCATCGAGTTATTGAAAATTACCTTAATTTTTTTAGCCATTTAATTTATCTCCTTAATATAACTTAATACCCCATATTTAATAGTTTGATAATGCTTACAAAACACTTGAAATGAGTTAATTTAGCAAGAAATATATTATAGAATTAAATGATTTGGTCATTTATATATAGCTTATAAGTTATAGATTATTTAAGTAATGCTAGATTATTGTGCTAGCAATTTACAAAGGACTAAGTGTAAATATGCAAAATAATTAAATTAAGAAATAAAGTAAATGTAAAATATTATAACTCAGGTAGCTTCTTCTCCCTCACCTTCTTCCTCGTCAAATTCACCTTCTTCTTCAGCAGTAGCATCCTAGTACTATTAGTATTCAGAGACTAAGTCGTTCATGTTTGATTCAGCTTCAGTGAATTCCATTTCGTCCATACCTTCACCAGTATACCAATGCAAGAAAGCTTTTCTTCTGAACATAGCGGTGAACTATTCAGCTACACGTTTGAACATTTCTTAAATAGCAGTGCTATTACCTACAAAAGTAACAGACATCTTTAATCCTTTAGGAGGAATATCACAGACTGAAGATTTAATGTTGTTAGGAATCCATTCTACGAAATAAGATGAGTTCTTGTTCTAGACGTTCAACATTTGCTCATCAACTTCTTTAGTCGACATTCTTCCTCTGAAGGTAGCAGCAGCGGTTAAATAACGACCATGTCTTGGATCAGAAGCACACATCATGTTCTTAGCGTCAAACATTTACTATGTTAACTCTGGTACAGTTAGAGCTCTGTACTATTGAGAACCACGAGAAGTCAATGGTGAGAAACCAACCATGAAGAAATGAAGTCTTGGGAAAGGAATCAAATTTACTGCAAGTTTTCTTAAATCACTGTTTAGTTAACCGGGGAAACGTAAGCAAGCAGTTACTCCTGACATCGCAGCTGATACTAAGTGATTTAGATCTCCATATGTTGGAGTAGTTAATTTCAGAGTTCTAAAGCAAATATCGTATAAAGCCTCATTATCAACAACCATAACTTCATCAGCGTTTTCTACAAGTTAATGAACACTTAGGGTTGCATTGTATGGCTCTACTACAGTATCTGACACCTTTGGAGATGGGAAAACAGAGAAAGTTTCCATAATTCTGTCAGGATATTCTTCACGGATCTTTGAAATTAAAAGAGTTCCCATTCCTGATCCAGTGCCACCTCCTAGAGAATGGCAAATTTAGAAACCTTATAAGCAATCGCATCCTTCAGCTTCCTTTCTTACAACATCTAGTACTGTATCAATGAGTTCTGCACCTTCAGTATAATGTCCTTTTGCCCAATTGTTACCAGCTCCGGTTTATCCGAATACGAAGTTATCAGGTCTGAATAATTGTCCAAATGGTCCTGCTCTTACAGAATCCATAGTACCAGGCTCTAAATCCATGAGGATTGCTCTTGGTACATAACGACCTCCGGTTGCTTCATTATAATAGACATTTATTCTTTCCAATTGCAAATCAGAATCACCATGATATGTTCCAGTTGGATCAACTCCATGTTCATCAGAAATGACTTCCCAAAATTTGGCACCAATTTAGTTGCCACATTAGCCACCCTAAACATGTACAATCTCTCTCATTTTATAATATTTAAATTTCAGAGCTATATATAGTAAGAAATTCTTAATCTAATCTGGTAAATGACTAGCTTTAACTTAATAAATAATCAAAAATAAAATTTAATTTAAATATGGAGTTTTTAAATATGGAATCTATAAATATGAAATTAGTAACTTACACTAGTCTATGTTTTATTTACCCTTCTCTATTTTAAATAAACTTCATTGAAACTATTAATCCATATACTTACACTCAAATTTCTATATTACACACTATATAAATTAAAAATTTTTCCTTTATTATTACAGTTTATTTTTTCTAAAAGTTAGAAACCAAAATGTTTAAATTTTTTATTTAGATATAAAATGTCATTAATCAAATAAAATAAAATAGCAAAAAATAAATCTTATTAAATTGGCTTCTATATGAAAAGTATAAATAACTTAAGGATTCAGACTGAGTTTTACATTAAATGCTTAAAATTTATAGATTTGCATCTCTTATAAGTTGATATACTTTATCTCAACTTTTTATTTATATTATCTAGAAAAATATTTGAAATACATGGTGAAATAATAGTTATTAGTGAAAAAACAGAATATATTTGCAAATTTTATACAGTGATGAAATAAAGGAAATTACCATGATACTAATCTATAATAATTCAAATCTAATATTAGTATTATTGTATATAGAAAGCATTTGAAACTGATACTTATCAATTTAATGTTCTATAGATCTTTGACTATTTAGTATGTTTTTCACCTAATTAAGATCATCTCTTAATATACTATGGAGGTAAAATGTTAAATATATACCTTTAAATATTTGAATGAATTTTAGTTTATTTTTATTAAGATTTTTTTTCGTTGATTTACAAATAATTTCTACATAATTTATATAAAATTGAAATGAAATAATACTATACTTAAAACCATATTACTTTTAATATATCAAATAAATCTATATATTTGAGCAAAAGCCACTTTTTCCACTTAATCTGCTTTATCTATGTAATTTAATTCCTTTTATTTATTTTATACATCTTTAGTAGCAAATTTAAGTTAATAGTTTTAATTTTTTATTTAAATGAAAGTGAGTTTATTAAATTATCTTATAATTAATATCTATTTAGCTTTTTGCTTAAATGCCTACTTATTTAAAGCATATTTTGTCTTACAATTTAACAAAGGTAAGTTTATTAAACTATCTAATTTGCTTGCTAAATTAGTCCTAATTATCTTAGAAATATATATTGCATTAAAATTAATTTATAGCAACTTGTTAAATATAATTTAAGATAGAAGCTAAATATATAACATGTAATAATAACCTTTTGCTTCATTATTAAAATAAGCCTCTATACTTGATATGTTCAATATTTTATCCATTAGTTTTAACTCTCTAAGGTATTTAATTTAAGCTGTTTATAGCTAAATTATTTAAGATAACTTACCTAATATCACTACTATCCTTTATTTTATACCTTTAAGATTTATACTTCTACTACCTCTTTTTAATTAGCTATAAATTAAAAATGCCTTTTTAGTTAGTTATTACTAGGCTTGATTTTAATAAATTAATTAAACTGCTATGTTTAAAATTAAATTTGATTATTAAGAATACTAGAAGAAAGCTTAATGTATAAAATTGAATAATAAAGGTAATAATAGAGTGAAGTAGCAAAGATAGCTTATTGGATATCAAACTATGTGATAATCTATTGTATAATCAAATGTGCTAACTATAAAACTTATACCAACTGGTTTAGCATTCATAAAATTGAATATTTAGATACTTTCTTATTTAATAAAATAAATAATTTGACATTAATTTGATCTCAATCAATGGAAGTAAATAGTAGGATTAAATGAATTTAGAAAAGTGTATATATTATAGAATTATTGACTGAATAGATTTAATAATGAGTGGCATTAAATAAGCATTTTTAATAAAATGATTATAGATATTAATAATGAATTGCAGTCTATATAGAAGCAATTAAGATAAATAGAAATATTAATTTAGAATACTTTCATTTAGCAATTTTCAGGATTTAAAATATATAGTATGTTTAACATTAATATGAGTAAACATCAAGGATTGGCGTTATAAAGAATTAACTGGCTCTAAATAAAGGAAAAAGATAATTAGTTAATTGTTTAGAAAAGAAGAAGACGACTGCTTTTAGGAGGAGGATTATGTAATTGTCCAGCTTATAAAGTGAAGCCACATAAGAACAAAAAAAATAATTTAAATAATACAGAAGATAAAAAACAAATACTTTAGTCTTTTTAAGGAAACAACCTTAAATTAAATCATATAGAAATAACTTAAAATCTATATTTGTAAGAGTCCCTTGTAAAGAAGTAAGATATCACAAACTCTACCATAGTTGCAGAATTTAACATCCATTATTTGATTTAGTCTTTAGACAACTTAGATTACATTGTTTTAGAGTAGTTCAAAATGAATCAAAAATAATAGTCTGTTACACATATAGCTAAAAAGAAGAAAACTGATGAAAAATTTATACTAAAGACTTTTTGGTAAAGTGATTACTAAAAGTTCTAAGTTATAAAGAAAAGTGTTAAGACTTTGCTAGAGAATAAAGATTAAATAGACGCATAAAGCATTTGCAAAATATAGTAAATGCTGGCTCATCAATTTGAGGACTTTTATTTTATTACAACTGAAATTGCTATTAATGAATAATAGAATTTTAATTAATACATTGAAATAAGAATTTAGTAAAACCAAGCATATTCTCAAGCTGAAATGATATAGTAACTAGAGAGAATAATTTGAACACTTAGTACTTTATAGAAATGCAATTTTATGAATTGATGCATAGCTCCTGAAAATATATAAGTAAATGAGAATGGATAAATAAAATTGATGGATATCGGAGAAATTCTATAGCCTAATAGAGAATCTAAAAAAAAAAACAATTATTTATCTCCTAAGTAAATTAGATCATATAGACTGTCTAAAATGTATAATCAGCTGCTTTAAAACGAGGAAAAATTAAGGAGACAATAAGAAAAACTTGAATTATATAAAGAAGATGTTTTAAATCTTGGATTACTCTTTCTGTCTATGGCTCTTTTAAAAAGCTTTGATTATATTAAGGGTTAACTTATATAAGAAAAAATAAAAATTGATTTAATACTTGAGCCTCTGAAAAGCATATATTCTGATTAACTAATTTTTGTAATTTGAAAGATGTGTGCTATTGATATAAATCTCTGTATTGATTTTATAGAACTCAAGCGTTATATCTTGAAGCTTCAAGAAATTAGATCATCAGGAATGCCATCTATTGATGTAAACTAATCTTGGAAAGAAATTCCTAGCATAAAAATAATACATACAAATAAAATTGAAGAAGAAGAATGTGAAGCTTCTTCTGATTTTGATTTCGAATGATTTTCAGATTTACGTATGATTTTAGATAATCTCTTACAATATATAATTAATTAATTATTAACTTTAATATTATACAATTATAATATAGATGCATTATTAATTTAATAGTTATCAAATTAGCAATTCTGAAAGAGTTATATTAATCCGAGTTTAGATCTGCCACCATCAAAATAAGTTTTTATCTCTAGTCTAGTTTTATTAATAATTAATAATTTTAATTAGCATATACTTAGAATAAGCATTTCAATAATTAAATTTAGAAACAAAGATATCTATTATTAGCTTTAATCTTTATTTCTAATTTTTTATTTAATACCTTGCTGCTTTATTTAATTATGTATTTCTAAATTACTTTTTACATTAATTGTAAATAATAAAGATCTATCCAATGTTATTTTGGTAATTATTAATTAAATGGGAATAAGAACTAAGTTTAATATTTTAAGTTTTATGCTGATATAAATAGAGGGCAGTATATCTCTTTATATGATACTATTAACTTAATTTACAAAGTAAAAAAACTATTAGCTAATCCCAAGTATAGCTACTTGTTTAATATATAATATATTACATAATATTTTCTATAAGAGTACTAAAGATTCTTATTACCTACCTACCAATAATTTGTTTTATTATAATTTAATTTAAATGGGTTGATATCTTTTCTCTAGGCTTACTATTACAAATTTGTCTTAACTTTTATATTTCTAACCTTTAAATTTATTATTCTGCAATTTAATAAAATAAATATTTTAGCTTGTTGCATTTCAAAATAGCTCCTATATCTTTCTTAAATAAGCGCATTAGCTTTGCTATTTGATTATCTATAAAATAAAGCAGTTAATATAAATGAAGCTATTCTATTATAAAACTAGTTAGAGGTAAAGTAATATAGCTATTAACAAATTCTCATAATATCTTGCTAATTGGCTAAAAAGCTTGAACTACTCTATAGTAATCTAATAAAGTTGCTATCAATATCTTAGTTCAAACTACTACTAAATCATTTTTACTTCATTTCCTCAACTTACTTTATAGCAGCTAGTACCCTAGTTTACTATTCAATTAATTTATTGAGTTTACACTCGCTTTAATAACAAAGTGCATATTAAATTAATAATGATGCAAAAGCTTATAAAGATATTATTTTACTTTAGCAATAGATAATAATACTAAGCATATTATTATAAAGAAGGTTTTAATTATGGAAAGAATTAAGCTATATTCCATAGTAGATTAAGCATAAACACTTTAGAAGAATTTAGCAAAAACTGGTTAAATTTATTAAGGAATAAAGAGATTTTCAAATAAATAGAAAGGGAAATTGAAAAAGGATTAAATTGGATTATTATATAGAGTAAATTTAAGTGACTGAGGATATCTTGAATTATCATTAGAATCTTTGAAGTTGTAAAGAGATTAATTTAGATTGAATGATAATGATTTAACTATTATTTGTAAGGAGCTATATCACCAATTCAAATAAATCTTTTATAAACAAATTTTTTTTAGCAGATACTTCAATATAAGGAAGATTTAATTCACGAACAAACTGCTAGGCTTCTTCACTAGACACTTTGCGTTATAAGTCTAACTTGTTCCCAACTATGATTACACCTGTTCCCTTTCTTGCTTCTCTGTATAAAATAAAAAATAACCTTTTTATTTCATTTATTCAGTTCAATAAATCCAAAAAGGACTGTAGGTTGTGAATGTCAAACAGTAGTATGATACAATGTGCTTTTTAATAATACTCTGATGAGTAAGTCAAATAATTCAAGAAGAATCTTAAAGGAACATCATAAATTTTGAATTAAAACTTTACATTTCTAACTTCTATTATTTTCTTATGCTATTTAATTACAATACTTACAATTCGAACTCCTTACTCTTTACATTTCAATCCTGAAAAAGTAGTAGCAAGACTTGATTTTCCTGTCTTAGCATTACCTACAATGAGTATGTTATACTGAATATCATATTTCTACTTTTTACTAACTTCTATTTTGTTCCTCATAGACCAAAAACTTCATCGCTCTTTCTATAATTATTGAATCATGAATTATATAGACTTCTCCATTTAATAATAAAAATGGGTATTTGTTGTTGCACTGACCAAAAGTAGACACGATTACAAAAATAATTAAGAAGTGAAGTTTAGACAGAAGCAAGAGAGATTAAAGTTAATTTATTTCTAATGAGGAAATAGTACTAGTCTATCCTTATAGATCAAATCAAGAGCAAGAAGCAAGTTTATTTGGATATTATGAAAAATCATTTGCTGCTTAGGAGAATTAAAAACAAACCTTCACTAAAGCTCTAGTTTTGCTATCACTTTATAGATGAACAAGATGTGCAAGATGTATCAGTTTCTGATATAATTAATACTACTGCTTCAACAAATCCCAGTCCTAGATCTGATTTTAAGTTTCAGAAAAAAGAAAACTCGCCTACTACTAACGAATTCTAATTTAAGGATTCAAATTGAAACTTAATGTACAAAATACATTTTAATCTATTATGGTTAACTATATATATCTCTTACATTTTTATATATACTAAGTCTTAAAAATTAATAGTTGTTAATTCATCTAAAAGGATATGCAGTTCCCTTTTTAAAATAATAGTTTTAGCAAATTAAATACTAATAAATTATTTTTGTGATCATATTTCCATTAACATTTCTAAATTAAGTTAATTCCTTTTTTATTTAGTAAAAATAAGATATTACAATTAGCTCGCCTAAATCAAATACTTTTATTTAATTGATGCTTAGTGAGAAAAAGAAAAGATATATAATTTACTTAGGAAGTACTAGGGAAGCTTAATAAATTAAGATATTTAATGAGATAAGATAACATTTTAGATTAAGCTTTTAATTTAGTATTATAAGATTATTCAATAAAATACTTCAAACTCTTCATTTCAAATCTATAGCACTTTTCAAATTTAAGTCCTAAATTTTTTCTCTGACTTGAGTCATAAAAGATTGGCCAGGATCTAATTTAAATGTTTAATAGTTAGGATCAACTTCTAATCAGTATTTAGTATTCTTCAATAATAAGTATTCGAAGTGACCTATCACAATGCTAATACTAGGATATTTTTAAGCTAAATATCTGATTAAATACTCATTAGCTTCAACTTATTCTTATGTGAGATCTTCTTTGCTATTTAAACCTCCAACATTTTCAACTCCTATTGATTAATAATTTAACCCTATTGTATGTCGAGCCATTCAGTTATCAGGCATTAATTAATATATAGTTCCATCTCTATCAACCATAAATTATGATGAAACATTGACTTTTCCATACAGTTACAAATATTATCTATCAATTTACTCTTAATTAAAATAAATCCATGTATTTTAGAATGTTGGTGCAGAAGTTCAATGGAGAACTATTATTTCAGGGATGATATTGATATTATCCTACACAATATTATACCTCTCTTGCATGTAATTAATAGTTTCTTGGATTCTATTTTAGGAAAACTTAATAGGCTTTTAAACTATTTCTCTTTTCATTTTTTGCTTTATCAGATTTCCTAAGATAGATATTTAATATAATTATCCTTTTATTTAACTTCCTACTTATACAATTAAGCAATATAACCTTAGTTGCTCAAATCTTTATTTTATTTAAGTTATTATGAAAAACTTGCTTAAATCAAGCAATATCTTAAAATTAGCAAAGTTCTGCTAAAAGAAATATACACTGCTGTATCAAGCATAATCAAATATGTTTAGAGAATAAATTTATTTTAACTATATCATTAGTAAATATTTTCGTTGTTGTATTTAGGCATTCATTTCTTAAAATCTTGGGAATATTCTATCGGCAAAATTAACAGAACTATTTTATATTCACCTAATTAAGACAATAACTCAAAAAATTCTGAAATGTTTTATAATAAAGTTTTAAGTAATTTTTAAATGTGTTTTATTTATAATAAAAGGCTATACTTTAATTGCTTAAGCTTTAACTTTAAATCAATCAAGCTTCCCTTCATATATCCATATGATTCACTTGCTTATTAAATTTTAGCTTAAAAAGCTCTAAGTAAGTTCATAATTCAGGAAAATTTTTGGAAGTTAATAACTGAGAACATTTAATGAAAGATTAGATTCATTAAAATATCCACTTACTAAAACTTTTATTTAATATTTTTCTATATAACTGTATGACATTAACTAATAAGCTAATTTTTTCATTTGTTGCTAATAAAAGTTTTTATTTAAAAGTCATTCAACATATTAATCAATTTAGCGCTTCTTACTTTAATGAAACCTTTAAGATGTATCATTCTATTTAAAATGTGTTATTTCGTAATTTTATACTTAGCTATCCATTAGATATTTAAGGATTTTAAAATATAATCCAATTTATATTAAATGAGGAAGTATTTATATTTCTTAATAGCTGTGAATATGTAAATTAATTATGCATGCTATAGGATTATATTATAGAGCTTTTCTAAAGTTATTTAACTAAATAACCTAACTAACTATCTAAATTTTCTATTATACTTTTTTAAATTAGCTTTATCTTATCTTTCCTTATAATTTAATATTCTTTATTATATTCTTAACTAGCTTGGTCTATTCTTTTTCTCAATCAATACAGATCTAAAATACTACCAATCTGGTGTGATCTAAAGAAAGCAGTCTATTTTATATGTTTTAATAATTAAAATTAATGTTTTTCTAGCAAAGCAGGATTCTCTTTATTTAAAGTGTATGCACTTCTAAAATTAGAATTTCTTAATATTGAACTATTAAGCTAAGATAGATATCCTTAACAGCTATTTTTTATTTCTATTATTTTAAATAAACATATTCAAGTCTATTTAATGTTTGGTCGAACTTTTCTATTTATAAATTAATTAGAGGAAATAAGAAATTTACAATATTAGTAGCTTATATTAAATACTAGCAACTTAATTTAGACAATTGCATTAATAGTGGCAGGCATTTAAAATAAGACAGTAAAGATTGATTGAATATATAAAGTAGAGGATTATATATTATAAACTAATGCTTCTATTTATATTGATTATGTATTGATTCTTATAAAGAAGCATATTTAATTATTAAATATTTATTTATACTATTTATTAATAGCTTTATTTACTTTCCTGTTAGGCTTGCTTAGTTTAATTGATGGTCTTTAATGAGTTATTTTATTAGACTTAATTAATTTAAATGGTTGACTGGAAACTGGAAACTTTTACGGCTGTTTAGGCGATATTTGACACAATGCTTTCAATTGAAACAATTTTTCACTTTCTAAAATTTTGAGTATACTGAGAAATGTGGATTGCCTATTTATTACTGGCTGGTTAAATTAAGTTAGCAATAAACCATTGAATGCCTCCGTTTTATCCAAGAGGGTTGCAATGGTATATAATTTTAAAATTTACTAGTTATCTTACTATAGAATGTACTTTTCTTTTTGTCGTAAGGTAAGTAGTTAATTATGAAGAAGAAGGAAAATATTTGCATCATTGGCTTTTGTATCTTATAATTTTTGAAAGCGGAACTGCCATAGGAGTATATTTTACAATGAGATCTATTAAAAAAGATTAATTAGAGGAAACTCTAGAGTATGAAAGCAGATTGATATATCATTTAATAGAATAAGAAAACGGATTATCTAAAGAAGAAATTAGCAGAATGAGCAAAAGGTAAAAAAGCCCTATATCTCTAATTGAATGTAGTATTTGCACTTACTCGATGTATGAAGGAGAAACTATTCGTCAACTTTATTGTAATCATTAGTTTCATTAGAAATGCATTGATTAATGGTTGGCTCAAAGTTATAGTTGTCCTCTATGCCGTGCAAATTAGAAAATTCTAAGCGAAGAATTTTACTTAGAAGACTGGGAAAGTGTTGATAACTACATTTGAGTTGTTAGTATTACTTAAAATATCTTGCAATGAATGTACTTTTTATTAAACCCTCACTATTTATCTCACTATACATATTATATTTGCCTTTAGTTCTTTAAATATAATTCTAAAGTAAAACTTTAAAAGGAGATAATTTTTCATTTTTCTGTTTAAATTTAATTAGATATCAAAATATTTTTGCAGTCAGCTAATTTACCAAATGTAATTTGAAATACAAATATTGATATCATATTCAATTTGATTGTATATTATATAAACTTTTCATATTTAACTAGCTTATATAAGCTAGGTTGCTTATTTATAGAAAATAACTAATTACTTATATCTTTAAAAGTGTATAATTGGATTCTTTATTAGTACCCAAACCCCAAATTGTTAATAAGCTTATGAAGTATTAGCTTAAATTGTTATATGATAATAATTATAAAAGAGAGTTCAGTTTCAATTGTAATTCACTCTTGTTGGAGTGAAAGGAGCTTGATCCTGGCCGTAGTATTGTTGATATTGTTGCTAATTGCTTTATCCATATCCATATTGTTAGGCATATCCCTGTTATTTTTATTCTTCATATTAGTTATAACCTTAGTTTCCATATTATGCATCTACTTAAAATCCCTTTTATTTGTCTTAAAATCCTTAGGTTCTTGGCTGACTAAGCTTAATTTATTACATTAGACTTAGTATAATCAGGCCTTTAAGGAGAAGATCTAACACTGAAATAATAATGCTAAATTCATGTATGCCAGACAATCCTTCCCAACTTGGTAAATGACCTTATGTTTTTTCTCCCCAAAGAGTAGAGAAAATTATAATCCAAAGCAAATCAGCAGCACAAGTAAAAACAGTGAGTCCAATAAGATACTTGCAAAGTTCTGCAAATTTTTCCTTTCTTCCTCTAAATAATACCAATAAATAATAGCAAAGAAGAGCGAAAGCGAAATTATAATCCGTTCTAACCAAACATGAAAAACTACTCAAAACCTAAAATGAAATTTTTACCGCTAAAAGAAAATATCCATACTCAATTCACTTAGGCTCTGTCAAGTTTTCCATCTTTAAATAATATTTAAAAGATAGAAAAAAAACAAATTTTATATACATCTTTATTCACTTTAAGAAACCTTATATTCTTAATCCCTTTTATTATCATTTAGTCAGTTCTACTCTAAATAGCACGAAAAATTAAACCTCTTTAAATTTTATAAAGCAAATTGCAATTAGCTAATAATTTTATTATTAACTAAACACTCTAGAATTTAGGGATATAAATAAAACTTCCTAATAAATTGCTTTTAATTAATTGGATGCTTCATAAAGCTTAATACGAAGATATATGAAATAAGCAATTTTAATGGATAATTAAAGATAAAATATAGAAATTATTGCTTAATATTTATACTTTAGATATAAGTGATTAGTCTATATTATAAAATGATATCTAAAATTCTAACTTAATCCAATAAGAATGATAGAATGTAAAGAGTATTTGTTTATTGTAATTGGCTATTTCAATTTATCTTAAAATTAACTTATAAAGTTACTAAATAGATCCACTGAAATTTTCCTATTTAATTATCCATTCCTTGTTCCTGAATTCATCTTTTTGAATAAATCTTGATATATTTTGACTATTATGAATTAAAGGCTGTATCTTATATTCAAAATCGCTTGACTCTAACTAGCTTTCAGTGAACAGGATTTTAGCTGCTGCTCTTTCCATTTATACTTATCAATAATAGACCTTCATGTAATTTTCTTCAATTATAGTGTCAGTTTTACCTTATAGCACAAGTAGTAAAATATTTTCTAACTATTGCTACACTTCCTTTATCTTAATTCGTTTGTCTACATTAAATTAAAAGCACTTTTCTATTAATTATCTAAGGTTTCCTTTAACGAAGATACAAATTTCAGGATGTTTTTTTTATTTTAACTATTTCAGTAGATCGAAAGGAGTGGCAACATTATCTCAAGGCCTTTTAAGTTAAAAGATTTCATTTAAAATACACCCAAAGGCTCATATATCAATAGAAGTACTCACTCTTTTCTTTTTAATTACTTCAAAAGGTTAATAAACCAAGCTTCCTCCATGAACTTAAGATAGCTATATTGAATCTGGATTTATCCTCAAGATTGTAGAAAATCCGAAATCAGAAACTCTTACACTAAAGTTCTAATCCAAGAGAATGTTTTCAGGCTTTAAGTCTCGATGAATTATTCGATTTTTGTGAGAATGGAGATAATAAATAGCCTATGCAATTTATAAGCTTATTTCTATTTTCTGCTTTACTGAAATTGAGAAAATTTAATCTCCTTTGTATAATAAATCACATAGAGACATCTACATTAAATTGGTTATTAAACAAAGCTATTTGTCACAACTTATTCCTATCAATTGAGTAAGTCTGTCAGATCTCATTTTTTTAATAATTTGAAGTTCACGGAAAAATACTTCTATTTATCTTTATTTCATTCCCTCTAAATTAGCATTTTTAATGATTTTTATAGCAACATTTTATCCTTTTATTTTCCCCTTATAAACATTACCAAAAGATCCTTTTCCTATCAAATCGTTTGCCTAAAATGATTCAACAATTTCTTCATGAGATAAAATTCAAATTCCCGAATCCGAAATTTCACGAAGGAAGATAGAAGATTTAAGATGATCTTGAGTAATGAACTAGTTTTATTAAACTTATATTGGTTGCTATTTTTTATAAATTCTCTCTCTTTGCTTTCTATAGATTGTAATGATTAAAATTAGAAGAACAGTACATAAAAAAGATGATATTATTACTATTATTGCTATAAAAATCAGATCTACTTATGAGCTTTTAAGAGATGTAATTTAATACTTTTTTGCTATTATTTTTATATTTTTATTATAATTGCTACTTTATTGCCATAGAACTAGAAAATCCTTTTTACTAAATTAAATCACTTGAATGTTGGAATTTACTTCTTCTGTACTTCATGTGATTAAAAATTAGTTTACCTGAACAGTTTTTTTATAATCAAGTATTATAGCTGAAATATTACTAAGAGACTTAGAGCTACTATATCAGATTACTATATAATTACTACCTATTAAAGAAGCTGTCAGCTGAATTTCTGGAAATATGTTTTCTGAAATAAGAAATGGAACTTCAATAATAGTTAATGTATCTCAGTCTATTTCCATTCCTTTTAAGTTTCAAGTATTTCTAGATAAGTTTTTTTCAATTCATGTAGCAGTTAAAAGTTAATTTTCAAGCTAAATAATAGATGGTTATCGAAATTAATCCAAACTATTAAAATCTTTAATGCTGCAAAGTTCCTACTATCCCTTGTAAAGACCATAAAAGCAGTTTACTTATAAATTCTATTTGCGTTCATTAGTTTTTTTGTAAGAAATAACAACTCCATTTATTGTATTTATTAGGATAGGTTGCATATTTATTTCGTAAGAATCATCTAGATAATCTTTATCACTAATAATAGTTCCTGCTGTATCCAAAATAAAAGCGTAGTTTTTATACTTGTTTTATATTATATCATATTCATCAAAAACTACTATATATGAATAGTCTATAAATCTACTTATTGCTACATTTGATCCATTTATAAACTAATATAATTCTTTTAAATCTCCTATTGTTTCTCCTTAATAGTTAAAGCTTTGCATTTTCAATACGAAATTTTCTAAAATCACAAAAATTGCAAAATGCGTATAGAGTGAAACCAGTTCAAATTAGATAATGTTTTCAGATATTTAATCATATACTAAAATAGTACCATTTCTATCAGCATTGTTTTGCCTTATCTAATATTCTATTTTATTTAATTTGTTTACACTTGCTATCACAAATCTCTAGTTTTATAGCAGAGCAGTCTTGAAATTTAGCTTTTAGTTTTCAGACTCTTATATTTCTTGTTGCCATAACTCCTTTATTTTGTAATCATCTGAATTTCATTTTGGATATTCATTCAAATAATTTTTATCATCAGCATTTTTTATATTTGTATTGAGCTATTCTTCCTTCCAAGTCCATAAGAATGATGAAGATTTAGCATTGTAGAAGAAGGTGAAAAAAAGAAGTAAATAAAGATAAACCATATTATTAAATTAGATAATATACTTGTTTAAAATTCTAATCATATATATTTATTTAGTTATTAGTTTGTATACAGATCTTCTTTCAGAAATACTATATATCATTAAAGAAACTCTAGAGTTTTGTCTTTAATTTCAATTTTCTATGAAAATAATTCATAAAGAGGCGCTAATAATTTTTATTTTTAGATTTAATTAATAAAATAATTCTTCTATAGACAACTTAATCATATTTAAATGGGTTTTTTATTATTCAAATCTAAATTATATTTATTTTTTAATTGAACCACTTGCTATTAAATTTTTGATTTGCACTGTCTCAACCCTTTTATTTTAATAAAAAATAAGACTAAATAAGAGATTATCATTGTATTCTTTATAATTTTACTAATTTTAGTTGCTTTATTACTAATTTATTCTTTATTAAGCGCATAAATTGAAAGACTACTTATTATCTTAAAATTTATTACCTTATTTCTGTAAGTGTTTATCCCAAGATTTCATAAGAATATGAGCTTTCACTGATTGATAGTATAAAATTAAGGAAACTCTTCTTATAAGGAAATTAAAAGTTTTTGATTTTGTTTATAGTAGACTTCAATTTAGTATTTATTTGTCAAACTTCAAAAATTCTATATAGTTAGCTTCAATCACTTAAATATTCAGTAATGTATCTGATATATTTATAATTAAATAGGCTACTTTATTATTTATAGAACTGCAATTTATAAATTTAGTTTCAAGCTTTAGTATTTAATACCTTCCTTTAATTAATAAACTAGATATTAAACTAAGTTATTACTACTTTATCCTAGAAAATAGTCTAATTCATAATATGTTTATTATAATTAAACCTTTAATTAAACTTAATTAAGGAAAGCTTATTTTCATTTCTTCTCCTATTTATAACACATTTTAAATCCTTTTATTTTAAAGTCAAAGTATTAATGCTTTAATACTTATAGACTCTATAAATATAGATTTTGCATAACTAGAATTATATGCATTCTATAATAAATGTAATTAATAGTGAGCTAATTATCATATACTATCAAAGATATAAATATCTTGCTTACTACTACCATTATTAAAGTCTAATAAGCATAAAGTTCTTACTTAGTGTTATTATTAAAGAATTAACTTTTGCTAGATTTGCTTTATAATTTGAAGTGATAACTGATTATAGAGTGGTCCTAAAGTAGGTTTAGGTTAATTTAGTAAATTTAAAATAAAAGTAGTTAGAAATTTTCCTTCTATTTGATTTTATTAATCTCTTCTATTGCTCTTTTTTTTCTTGATAATGGATTTGAACTATAATCGTAGCATTCTGCTTTAGGGTCACAATATGGATCAAAAAAAATGCTTCTTGCAGTGATATAAACAATCCCTGCAATTCAGAAGATCGTAAGGTCTTTCATTAAGAGAGGTAGCTTTCAGTTCTTAAGAGATGCCATAGATTAAGAATTATAGTATGAAAATACGAAAGCATAAGGAGTCACTATACACATAATATAAGGAATATTTCATTTAAGTTAGTATCTGCAATAAGGTAATTATCAAAAGTAAAATCTCTTTTTCTCTTATTCTTATTACTCCATTTAATAACTTAATTTTATTCTTTAACTTCATATCATTTTAAACCTTCATTAGCCTAATATTTTTATCAAATATTACTATTTCTTTCTTTTTAAGCTTTACTATACTTCATTCTTATGCGCTTTAAACTTTAAAAAATCTAAGAGCATTTAATTAATTTATGCTATAATGCAAATTTCTAATTATGCAGGAAATATTAAACTTTAAGCTTTTTATATAGAAGCTAGTTATTGCTTCAAATTTTATATTTTAGAGCTTTAACCTATTTAGCTCCTATCAATTAAAAGACTATTAGAGTTATATAAAATAAGCATTTATTTGAATATAGCTAGGGCTGCTTATTTTAGAAATTAATTTATATTCTACTTGTAATCGCTAAATAACGATCCATAATGCAGTTGCTATTGCTTCATAAATAAAATTAGCTTAGCTTATTAAAATAATTATAATTATAGTCTTTATAGTTAATAGGAATGTTGCTTTTATTATTGCTCTAGATTAAGAGTTAGCTACTTTTATTAAATGCAGAAGGTATTGATTTATTGCTTTAGCAAAGAATTCCTTTATTTAGTTTTAAACTAGAAGTTTAAATGTCTACAGTGTCATAGTAGAGCTTGCTAAGATAGAGCTATTCTAATTAATTAGTTTAAGAGCTGCTAATCTAATCTAATCTAATCTAATCTAATCTAATCTAATCTAATCTAATCTAATCTAATTTAAATTAAATTAGTTATATTATAGAATTATATTTGCTGCTATTTCATTCCCTGCTCATTAGAGAGTCTTCTAAAGTAATAAGCTTAATAATATAAGTATTAAAAGTATATAATCAAAGCAAAGCATTAGGTGTTTTGCTAATTAAATAGTTTAGAGAGTGTATTAGTTGCTTATAGCTTAAGTAATAACTAATAATTATTTAAAATAGCTTAATTTGGAAGTTAATTGCATAATTCTTACTTTCTCCTGGACTATAGCAAAATACTGATTAGTTACTTTTTTCTGGTTTAACATCCCTTAAAAAGAAATAGATTAAAATTGAATGACTATAATAAAATAAGCAATCTATAAGAAGACATTAAACCTAACTTAATCTGTATTTATGAGTTTTAAATTAAAGAGATACAAATTTTATTTCTAATTTAAATTCATTATCTATCAGGTGCTATTTTATATATCCTTTACTAACGCTTTCGCTAAATTGATTTGCTTTTTTTAATATTTCAATAATTTAAATTAATTTAGAATAAAGGTATACTGCTTATGATAAAGAAAAGCTTAAATAGTAAATATATTATGCATATATCTAAAAATTAATAGCTAAGGTTATATTTATAATGATTATTTATTATATCAGAAGCTGCGATTTACTTATTCCTGCTAGACATCAATTCAAACTTTTAGTAAATTACTTACCACTTCCAAATTTGTAAGATATAGTTAACTAATTTATTACATGCTAAAGTATTAACAAACTAAGTTAGCCTTAAATTAATGCTTATACCATATAGTTATAAATTAAGCTTTACTTATAAATCAGAATGAAGGTTGGAGACTTATAATATGAGAAGTTGTTATTAAATGACTTATATGCAGGATTTAAATTTAAATGATATTTATTTAGAGTATTTAAAAATTTAGATGATAAGCTCTCATTATTTAACCTTTTTAAATATGAAGGCTCCAATACTCAAGCTTGTTATAACTCCAATCGTTAATCCAGTTATTAGTGAAAATTTGCATTTATTACTTCCTGAAACCTAAGGCTAATATTGCTTTTATTCTTACTGATTAATTTAGCTTGCAAACTCACTGTTACTCCAAGTAATTCCATGCAAAGCTAATTTTTTAATCAAAGGTTTTACTATTTATTCGTCTTTAGGAACACAAACTCCTTTAACGTTAATGCTTCCATCTAATATGCAAATAACTGCTTCTGCTGCAGTAGTACCTACAGTCTTTTATACAGAAGTCCATTCGTTAGTTCCTCTAATTATCAATTACTTAAATTTTTCAACTTTAGAGCCATCTGGTTTCTAAAATCCAAGTATTACTGATAAATAGGTTAAATCAGGTTGTCCAGGCTTAATTGTAAAATGACGAGTCATAACAGCTAGCAAGGCGCTATAATATGATTTAGCACTTTAATCAATTTTTTCGTCAGATTTAATTGAGCAAGTGATAAATATATGCAAAATGATTTTTAGAGCATAAGTTGATATATTACAGCCATTGTTAAATTTGCACTTAGATATCACATTTATAAGAGTTTGCCTCTCAATTTAAATTTAATCCATCAAATCTTACAATTCCAATATTTCTTTCTATTGTATTTTTTACTATATTGGTTCACTTGTTAACTTTAGTAAAACATCTCCCCAAGTTTAGTTGGAGAGTCCTGCAACTTCATCTTATGAATATAAGCCTAAATTATAGAGTCCTTGCACAGTTTCAACCCATCCTTTATATCTTAAAGTCACTCTTATGGCCTTCTATAAATCTTCAGTTAATACTCCTTATTTCTTTACATATTCTACAGCATCACGATTATAATAGCCTTCTAATTTAAGAGCAGGATGGAGATCATATTAGAAAGAGGTTTATGTAGTCTAAATCCCATCATATTTAATTACTTATTTGTTTAGAAGAATTTAAGAACCTCGAGTTGGTCCTATCATAGCTAAATAAGGAGCCCAAGTAAACAAATAAGCGAAAGGATGATCACAAAGTTCTGGAACTGGAAGTCCTCCACAATAACTTTCATAACTTATGAGCTTATAATCAGGATTAGCTATCATAGATTCTTTAAACATTAAATGATCAATACCAGGATCAAGACCTGCTTCCATTAAAAATGTAAGATTCTTTTCTTTGCATTACTAGTCCAGAGCCGCGATTTCTTAAGATAGATAAGAAGAAGTAACTAAACTCCTTCCAACTTAGAGACAAACTTCAGCGGCAAACATATGCATACTAACTGGTAGCATTGAAATTATTACTTCACTCCTTTCAACTAGGTGCCTTAATTTTTCCTTATCTTGCTAAACATCTAAAAATTCTGTTTAAACTCTAGGAAATTTACTTTAGATTTCCTCAAGCCCAATTGTAGATGCAACTATTATTTGGATATCGTATTCTAAAAGAACAAATACTACATATTATGCCATTGGACCAGCACCAAGAATTAGCACCTTTCTGGACTTGTAATCAGACATTAATTTAAAAAATGTATTACACTAAAGTGAAATGTTTATAAAAATTATTCATTAACTTATTTAATTTCTTTCTATATACTTTATCTCTCTACTCACTTACATTCCCAAGTAACTCAATGCAATATTACTAGATCATATATCAATGCAATTATTTTTTGCTTTTTACTTCTTCTATTAGCATACCAATTTTACTAAATTGTCTAATTTTTGATAAAATTATAAATAATTTACTTTATAAGAAAATCAATAAAACTTAGTTTTAAAGTTTAGGCCTCATAATTTATTACTTTGAATGCTTTTATCTTTCTAAAGATTCTTACAATCAGCACTCTCTAGCAATTATTGACTTAACTAATTAACAAATTTTAATTGCAAAAACATGATAATAGTCTGCTAAAATGGCATGAAACTCATTTAAATCAGAAAATAATAGAAAATAAACGTATAAAAAGATATTTTCATTTGTATCTCTTCTATCAACCAAATGAAAAAACTTATAAATGAAGTATTATTTTTGCCTTTTTTCTAACTTAATATGTTTTAGACGACATTGTATCATTCTCTAATTAAATTACTAAAAAATACCTTCTTAAAATGTATTTAATAGACTATAGAAAACTTCCCTAACTAATTATAAATTTGCTTTAATTTACAACTTTAAAAGAGAATTAAATGAATCATTAAATATCAGCTCAACTCTTAATATTAGGTTTTATATTTTAATCTTCAGAGATTTAATTGAGTTGCTTCATAAATTATAAGCTTTAATTACAAAAAATCTTCATTATTATTAAGATTAGCTATAAAAATAAACTAGACTTGCTTCTTATTTTATAAGATCTAATTTTTAGCTTATTTGAATATTTTCTTTATGAATAAATCTTATTATAGAATTTGAAGGGAAATGCCTATAGATTCATTAAATTAATATATAAGCACAAAATAATATCTTTTGGTAAGTTTTATTTTAATATAGGTATTCTAATTAACTCATATATTTATCTATCTTTATCTCTATAAATTTCAGAATTTATTACTTGGTAGATTAATAGCAAAAAACTTATAATTTAATTTTAATTTTCTCTCATATAATAAATCATTAAACCAAGATATTTAGATTATTAAGAAAATCTAACATCTTTCTTAATTTATTTTATTTTAAAAGTTTAAATTAAGCAAAAGTAAGCTAGATATAATGATATCTTCTTCTCATTTAATAAATTAGCTAGAAAAAGTTTAGTGAATTCTATTTATTTCTAATATAGCGCATCTTTAAATAGTTAACTTAATATTATTGCTTTAGTTAATATTGGTTTAATGATAAATTAATACAGTTTCATTATTTAGTTATATGTTTTAAAATAAAGATTTATATAAAAGTTTAAGTTTATCACATTTCCTGTTTCTTCTCTTCTTCTTTTTTTTCTTCTTCAATGTTTTGCTTGTTCTAAGCTCCCTCATTTTATTGCTTTGCTTATTAATTTTGTTCCATAATTCACCAATCATTGTTGGTATGTATCTTTGAAGCTTGCTCTATGATATAGTAAAAACTATCTTTTAACTTAAGCTCTTCAGCGTATATTTTCTCTGCTTTTAGCTTTTAATTAGCAACCATCTTCAAAAATTTAACTTCCTTATCTGAAAGATCTGGATGCCAGAAATCTACTATTAAGTTAATTCTGGTTTAATTTCCATTATGCCATGCTTCATGATCAAATGAATCATCAAAAACTTGAGCTTTTCCTAGCTCAAAAGAAATAGTTTAATCTGCAGTTCTTAATTAAGTACCTTCTGGGGCAAGTAAAGGCAAATGAAGTCTTAGTTTTTTGTTTGTCGGCCCGTTATGAGGAGAGATGTGAGTTCCAGGTGCTACTGCACTGAAGAAAGCATGATGATAATGTCTTGGAATAACTTCTTAAATGATTCTAACAGTTTCTGGACACTTTTAAATATTTTCAGGAAATTTCAAATCATGCAAAAATAAATAAAAAACATTCCAATCTCCTTAATCAGTTCCCTTGGTTCCTATAGCCGTAGTTTCGTTCTTGCTAGTTCATGTAGGAGCTAGATATGGCTAAAAGCCTTTTTAACCTCTTAATTGGAGAAGTTCATTTTGTATTACTGAAAAATTCCTTTCTAATTCTTAAATTCATGGAAATTATGATGAATCTCAAAATGGTATAGCACGTAGTCCAGGAATTATTTCAGGACATCCTTTTTATCTGGGATGCTCAAGATGTTTCTATTTATTAACATAATTCAATATCCAAGATCTAACTCTATCACATTCTTATGTTGCTAATGACTTATCAATAAACGACTATGCAGCAGCCTTTTGGAATTTTGTTAAATAAAAGGAATCAAAGAGCTAAATGATTCTCTTTTGAACAAACTCTTCCGTCGTTTATTTTTACTTTTCAACCATTAAAGGTTTATAAAATAACATAATTTAAATTTTTAAATATAAAGGATTCATTAATTCTATCTAATCCTCTTTAGATTTCCTTGTTCAATTAAGTAAAGCTTTATATAATATTAAATTAGTTTTCATAACATTTAGCTATTATATTTGTAATGCAGTTTATGACTATTCTATCTCATTTATAATGCTAATATGCATAATTCGAGTTTATACTTAATTAATTATAGTTACTTACTACTATTATTTGCGTTTTCTCCAACACTCAAATATTAACTGTTGTTACATATCAGTGAAAAACACCTTATCATTTATACCTTTAGTATTGCTTTTTGAATTTAGTTTATCTACTAAATTAGCGTTATAAAATAATATAATAATGGAATAAAATTAAAATAATGATATGGATATCACATCCAAATATAGATATATTGATTTAAGGGTTATTTTATAAAGTCTAATTATATATTAAACTTAATAGCTTTTCTTTAGCTGATTAATATATAATAATAGTTCATGCTAAATCTCTTAATATCTCCATTAATATGAGATACGTATTTAAGTTATAATACATATCATTAGGTATTAATATTATTAAATCATACCTAAACTTGAAAATCAAATTAGTTTTAATATTTGTTATTTCTATCCTGATTATTGATTTAATAATTAGCATTTTATTAATACCTTCTGAAGAATCAACAAAATATTTTGAGATTTAAGCAAACATAGAGCTAATTAAATAGACTAAGGATGACAGAAAGAGAAGAGAAATATAAAAGACAAAATTATAGTGAGACATAGTATAAAGCTAGATGATAAATTCTAGAGGAATATTAAAATTTATTGTTTATAATTTATTTAAAATGGAAAGCAGTTTACAAGGAGAGTAAGGGCTCTAACTTTTGCTTGGTAAAATTGCAAAGTTAATTCCAAATGAATAATCTGCCATGGAGTTTTGCAATGCCTAGCAAGTGTAGTTCACAAAATATTATGTAACAAAGCAAGAACTCTCAGATTTAGTAACTTAATTATTCCAATTGATAGAAATAGAAGTCAACTTGCTTTGGAATAACATACAGAAATTAGATTCTTTTTCAATACTTGCTTTTTTAACTTACTTAGACTTGTAAAGAGCAGATATTGCAAAAAAGAAATAATTTCCAATATCAGGTAATTCAGAGGCTAATTAGAAAGTGTTAGAAAATTTGTTGGTTTATGCAAAAGATCTTGATAAATCTTAGGAAAATACTGTTGAATATTATAAAACACGAGGAATTTATCCTACATTGATATTTACCAAAAAGGCTTTCAATTCTCAATTTGTTAAGGAAATCCAAGAGTATACAAAGTAGGAAGCACATAAAATTTACTAAAATTTAGGATCAGAATTGAGAGAAAAATATGAAGGCGAAGAGCACTTCTCTTCGGAATTTTTTAAAGAGTCAACTAGCTGGACTATTAGATAGGCAGATGCTTTATATGATAGTCTTTTAATAAGAGAGAAAGGAGTTTATTTTTATCACTATCTTACTTGCTTAGATAGCTACCGAGTAAAAATTGTGATTTGAAAAACTTGAGACCTTTAATTAAATACTTTAAATCTAATGGTTAGTTTAGTTTTTTATATATCTTCAACTTATTCTTAAAACTATCTAATTCATACTTAATTATTCAGAAATCTGTTTACTTCTAGTATTTTCATAACTTACTAAATTTAAATGTTTTTAATAGACTTAAGAAAGTTAGTTAATGCTTAGACCAAAATTAATGTTTTGTAATAATAATTCTTCAGATTTAATATCTAATATTATATAGAAAAATAAGTTTTATTTAAAAATGAATGCTTATTAAATCAGCTAATTAACCATAATTTCCTTTTAAATATTATTTAATAAACCTAAATTCTTCATATAGACTATTAAAGCTTTAGTTTAGCTATTTATCTTAAAAAACATCAAAGCTATTATTTCTTTCAAATTATTTTAATTTAAGTTAGCTTTTGCCAAAAGAGATTAAAAAATCTACAAATAAAAGCCCTTAAAATTTATATTTTTCCTTATGGATTCTAATTTACTAAATTATTGATATTTGTTCCAGAATTTTTTCCTTCTTAAGCAGTAAATCTAAATAAAATTTAATTATGTTATAAAGGAATATTTTAATTACATTTATAATTTAAAACTATTCTTTGTAATGTTGTATTTGGGTTATTATAACCTTTCAATTACTAATATATCTCTTATTGTACTATAAATGATTTCACTTTTATTTTTAGACTTAAAATATTATCTAAATTTACTAATTTTTCTACTGAAAAACCATGTGCTTAAGACCGTTTTTTATTAATAATTTAAAGCAATAAATCTAAATTTAATTTGATTAAAATTAGTAACATTCCTGGGTGTAAAATGTATTTATAAGCTTAAAATGATTTAAAGATATCCTTATAAATGCTAAATTGATATAACTAATAACTAATTAAATGATTTAATTATGCAAGTTATAGATAATCCTTTATTCTAATGTATACTATTAGATTATCAAGGTTATTAGTTAATCTTAGATAGTTTTAAATATAGAATTAATATATATGTATTTGAATATGTAGTGAATTCATATTATTCATATTTAAACTTCTATCTCTATTTATGCTACATATGATTAATGTTATTCATATTTTAACTCTTATTTGCTTTATTAAAACCATCCCTAATACATTTTTATTTCAAGAGCCTTTAGAAATAATAATTGTTTAGATCTAGAAACCAAACTTCTGTATCTTTTACATTTTATTTAGGAATACAGAAAGTTAACTAAAAAATGTTATAATGACTCTTATCTAGAAAAGAAATACTATTAAATTCAAAAAATAAGCACCTCTATCTATTGCCAAAAAAAGAAGTAGCTTAGGTCTTATAAGAATAAACTTAATTTAGATATAAAATATAAAAGTTAAATGATAAAAATAAATAAAAATATTCGGAAAAAGCAAACGAAGATGCCAATACTCTTCATTTATCAAACTTTATTACTTACAGATATAAAAATAGTTAAATAATAAATATGAAAATGATATAGTATTTCAAATGTTTCTAATCATTTACTCTTTTTTATAAAAGATAATTTTTTAACATAATACAATTTTTGCTTAAATGCAACTTACAAACAATAAATTAAAATAAAGATTAGATATTTAGAAAATATAATGGTTTACTTTTTTATGACATAGAAAATATTAAAAATTATACATAATTGTTAGAGTTTATTTATCTTATGAAGTCATTTACGTTGTTTATCTACTCTCTATTTCTTATTTAAAGGAGGCTCTATAGGATACGATGCGCTTTTTTTGATATTTTATCCATCATCTTATTGCTCTTGCTTTTGAACTTGTTCTAATTATATTCCTTCCTCGTCTTAATTCTTTAATAGTACTTCTTCATTTTAGCAAATTGCTAAATTTTTATCTGAATCCAATAAAAGTTGGTCATTTTCCAAGCCTTTTTCAATGTTATCAGGTATATTTTTACGTTAGTTGCTTTACTTAGCGAATTCCTTCATAATTCGTTATTTTATGTAGCTATTTACTGATAATTTATTATATTCTGTTATATTAGGGCCATTAATACAACATTTCAAGTGATTTTCTATATTTAGGCTTTTTTAAATTTCTTAGATAATTTTTTCAACGAATGTATCAGATTCTTCCAAGCTATTTTTTTTCCAGTCTTGACTCTGAAGTTGATTAGTAAACTATTTTAAAATTTAAGTAAATTTCATGTTGTAATGCTATAAATTGCTTATTTTTTCATTGCTATGTAAGCTAAAATCATAAAGACATTATTTTGCTGTATTAATATGTTATTCATAGTGGTATATAGTAGATAAAGTTTCAGACATCTCTTAAGCTTTTAGTTTTTTATATTTGGTTACATTGCTTTTATATTAATTTTAAGCAATCTTTTAGTTAAACTCTTCAACTATTTTGACTATTTCATAAATATACCTTTCCTTCTTCCTTAGTTTTTGGCTTTATTTACTTTTACTCTTCTCTATCTCGAACTCCGAAATCTGATTTATAAGATCGTTATTTAATTCAGATACTCTTATAACAAGCGTTTAATCTCGTCAAAGTTCCGATTTTAATAAACTTTTTCCTTTGAGAGGAGCAACTCCTTCAAGTGCATAAAGTCCATCATTCTGCTTAATCTCAATTTTCTATTTATTTTCTATCTGACCCTCAGTAACTAAGTAATTAATAATATTAACTAAATCTACTTCTTGAGTATGAGTATTAACCTTTGAAATTACTCTAGCTTTATACTATTCCTCTCCCTTTATTAGCTGAACATAAAAGCTTTATTCTTCTTCTTCTATTTCCATATATGTATTTTAAAATTATAATATAATTTATTAATGGTTGACTGTAATTTATTTATGTTATAATCAATTTAACTTTACGCACTTAACTTTAACTGAAATTTATTATTTTCTAATCTAGCCTAATTTATTATTTATTGAGCTAATACTTTCTCTTTAAGCACACTACTACGTTATTTTAGTCCTTTAAGGCTATTTATTACTTTCATTGTTTTATAAGTTTAGACTTCTCTTGATAGCCTATAATTATATTATAAGCAGCTATTAAATAAAGAATAAGCGAATATTAAATTATATTAGTTCTATAATATTAAGTATAAGTATATACTATCTATAAGTGTTTCTTTTATAAAAGCTAGGTAATTGTTGAAAGTATAAAAGAATTTTTAGTTTGGCTAGAAATTATTTTTATAATCCATTATTTAAATAAATCATTATACCTTTATTACTTCATACTGTTTGAATCAAGTTCTAGTTCTATAGCTCTTTCAAACCTCTCTTCCATTTTTAGATTTATTTATTAATTAAATATGCATTTAAGGAAATTCACTGCTTTTGAATTTTTTTTGACTTGGAAGTGACATTTTACAAGAATTAAGAAGTAAGTTAGTATTTTGTTTAGGTAAATTAAAAATTCCCAAAGTACGAATATATAATAGTGCATTATCTTAATATTTGAAGATAGTTTGATGATAATTTAATTATTTACTTTGCTTAAAATATGCAGCTTCTTTATATTATCTAATAACATTCTATTGTAAGCTATATACAGTATTTATAGCCTTAAAATTCAAAACTTCTTTAATTATCTCTTGATTTATTTGAAAACAGTAATTAATGGAAGGTTCAATCCTGGTTTTAAGAGCTCAATAATAGCTATTAATTAATATAACAAGAAGAAATAAAAGGGAAAACAGATATTTTAATAATTTATTAGCTAAAACTATAATATTTTTACTCTTATTATACTTATTTTCATAAGTCCTACTTTAACTTGCAGTAGAAATAAAAGCAATCAGATATATAGCCAAGTTAAATTTAAATTAAAATACAAAAAAGCATAATAAATTTATATAATAAAGAGTATTTAAACTATAAGTACTTAATAATTTATTTTAGTTTATGATACATATCAAAATACCCAAAACTTTGAAAATAAGATAGTTCTTATTTAAATTATTTCTATACCTATAGTACTTAATTTCTTAATTATTTGGAAAATAATTTTAATAAATTTAGTGTAAGCTTAATTTTAGCGCATAAGTGAAAGTAGATTTATAAGGGAATAACTTAAATATAGGTTTTTAATGGATTAAAAGAGAAAGGATTAATTAAAAATGTTTGATAAATTGTTAAAGTTAAAGAGCTGCAAATCAGAAATTATTAATATCAACCCAGTCACTTGGAAGCGTTATGCCATGAATATTTTCATATTGCTGTACTAGAGTATCAAATTCTTGCTTTGTCATTGAAAGCTAGTCGTGTGTAATATTTTCTATGAACTAAACAGCTGATTTTACTTAAATAAAGCAAAACCCTGATTCAGCTAGCATTTTCTTCTTTGAAAGAAACTTGCTTATATAGCTGTATTAAATCTTACTTAAGATTTGAGTGCAATTTCTAACTTTTGCTTTGCAATAGAACATATATCAATATTGGTAAACTATCGTCAGTTCCAGCAGCACTACTAGACTTTACTTTACTAAACTCAAGACTATGCACTACTACCCTAAAAACATCTATTATACATCTTAATTTCTCATCAGGAGTAAACTTTTCTTCTATTTAATGCAAACAATTTATTGCAAGTCCTCAAAGTTGAGGATTGCGATGCTTTTCCGGAATATCCAAATGTGAAGGCTGAATTCAATCGAAAATAAGAGTTCGATGATAAAAATTAGTATCAGAAAAGGTAGGACTAGATGGAAAAATTTAGTAATGCATTTTTGTACTTATATACTTTTCTACTACTTCCAAGCAAAATTCCAAGTCTTGACTTTTACACTTTTAGAAAATAGAATTACTTAACATTTTTTGCTTCACTATCTCCAAATACTAACTAAAGGTTTCTTAAATTCCGTTCTCATCATTTTCTTTCAATGCTGAGTATTAAACGAATTAAAACTTTGGAAAAATATCAGCAAATTCATTTATAGTATTTGGCTTATAAGATTCATCTCCTTCTCTTATTTAAATAGTTTTGGAAGACCTGCTAGAGTTTATCTACATTTAGTTCTTGGATAAATTATTAGTATTCCTTGGACTGCTTTCTCTTATAAATGTATTTTTCTTATTAAGAGTCTAAGAATTTTACTAGGTTTACTCTTTTTATTTTTTATCTTTCTTCTAATTCTTTCCACCAAAAAAAGAATTAATGTGCTTGATTTTACAGTGAGGACACTCCTAAACAAGGAATACTTAAATGAATCCTTATTAAGAGGAAATGCATACACTGATTTACTCCTTTTGAATGAACTATTGAGTCCTATTCTAAAGCTTTTACTAATTAATTATTTTGCTTTCATGCTTTATTTCTTCTATTTATCTCTCAGTTTAGTTAATTGCTAAAAGCAGACTCTATTTGAAATTTTGCGAACTATCAAAACGCTAGTTAAAAATAAAATCTGTTTCTTTGTTGATTTCAAGGAAAATTTTCTTATAGCCATCAGCTTTATAAGCAGTATTTAGAAGAGGAAGATTATGTAGTAAAAAATGAGCTTATAAGCTAAGAGGTACTTCATCAGTCAAATGAGCTCTTCTTGTTTCAAAAAGATATTAATACTGAATAAATAATTACCTTTGTTAAATATTGCATTAAGTTAAGCAAATCTCCGCCTAGGTCTTATAGCACACTTGTATCTAACCCTAATAACACTTTTTTCAGTACATCTTTTATTTATTCTAATTCAGTCATCAACTACTTGGAATTCTAATTTTCTTATTCATTAAAAGTTAAGAAATCGGGGGAGTTAATTAGCATAACACAAATATTATCATCTTTGTCTTTGTCACATATTTTACTGTCAATTATATTTTAAGCTAAATGCACTTTATCGGGATTCGTACTATGGAGTTGTTAGTTTTGAACAATAGCTTAGCATAGAGATTGTATTTCTCCTAAGGATATTACAACTACTTGAATTCAGAAATCAGAGTTTTAATTTTACTTAGAGCTTACAAATTACTTTATTTTTGTTTTTTGATTTCTTGGTTTATACCCATAATCCTTACTCTGGCATTAAAGTTTTAGCCAGTAATAAGTTGTGTTTTATAAGCAATCTTCTTTGTTTGGACCCTTTTCTATGTCTATTTCACTATTTTTATTCTCACCATAAAATGATTCTCTTGAACTTTAACAAGTTTCGAATAAGTTTCTACTGTGCTAGCTGTGGCGGAGTTTACTTTATCCTTCAATTTCCATTTAAAATTCTGCGCAAATTTGAGCAATTGCCTTTCTCATTTTTTCCTATTGCTTCTATATGAAGAAATTTAGAAACATATATTGCTAGCCACTATAAAAAGTTCCCTAAGTAATATGCTTTATTACCTATATTAAAACTTACGTTTCCTAAAGTTATAAGTGTCTTCCTCTAATTTTCTTAAATCAAAAAACTGTTTGCAAGACCAAATTATTCTGGGAAAATAACTGCTGGAGTTAGTCAGTTTTGAAAAATGAAAAAAGCTACAACATTTTGAAGCTCAGCCTGAGTAATTTATGGGAACTAAAAATGAAACCTTACAAATTTGATAGTTAGAACATAAAGAGCCTTGCATAAAAATAAAATTCCTTTAGGAAGACTATCAAAACTAGCATAGAGCTTGTCCATTACTATATTTGCAAATTTTATTATTGCTTATGAATGATTTCTAATAGTTTCCTCTACTGCTGGTATTTTTAAAAGCATAACATCTTCTGAATTATCTTCTTAATTTTCAAAATCTTCTTGATCGACTTCATTCTCAGATGTAAAGAGAGGGGCTTTCTTTTAAGTTTTATTTTTTTAGTCATTTGAATTTTCAACTTGTTTAGTAGGTTCTTATGGAGAACTTAAAAGAGAGCTATGCATATTAAGAAAGGAATTATTATATTTTCTAGAACTAGTATTTTTTCCAATATTTGTATTTACTGATTTTGTAGGTGAGTTTTGCTTCTTGCTTTTTTCAAGACCTAATTACTAGATTCTTTCATATATACTAAATAATTAACAACTTACGCTTTAGGATCAAGTGTTAGATTATAAGGATAATCTTTCAATATTTGCGAAATTGCTGGGCGCAAATAAAGCTTTAGAAACTTTCTTTGTCCTTTTCTTTTAGCATAAATCCTGAGTATTTTTGAGCTTAAAGTTGAAACGCTTTCGTTAAATATATTGCTAAAGTGGTCACATTTCGCCAATTCTATTTTTAACGATTCTATTATAAAATTAAGAGTTTCGCTTTCAGTAGGTTTTTATACTGTTAAATCTTCGAAAAAACTGAAAGCTAGAGTTTCTATAGTTTTATTGAAATTTTTGAAATTAGTTGGAATATTTGCCATAAGGGTTGAAAAAAATTGCTAATTATTACGCAGAGAGAATACAAACTTCTAAACAACAGTAAAGCAGTGCTCTAATATCACATTAGCATCTTCTAGTTTCCTTTTTTAACCCTAATGTTTAAATCATTTATCACGAATTTGAAGCTGATCCTGGTAATACTCAAAGTGCAGTTTAAAAAGTTTATCTATAAGTATTTTTCTTTCCTATTTTTCATTAGAAAGGAAAAACTTTTCGTGCTTTAGTTTTTTTTGGAGTTTAATTCAGTCCTTTATTGTAATTTCTGACATTTTATAGAATATAAATGATTTACTCAAATTTCCAAATTAAGAAAGTCCTTATTCACTTCTACGCTTTTATTTATCCTTGCTGTACCTTTATTTAGACTCTACAGCTATTATACTTTTTATGTTAACTAGCACTAATAAGTTATTTTCAATCTTTATATCCACTTATTTGCAAATAAAAATATCTTATTTTTCAAGCATGTATAAGAATAAAAAATAAGAATCATTAAAGGTATCAAAGCTTTACAGTAGATTAAAGATTTGGAAGATAAGAAAGGGAGAAATGTGCATTAATAAGAGAATCATAGTAATTAGCTATTATCATACTTAAAGAATTATATATACAATGTATCAAATTATACATGTACTGTGAAACTCATTATAATAAGTACCTGCTCTCTTATACTAAAGCTTTCTTAGTAGTTTTAAATATAAATTATGTTAATGAAAGATATAAACCTAAAGCTTATACTGCCATTATATATTTCACTCTTATAACTATTACTTTCACTAAATTTAAAAGCTTATATGCTTATGGTATATGATAAAATGCTTACAAAGTAGTTATATATTAATTTATTTAAAGCTATATCGCTAAGAGTTAAATCTATTAGATTTTATATAATTTTAAGAGCCTTATAATAGATGAAAGGTGAAAGTCATTGACTCAGTAATACACAAAAAGGAATTGATTATAGAGAAATTAGATTATCTAAGAAGGTTAAGCTAAAGATATAACTAATAATAAATAATAGATTATATAGGTTTTTGTTTAATAAGAAATGGCAAAATAACTTAAACTTATTAAAAATAAGTCAAATCCTATTGCCTTCTTGGATATCCTTATTAAAAACGAGGACAAAGGAACTTTGCTCTTTGAACTTTATGAAGATATTACTCCTAAAACAGCAACCAATTTCAAGCAAATTTGTGTAGGAGATTAAACAAAAGATGGTATATAACTTAGATATTAGGATAGTATTTTTCATAGAATCATTCCTGGCTTTATGTGCTAAGGAGGCGATTTTACTTAAAGAAATGGAACTGGAGGTTATTCAATCTATGGAAGGACTTTTTCTGACGAAAATTTTACTTTAAAGCATGAAATGCCTGGTGCTTTATCAATGGCTAATTCAGGCAAGAATACCAATGGAAGTTAATTCTTTGTAACTTTGGTGCCATGCCCATGGTTAGATGGAGCACATACTGTTTTTGGATAACTTGTAGTTGGTTTTAGAACACTAAAGGAAATGGAAAGCTAGGGAACGAAATCAGGAATTCCTAAGAGTGAAGTTAAAATAGGTAATTGTGGAGTGCTATCATATGAACAGCTAGAAGAAATTCTTAATAATTTAGAAAATAAGAGCTGATCCTATATTAACCTTAATACTACTTTACTCAAACTTACTAAATATCCAATTTTTAATGTTTTCAGCTATTAATTAAAATAATGTCAACAATAATGGGAAAGGAAATTATCATTGAGATTCTTAATTTAAAGCAGAGCTATTCAGAAATATAATTTTTTATTTATATGGAATTAATGTAAAATTTATAATCTTACATACAAAATAACATATTTTAAATCAAAATTTTGATCTTGAATATTCAAGAAGTCATACTTATAAGAGATCTCTCTAAATAATATAAAAATTATTAAAGTAATTTAGGTTAAGTTATATAGTGAAAAAGTGGAGTTAAAATATTAGTAATAAGAGATTCGATAAGGAAAATAAATAATCACAAAGGCAAATTAAATAAATCTTTTTTATAAAGAATAATATTAATTAATGTTTAATAGTACTGTCTAAAATTTTTAATATCCTAATAAAGGAGAAGCCACAATAATTAATTATAAAGATAATGATGGATATTTAAGATATAGTTAAAATTAAATAAGTAGTTTAGCTAAAAACTAATTTAAAATTTTAATACTAATTTTGTTTAAGAGCTTTTTCATTAATTAAGATAGGAAAAAAGGTAGAAATTTGTTTAAAGAAATATAACAAATAAAATATTAATTAAATCCATTGTCTTTTTTTAAAAAATAAAAGTAAAATAGCTGAGAGTAAAATCATGAAAGATATAATCAACATGAAAGGACCAATAGTTATTCAATCTTGTCCTGGTACGAATACATTCATTCCAAATAAGGCAGCAACTAAATTCAAAGGTAGAAAAATTGTAGAAATAGAAGAAAAAACTTGCACGGACTTGTTTAATTTAGTTTAAACTTTAGTTAGATCGTCTTCTACAATTGATTCATATAGATTATCTGAGTTGTTCAGTAAATCTTGTATTACATTAATTTTAAGCTTTAAAAAATTTGCTTTACTTCATAAATGCTTTAAATAAACTTCTAGTTACGCTGAAAAATATTTAGATCTCATCATTGATTCTAAAAGTCTAATTTTAGGTAGAAGTAAATCATTGAGGCAATTTATAGTTTACTGATGATCTTAAAGAGATTTTAGAAAGTCTGTTTTCGCTTCTCAAGTTGATTCTTAAACCCGTAAAATCATCTTCTCAGTATTTGTCTTCAATTTCTAAATTTTAGGAACCAATTCAGCAAAAATTACATGCATTATTAAGAAAACAATTTGCTCAATTGGGTTATTAATGCTAGAAGCATCTACGGGAATATTCCATAACTCTATATCAAACTAATTTTGGATGATATCAAAACTATTAAAATGTAAGATTTTCTCAAAGATGTGAAATAAAAATGAAGCACTCTTTTTAGAAAAAACCAGAATACATTTTTTGCACATTATAAAACTAATTCCATATAAATGCTCTATATTGTTTTTATATGGAAGTGAAAACGATAAATGACTATATGCACCAAAATTTATAAATCTATCACATTAATTACTCAAATTATTTGAGCATTCCTCGTCGATAATCGGATGGAAATTAAAAGTTTCTCTAATTAACTTAATTTACTAGATGCTTATATTCTACATATAAAGGACATATTCGTAAGGTTATTTAGTTTGACTAGATAATAGATGCCTGAAATCAATATAATTGTAGGTTTTATTTTCCAAGTTAAACAAGATGATGTTTGTTTCATATTGGATTTTTTCTAGATGCGCTTGCTAGTTGAACGTTCACTCTTCAGGGATTTCACAAAGATCTTCTGGCTTTTAAGATTCAGGCTCTTTTTAGAATCAATTTTATTTTGCAATAAAAAGTAAGTCAAGAGATTCAGAACTTTCTATCTAACCTATATACATTTTATTTAATAAAATAGAATTATTTTACAATATTTTAAAAGTCAACAGCATTTCCTTTTTTCCTTTTTCTTTCTTTCTTCCAAGCTAAACGTTTCTTTTTTTAAATTATGACTCTTTTTGACGTTTAAAATATCAGTCGCTAGCTAATAAAATACGTTTTGAACATTAAAGCCATTTAGAGCGCTTGCTTCTTTAAAGGCGATTAGATATTGGGTAGCCAAATTACTTCCTTCCTGCTGTTGAACTTTTCTTTCCTGCCAATTTTTTTCAGCTAAATCTAATTTATTAGCAACTAAGATTTTCTGAACATTATCTTCCCCATATTCCTTTATTCTTTAAATCCAGTTCTTTAAGGAATCAAAAGTACTACGATCTGTTATATCATAAACTAAAGCAACACCATCTACTCCTTTATAATAATTTTTTGTTAGAGATTCAAATCTTTCTTATCCAGCTGTGTCTCATATTTTTATTTAAACATTTCAATTATCTATCTATATTTCTGTCTATGCCAGATCTATCCCAGTTGTGCCTAAGAGATTAGGATCAAATTAATTTCTAGTAAAGCGAGTAACTAAAGAAGTTTTTCCCACTCCTGAGTCTCCTAGCATTAAAATTTTTATTTGAATATTGTTATCTGGAAATTAAGGAAGAGTTTTTTCCATCTTTTATTTATTACATAACTAACAAGACTAAGCTTTCTAGGATCTCTTCCAAGGCTTTAACTTTTTATTTTTGTCAATCTGATTATCCTTTTATAAAAGAAGTCGAAATTATCAGCTCCTTTATTAACTGAAAGACGAAAAAACAATTAGATAAATTGCTTTTCATAAAATAATTTGGAATTTAGCTTTGTTTATGTAAGAATATTTCCTAACTAATAATGTTATCCTCTGCTGTAATTTTGAAAGTTTCAATAAGATTATAGGAAGTAGCAGTTAATTGTAGTAATAGCTATAATTATTTATTAGGTGGCTTGTAAGTTATTTAATTTAATATACTTAAAGCTACACTAGGTAACATTTTTAATATACTAATGAAATTACTCCTCTATTTGCTCTTATCAATTTATTACATTTGCCAAAATCACCTTTATCACTTAAACTTCTAGCACTTAGATATAAATTCCTTACTTAAATAAAGCTAAACTATTATAACTTAAGTTAGAGCTCTACTAAGTAGCATAATTAAGTATTTCCTACTATCTAGATATTGCAGATAAATTAAAATATAAAGTTAGATAAATAAGCAATAATTTAAATAGCTAGCTTTGCTTTTTATAGTGTAAGCAGCTTCCTTTTATTTAAAAATAGTAGTTAAGTATAAGTATATTATTTATTTAGTAGATTAATAGAGTTATATTTTTAAGCTAGATTTGCAATAAAATAGTGAAAATATATTATTGATACTTTATGAAAGTTACGAAAGTAATACATTTTTAAGAAGTCTTAATATAATAGTACATTGATATATCTTTATTTTATCTAAGTACTTAACTTTGCAGAGCTAGAAAAATTAAATAGCTCTAAGAAGGTATTATAGAAAATTCTATTATCATATCATTTACGTCAGCATTTTAACATATTTGGGATATCTTTAGCAATGTTCTTAATAATATTTGAAGATAGTTATTTGGGTAATTTATTTATCCAAATTTATTTAATCTTAAGAAGATTAAAGCTTTAAGCTAAATATGAAACATCTTTTCTATATCATTTATAGAAGTCTACATAACCCTTAGATTTTAACAAATAAATAATGTGCCTAGGTTTTGCAAATAGAATTGTATTTACTATATATTTCTTATAAAATAAAGTTTAATGAAATTATAGTAAACTAATACTACTAAGTGTGCTTTCAATTATATTTACATTTCAATAAATAAAATAAGGTAATTTATTTATAAGCAGCAATTTAGATACTCTGATACTGTTTTAAAGCATTTCGTAATTTTACAATAAATGCATACCTAATAGTAGGTTTAGCTAATTAAAGCAGAATTAATTAATAAATAGTTATTTATGATTTTGCTCTTTCTCCTTACTAAAAGTTAAATTAATAATTTATTTACTTTTAAGATGTTAAGATATTTCAAACTACAGTAAATGAATCTTTTAAATTTATTAAATTATCTCAAAAATAATTATTGACTTATAAGCAAAAAGACTACTTAATCTTTTATTATAAAGAACTAGCAAGCAATAGTCTTTTCACTAATATTTTAAAAGATTACCAAACTTAAAGATATCTAAATAATCTTAATTTTCAATTAGTATAAAAACATCAAATAACTCTTCTTATTTAGCTTAAGATACGAAAATTTTAGTGAATCTAAAGTTTAAACTTTATGATATAATGTTTATAATTTGAAAAACCTATAAAAGTTAATTTAACTTATTTAATAAGTATAATAGATATCTATAAGCCTTCTTAAGGATTATTTGAATGCATTATTTATATATTTACATTTTTAATTTACTTTCTATTCATTCACTTAAATAAACTCTGAAATCTATTTTCGCGAATGATCATAATTGTTTACATCTCTCTATAATGATATTAAAAAAGCGATATTTTATTGAATAATCATTAAATTTAATTCAACTGACTTGAGTTTTATATTTACTCCGAATTTCATTAGAAAGGCTAACTAGCCTTGTAATTAGATAAACATCTAAAAAGCTTAACTTCTAATTGTGCTTTTATATATAAAACTAATAACTTATTCCTTTTAGATGAAGAACTTAATTGTAAGGCGTTAAATGTGTATGTTATGCTATAAAAATATCTTATTCTTAACTTAAGCAAAAAATAAAGATTTGCTAATTATTTAAAATTTATTTCTTAATCAATCTTCAATAAGATTAAATAGCTAAATTTACGTTCTTCTAATCTTTTTCCTTATTATTTTTCTTTATTTGTTTAATATGTTTATATCTCTTTATTGATAACACAAAATACCCTAATTAAATAATTTTTATATCCTTACTCTAATGTTAAATAATTTGCTTTTCAATTTTAAGGATTCTAAAGAGAAGATGATAAAGCTAAGTTAAGAGAAGAAAATACTAAAGAGTCTAGTGTATAGATTTATAGATTATCTTATTTAAAACTTATTAATTATCAGAAAAAAATTCTTATTCATTAAGAAAAGCTTTAGCTTAATTAGAAGTTAAATAGTTCAAGCTCTTATATTTATTCGCTTCATTTATTTTTCTAAAAATTACTAATATACATTTTTTAATATAAAAGTGGATACAAGCTTTAAAAAATGATTGAAAGACTAATAATAACTATTAATGTTAAATATTGCTTTTCAGAAACAAAAGCAGTTTAAGCTGAGAAATAGATAGCATTATTATGTATCTGATATAATTTTCCTATAGAAAGCATTTTTTATTTTAGATATATCTAATTATATAATTAAATATATATAACATATAAGCTACCAAAGAAGGGAAAATAAGCTTTTTTAAATTTAGAAAGGAAATAATTTAAGATTTTGTTTAGAGATTTTATTTTATCGTTAAGAAAGTAGCCTTATTTAATAAGAATCACATAGAAGTATAAATTTAACGTTCTAGCTAATAGACTCTATATTTAATCAAACTATTATGTTAATATGTGTTACATTGCTTATAAGAGATATTTAGAAAACTTTAAGCTTAAGATAATAAAGTAAATATTTAACTATATAAAAAAGCTTTCTAGAGTTTACATCAATTATCATCAGATCATATGTCCTTATCTGAAACTCTGTAAATAAATAAAATTAGAATGTTCAGTTTAAAATATTATAAACAATTATAAAAATTAGGAGATAACAATAATTAAGGAAGATTAGATTAAATTTAGTAGTTGCTAAAGAATAGAATAGTGTTTAATATTTAATCAAATTCAAGTTATTCTTTTGATAAATTCGAAATCTAAGATTTTGCACTCTTTAGTTTTACCATTACTCCAATATTAAATTTCCATATCAGGTAGAACAAAGTTTTGATGCTTTTATGTTCATTCTGGAACATGCTTTTCATGAAAATGAATACTGTCAGGTATACCAAATCCAATATTCTTTGTTCGACCTATTACTGGAGCTAAAATAAGCTTAGCTAAATTTTCTACAATATAGTAGGATTAATGTCTTGTTAAGTCTGTATATGTATAAGAATCTTTAAAATCTTATCAAAAGTAACGTGGAATTAAGAAGCCTCAAGTCGACAAGCCTTCTGATACTTTGTACTGATAGAATTACTTAGATTTATACGGTCTAGTTGCTTCAACATCAGAAAATTTCACTATGGCAATTTTATAATTATATTGGTAATTCTTAAATATGACTTAATCAGTATAATGCATAAAGTTAAAAGAATCAGGAGATAAAATAACATCATCCACACTAAAAAATACACTCGACGCTTTTAAAAACTCAAATGCAAAAGTTCCAAGAAAAATTCTTTAATATGCTACATCTATTTAACCTGCTCGAGATTGTCTCATTTAATCATTAATATATGGACTTTTGAATTTAAGATAAATAATGTTAAGAAATTTCTGTTACTCCATAATTAACTATGTTATGTTAGTTCAGTCTCCTGATTAAGATACTACTATTAAGGCTTTACTTATATTTTAGTTTTTCTTCAAAGATTCAAATACTTAAGACAAAGTTTCATAATGTCTGTAAACAGGAATACAAATTGGAATAAGGGGGAACATTAACTTATTTTTCAGTAGATTGAATTACTTTAAACCTTTCTGAAATTCATAGAAGTCGTAATTTTCATCATTAGTATGCATTTGAAGGATTTTTCTATAACCTCTATCAGCGTATTATTCAGATTCAAATGTGCTTTGGTTAGCTTAAGTAGTGACGTTTATTGCATAAGAGATAGTTTTATTAGAGTAACTAAGTGGAAAACCATTGATCCAACTTCAATAAGGTGGTTCAAATATTCCTACCTCTTCCGCTTTTGCTATAATATTTTTTGTAAAGGTAAAATCAGAATAAAGTTAGGGTCATTAAAGATGATTTTCAACTAAAAATTAAAGATTAAAATGATCTGATATGCTTATATTTGTAGAAACCAGAAGATTATCCATTACTCCATTTCAAAAATATGAAGCTACTTCATTGTTCATTTCTCAAATAGGTAGCTTTTAGACTAATTAAGCTCCTAATCTAAAAGGTCTATATGTCTACATAAGTCTATAAAATTAATATCATTCCTGTGCAATTATTTTGAAAATTAGCTGACCATTCACAAACATAAGGAACATTTAGTTCTTATTTTCCTCCAAACCTTAAGCGGTAAAGTGAAGAAGTATATGATATCATTTTATAATGGTAAAAGAAATATTAGAATCTATTCTAGCGCAGCCAATATCACTTCCATACTCAAATTTCAATGAATTTTAATAAAACAAGCTATAGCCTCAATCATCTGAGCTTGCGAAGCAACCATATTTTCTATTCGAAAAAATAGTGTTTATCTTTCTAAATTTTCTGCTTTAAACCCAGAGCGATATAGTAAGTTCTGGAAAATCTAAAGATCTGTAAGGTCCAGAAACAATAGCTTGAATGTTATTTTTCTTTGTTAAAACTAAGTTTTTGTCATCAAGAGATAAATATGTCTAATTTTTTACAGACATAAGCATTACAAAATCTGAAAAATTCGCTATGTTTTCTTAGTCAACATTATCTGCTATATAAACCTTATAAGGCTAAGGATTTTTTCGAGAATTATATTCGTTTCAGTTTTATATCACTTTAGGTAGTTCATTCTATTACTTTATGGATGGTTAATGTGTTCTATCTGGATAAAAAGGAAACATCTAATTCATAAATATAAACTAACTTTCCGTTTCAACTATTTCTCCATTAGATAATTAATCTATGCTTTGATCTGAATAAAAGATCTGGAATAGCGTATCTTTGATGCTAGTTTATTAAATAAGGCATCATGAAATAACTAGAATAATTAGAGGTCACAAAATTTACTTTAGTTTCATTTTATTAGATTAAAAGGATGATTGCATAAATATTAAGTAGAATTAAAGCAAAAGCTAATTCAATTAATGTTACCCTTGTAAATCTAAAAAATGGTTTGATATTTAATTTTTGCCTGCTTATAATACTTTTAAATATAAAAATTGTAATGAAAGCTTTAAAGTAGATAACTTGAGTGATTTTTATTTTAAGTGAAAGGTATTATTATTAATTAGCTGTTGGTAATCTTTTACATAGAAAAGAAAGAAGAGTCATAGGATATTTAACAAAGGATGAAGATAAGGTCTATTAATGAATTAAAAGCTATAGATAAAGAACTTTTTGCAAATTAAATCTGAAAGTAATACTAGCAAAATTTGCTTCTTAAATCTTATTAAAGATTGAAATTCTATATTAAAATATATATTCAAAGTATTTAAAATCAAAATTTCAAGCATCTAAGTAGAATCTATGCTAATTTTAAATTAAATTAAATTTAGTTGTTTCATTAAATAAAATTGCTTAGATTATACTAGATATAGTGATATAGCTATTCATAGCTACTTAATAGATTCTATTGTATATTATTAAAAATAGGTTAAAACTTTACCTTTTTAAATTAGTTAAGCTTGTTAGATCAAAGGTTTATTTGTCTTAATAATTAATATTCATTTATTTCCCCTTTTTAAAATAATAAATACGATAACCAAAAGGATTTAATTAGAGTATTAGAAAAGCTTATAAAAGTTGGTTTGACTTAAGTTATAAAGTATGATATATACTTTTAAGCAAAAATGAAATTTAATATTGCTTGACTTCTATATAATGAAAAGATAATAAATTATTTAAGTTTCTATTAAGATTGAAAATATTTATTTTCAATTAGTTATCTCAAATTTACTATTTCATTTTTTCTTCTTCTTAAGGAATCATAAATGTTTTCAAATAATTTTAAATAGAGCTTACTAAATAGAATATAGGAAACTATGGAATTAATATATCTTTTAACTACAATATTTTGATTAGTCTCGACTAGATACTCCCTACTGATTTATATTTTTCTTATTTTCCTATAGATTCATAAAATAATAATGAATTTGTCATATATTTCTAATATTCTGTTGGCAACATTTAAAGAATTTTGATTAAAGCTAAATTTTCGTCAACATCTTATAAATAAATAGACTCATTAGTTTCCATGATATGAATTATAACAGGCCAAAAGATTCTTTTACTTTAAATAGTTCCTCATTCATTTCCTTGAAATTCTTAGATTTTATGGGATAGTTTAATATTCTTTTATAGACAGAGTTATTAAATCTGCACTTATATAGTCTCTTAGTTTATTAAGTTTAATTATTTTTCCAACTCTTAAGTTAACTCAATAAAACTAATTGATTCATTCTCCGTTATATTTTGCTTTTAAGCTTATTCAATTATCACTTTACACTCTGATAATTTTAGCAGATTCAAACAGGCTTTAGCTGCTCTATAATAACCCTTTATGTTTCCAGGTGTAATTGAAATTGACTCTAAAGCATCCTTTAAAGCTTTTTTCCAATTTTCTAAAATTAAAGAAAATTACTTAAGTTGATATAAGCTAGAGATCTATTGCTAAGTATTACACTCCTTAAGCTATTATCTTCAAACTTTAGATTTAGTCCTTAAGTTCATAAATCGACAGCTTTGTTATATCCTTCATTATTTCCTTTTTAGAATTCAATGTTTCCTTATTCTTTAAAACTTTTAACAATTTCCACTTAATCTATTACCTACTCCATTATTTTTAAATAGCTAGATTCAAGAAATTTAGTCTCAAAAAATTAATTAAAATCCTCTAAAAGGCAACTTATCACTCATCAGTAATTATAAGTCTTATTCTCTAACTATATTTCACATAGCTCTGATTACTTTCTTAATAATTAGAAACTTATTTATTTAAATCACTAGATAAGGGATTAAATAACCACTGATATATTTAACTTGATAATCACTTTTTAATCTACTAGGATGTTCTTAGCTAATATTATATTGGATATTAGTTTAGATTTATAAAGCAAATATTTAATATATCAGCATATTTGTATTTGCTAACAAGGAGATATAGATAAAGAAAAGGATATCATCATTATTATTACATCTTTTCATTTAATCAATAGTTACTTATGTCAAGGTCATATATCTCTTTTATCGAAAAGTCATACACTCTTAAAAAATAAAAGCTAGTTTACTTAATAGAATCAAGAGTCTTCAGTAAAAAGAAGTAATGAAATAGAGATAATTATAGTTCCAATTGAAATTTAAAGATCATATTAGTAAGCTTACAAATAAAACTCTTTAGTTGCTTGTGTATATATATTGGGATAGCTTTTAATATCTGATTTATTGATTTACATAATTACTCATTTAATAGTAACTTTACTAACTACTTCAATAAATTAATTAGGCTTTACATAGAAAAAGAAGAAATAACTTTATATCTTTAATTAATAATTAAAATCAAATATTTTCCACTAGAGTCACTTATATTTAAAATGTCATAATGCCTAGAATTATAAGATAAGTAGTCTAAATTTATATTTACTCTAATTTCAAAAACAAACTTTGGAAGATTTAGCTTATCATTTAAATGTATCCTCAATAATCATAATACAAAGTGCTTATATCTACTTATTAGCTTTTTCTTCAATCTTAGAGTTAAAAAATTAAATAAAATATCCAATTTACCCCTTTATCTATATTAAATAGTACTTAATTCTAATAATTACATATAAATATATAGCATTTTCTATTAAAATATCATTATAAATAATAAGGAGCTAGAATTATCTTTGATTATTTATATACCATTCCTTTATATACTTTTCATTAAATTGATTTAAAGGTTTTGCGAATAACTCCCTTAGGTAAATTAAGGAAGTATAGTATAAATGATTTTTATTAGAAGTAATATAATTTTAAAATTAGTTTATATATAACCTATTTAAGTTTATATAGGTATTAAAATCTCTATGAATAATGTAAAGCTATTCTTTTGTATCTAATTAATTATAGATATGTTAGACTTAAGCTATAATGAGATTTATTTAGCATTCTAATGTTTAATTTGTAAATATTGTCTAATTACGTTTGATTTGCTAGTGGAGCTTCTCTACATATAGTATATGGATGATTTTTATTTTCTTGGTTATTTTTATTATACTAACTTGCTAGAATATTAAGATTATGCACTTTTAACTTAATTTTACTTTTAACTCGAATTAAAACCTAACTTCCCTGCTATACTTAGAAATATAGTTATGCATATGATGAGGCGAATGTTATTCTGATTAAATTAAAGATGATTAAACATAATAGAGCAAATAAAGAAGCAGTATAAACAATCTTAATACTAAGAAACTATGCACTCCTTATATTTCTATAAACCTAAGAAAACTCACTTTTATTAGTGTTATAACCGAGTATAAGCTGGTGTGCTTCAAGTGAAAGAGTAGTAAAAGGATTAAGAAAGAAAATAAAAGTTGCTTAACTTATTATTTGTTTAGTTGTTTCTTATAAAGAATTAATTTCAAAATGTAAACTTAATTACATTCCAAGAAAAAAGAAACTAAGAGTGAGATGAATGCAGATATTCTATCTGAAATTTTACTTGAAATACCAACTAACAGAGTGTAGAAGAGTTAAGCCAAAAGCGATTCTGAGAACGAATACTAATTTGAGGAAGATAATTGTGCAGAGGCGAAAGAATGGGCTTTCGCTACTGCTAACAGAAAGGAAAATGATTTTGTAGAGAGTGAAGGAACTGATGAATTTGATCCTAATTTTAAGCCTTCTTAGAAATGAAACAGCGCTTAGAAATATTAAGTAAAGGATTCTATTTAATTACAAAAAGAAAATAGCAATACCTAGCTGTAAGTATAGAAAGAAACTAAATAAAGCCAAAACCTCTAAATAGAAAAAAACTCGCAAGCTTAATATCAAAGTGAAATTTAAGATAATTAGAATTAAAATAAATAAAAAGGTAAGGAAAATATGCTTGATGATATTTATGAAAGTGTTAATTCAGTTGACTAAATCTAAAAAAAATATGAAAAGCCAGAGAAAAAAAAGTAAGGAAAGAAAAAACTTAAAGTAAGAGCTTAGCAAGCATAAATAAAAGAGGATAAAAGAGAAGAAGAAAAGGAGGAATTTTCAAGCAAGCAGATAAGTGAATCTGAAATAAAAAAAATAGAAGAAGAATGAAATAAAGTAACATAATAATCAAAATAGTAAATGAAGGAAAAAAATGAAAATTTTGGAAAGATAACTTAGAAGAAAACTATTGCGTATAAAGAAGTTTGAGAGTAAATAATGAAGACAAATCTTTCTTAATATACCTCTTAACTCATAGTAGAGGACTTTGAGCCTTTAAGTTTTTGGGGCAAAGTAAAAAATTGTTTTAAGAAAAGACCACAACTTACTCAAGAGCTTTAATTTGAAAGACATCAAATTTTTTCAATGACTAAGGTAAAGTTTGATGAAGAAAATGATATGCATGTAAAAGTAATGCTTACACTTCATAGAAGATTGACAGGTAACACAATGGATGTCAATCTGAATGATAACAAAGCCTGGTAAATGATCGGATTCTAAGAGTCAGGGTTTTAAAAGGATCTACGAGGTCTAGGAATGTGAGGACCTATTCAATTATTATGGTTTGTGAATTTCGACCAATAATTTGCAAGATAAATGCTTGCGACCTCTTCTGATAACTACTAAAACTATCCTCTAGCTGCTTTAAGTTTAAATTTCTCAGCAGACACTTTATAAGCTGCTAGATTAGGTAAGCTTCATGCTTATTTTTTAAGAGCTAATTCAGTTGTAGAAGTAGTAAGTTACTAATTTAGATGAATTAATTCTATGGAGGCTTAATGAAGCATTGGTTTTTGACATACTGAAGAGAAAAGAAAACGATTAATGAGCTTCCTATTATAAGATAATAAGTAAAGGAGTTTGCTTTAGCAATGCCTGAGTAAAACATACGATTTGTAAATTAGCAATTGCTAGAATAGAGGGTAGAGGAGCAGAAGATGGAGCGCATAGATTTTTCACAATATTGACATTTTAAGAAAAATAGAGTTGCTTTCTTAATTTTATAATCTTTTCTACTATCAAATTAATAATGCAACTCAACTCAAAACTATAAGAATAAAAACATTTTACACAAAATATCTATAATAGCTATACAAAATCCCTTTACTTATATCTCATAGAGATAACAGATCTAAACAGATAACTTAATTAAAAGATTAGTCTATCAAATGTTCTAAAAACATAGTTACAAGCTTTTTTTTTGTTTAGATATTATAATTAATTGAATTAGCATAAAAGGCAAATAAGTATAGTATCTATACTCTATTCTTCATACTAAATTATGAAATTTCAATACTATAAAATTGAGCATTGCTAACTTAAATCCTTTTTTAAGCACAAATATTTTATTTGAAAATGGGACAAATTTTTTGCTGTTCTTGTTGTAGTTGTGACTGTAAAAACAAATGGTTAACGATGGATCGTACAAATATTCCAGAAGAATAGTATAATCTTAAAGATGAAAGAACACATAAAGCTCCTTTTCTTCTTACTTATACAGCAAGAAGTAAAGATTGGAATTGGAACTATGATTAGAAGGATAATTAAATCTAAAAATCTCTTAAACTATAAAATGGCTAAGAAAATCATAAACCAAAGCTTAATTAAAGATCTCTGAGTAGTTTTAAAATTTTGGATACTTAAAATCTTTCAATTTTAAGATAGGAAGAAAATTTTTAAAACGATAATTAATATAATCCTGCTCTGTAAAATTCAACCTGGAAGTCTCTCTAGCTAGAATTTCAAAATTTCTCAATTGAACAATATGAGAAAGTTAATATCTCAGTAAATAGACAGGAAATATTAAAGTTCAAAAAAGAAGAATTCCATAAGCTTGATAATTCCTTTGTGGAATAAGGTATTAAGAAGAGGAAGCTGAAAAATATATCTTTCGAAACTATTAAAAATTAAAATAAAACAACCTTAAAGTAAGTAACTGAGTCAGATTAAGAAAAGTCACCTGAAGATTAGGAGAGTTCAGATGAACCTAAAATAATAGATGAGGAAAATTGGAAAAAATCATTCTCAACTAATATATTCTCCACATCGAAAGATTAATCATTCTAACGCAAAATCGTTAGGTAACATTCTGTTACTTCCTTAACAATGAAATCTTTTGAAATAGATTAAAATAATTTGGAACTGACAGATGCAGAGCCAGTTAAAATATAAAAAACAGAAGAATAAAAGAAATTCCTTTGGAAGCATTTTAATAATTTATTCTAGTTTTGTGAGTTTTAAACTTCCGAAGATTAGGAACTGCTGATAGAATAAATGGAATATTACAAAGTGAAAGCTTTTTCTTATATCTACATTTAGAATTATTCATCTCAAAATGCATATATAGTTGAATCTGGTAAATTACATGCTCTTTATGATGGAATTAAAAGTCATTCACTCAGATCTGGGTAAATGTTTGGTGAAATAGCTTTGATGCTGAATACAGTAAGAGAGTATACAGTATAAGCAGTAACAGAATCAACCTTATGAGTAATTAATAAAATAAGATTTAGAAATACTGTCAAGTAAGTATGCTAAAGGAACTTTACGGAAAATATGTAATTATTAGAAAATGTACCAATGCTTTCAGATTTAACTTTACATCAAAAAAACTAAATTGTTAGCTCTCTCTTATGCTTGAAATATGTTTTTGGAGATATAATAGTTAGTGAAGGGGATTCTGGAGATAAAATGTACATCATTAAAAGAGGAATAGCTTCGATATAGTAAAAAGGATAAGAGTAATTCTAATTAAAGCGGGGATAGTTTTTTGGTGAGTTAAGCCTATTGTACAACACACCGAGATCAGTAGATGTTATAACTATATCTGAATAATTATATTGTGTATGCTTGCATAGAGACAAGCTAAAATAAACTCTAGGGAAAGATCTTCAGCAGATAATCATTAGCAATATCTTGCAAGTAGCCTTTTAACGAAATAAGATACTAGCAAAACTAAATGAGGATTAATAGAAAGCAATAATTAAAGAAATGAAGGTCTTTTAGTATTAAGCTGGAGATACTATAATAGAGAAAAATACTCCCTGCTTATTCTTATATGTGATGATATAAGGAAATATAATTAAGCGATCTGATGTAGAAAAAATAATTCCATACTGTATTGGAGAGAAATACCTTTTAAATTAGCAAAACTAACAAATTTGGCTTGATGATTTTATAGCATAAACTTAAGTAGATATTGCTGTGATTTCTTTTAAGCTAATTGAAGAAGTTTTAAATGCCAGTTTCCATAAGATAATGATGCAAAATGAAATTTTATTGCTATTAAGAAATGTGAATATCCTAAAAATACTAAGCATACAGCAACTTCAACCAATTTTATAGAACTTAAAAAAGTAAAAATTTGTAAAGGATGAAGTGATAGTAAGTTAAGGAGAAATGGGTGATGCACTGTATATAATTTAAGAAGGGAGTGCTAAAATTTACAAGGATGATATATATTTATATGATATTTCAACAAATGACTATTTTGGCGAGCGTTCTCTGTTATTTGAATAACCTAGGTCTGCTACTATCATTGCTAGAAGTGATGAAGTAGTTTGTTGAATTATAAGCAGTACAGTTTTTAACTAGATTTTAAGTGAAAAGCTAAGGTTGGCCATTATTTAAAGAATAAGAATCTAGGAGGAAACAGTAGCATTGGAAGATCTTAAGCCAGTAAAAATAATAAAGTAGGGATTGTTTTGCTTGATACTTTTGACATAAAATACAATAAATAAGACTTTGTACATTCTGAAGAATTATACAAAAAAGAAGATTTTGAAGTATAACATATAAGTACAAAAAGAAAAGTTTATCTTGAACTAAATAGATCATCCATTTATAAGTAGACTGATTAAAACTTTTAAAGATGAGAATAATTTATATTTTTTAATGCAATACTCTAAGAGTGTAGATTTCATTGATTTGTTGGACGTATAGGATATATTATGTATTGAACATGCCAAGTTCTATGTTGCAAATATTTTGCTTATTCTAGAGCACTTACATAATAGAGATATTGTTCATAGAGATATCAAACCTAAAAATTTTCAAGTTGATTCAATGGGTTATTTGATTTTAGTAGATTTTCGTACGTCACGGGTTCTTCATAAAAGATCCTACACTATCATTGGTACACCTCATTATATGGCTCCAGAAGTTATATCAGGAAAAGGCTATGATAAATCCGCTGATTTATGAAGCCTAGGAATTCTCTTTTACGAATTAATTTGTGGAAAAGTTCCATTTGCTGAATAGAATTCTGATGTATATGAGATATACTAAGAAATATTGGTAGGGTAATTAGATTACCCCTTATTCCTATATGAGAACAATCCTTCCAAATCAATAATCGATCAGATGCTTAACATTAGCCCACATCTTAGAGGAGATGTTATATCTTTAAAATCTCATGAATTCTTCTATTCATTCTAATTCGTAATTTTTAATTATAGGACTAATTAGCAGAAAAGGAGATAGATGCTCCTTTTAAACCAGAAATTGCTGAAGTTAAAGCAAAAGGAAAGAAATGTAGCATATAATAATTTATTGAAACGCAAGTAAGGCTTTAAGTAATTAGATAAATGAAGAAGAAGATGCATTGTATTAGTAGTTTGAAGATTACTACAGATGGGATTATGACTTTTGATTGTATAATAAATGATTCTCTAAAAATTAGTTGTTCAATATTTCATTAAAGAGAAGTTAAATTTAATTACTTCATATGAACATCTAAGTAAATTACGTTTAAAAGTTAAGTATATAATACTATACTAGCTGCTAATTAATTAAAATATTTAGCTGAGTTATAGCATAGTTAAAATTAAATTTCTTTAGAAGCTAGACTTATATGTATTTTCAATACTAGGAAGTTTATTAATAATTACAAAGGATATTTACAATAAAAAGGCTTAGAAATAGATTGATATAATCTGCTTGATAGTTAGCTATATAAAAGTTAAATCTAATAGCTTTCATTTGCTTTACGTAAAATTTAGATCTTTATAATTCTTATTTCTGCTTTACAATTCAGTCAAATATGTTGTAATTATTATTACTATACTGGTTTTTGATTAAATATCTTAAGTTCAAATCTAAAGCTAAATCTATAAAAAGCAAATATTCAAAATGAGATAATGGATTAGAGAAATGGAAATAGTAAAGAAAGGTAGAAGAAGCTTTTATAATCATATTAAACTAAGCAATTTCTCTTTTATTTGGTTTAACTATCTTTATTAGCTATTAGACATCTAAAAGGAGATGGAAGCAATACATATAAAAATTTAAATGTTATCATCTCGATTCTCATATAACAAACCATTTTGAAGACATTTTATTTTATAGACAAAAGATTAAATTATTTATTATATCTAGATGTAAAGAAAGTTATCTGGAGAGGATAAATGTAAGGAATAAATTTATAGCTACCTTCTAAATATCTAGAAAAAGTTAAAAAGACACTAAGGATTTAGAAATCTTAAAATGATTATAAAATATAAAATCTTCTTAATAAGTATAATAAATTTACAATAAAAGCCTTATTATCTAAAAACAAAGTGGCTGATCTAAATTATAAAACTGTGATTTATATGATGAAAGATATATAATTAGTCTTTAAATAATGATATCATAAAATAGATTAAATTATTCATGCTTTATAAAAAAGAAGTTGTTATAAAACCAACTAGAAAGCCATTATATTCAAAATTTTAATATTATAGCTATTAAAATTTAACATTACTTATTCTTTTTTTATGGGTGATAGAATAGAAATTTTCATTACTGTTCAAGTTGAGGAAAGAGATTGATTACAAAATAATTAAAGATTGTACTTGCTTATTAAGAAAACATGGACTTACATTAAGCTTTAGCAATTTAATTAAAAAGTTAAGAATATTAATTGAAATCTTAATATAAATAGAACTTTATAATTTTAAATGCTAATCTATTAAAAATAATTATATTTTATACAAGGGATATTCAAAGTAAATTTAATTGAAAGGTTATCAATACCTTTATACATTCTTGAATGAATTAAAGTTAGAAAATTAAAGTGAATTTATAATGTTAGTATAATGGAAAGGTCTCACACCTAAATTTTCCTATTTACAGCATGCTTAAGCTATACTTTGGTTAAAAATTCCTCTTTGCATATTTGCTTGTAGTTCTTTAGTAGCTCTTAAGCGTTTATTTTGCCTTTGCAAAAGCCCTAAATCAGATATCTAGATGCTTCTTCTAATGCGTTCTTATTACTTACTAAAATAAGTATTTTTTAACTGATATCATCTTTCGACTGAAACAATTATATGAAATCCATTTGCGAAGGTGTAATGCTTTCGTTAGTCTCAATCCATTTTTATACTTCTTCTTGCTTTGATCTGATTTTAGAAACAGTTCCAGAAATATTATCAGTATTAGATTGAGCTTCCTTTATTTACTTCTATACGTTTTATTAGGACTATTTAAGCTTTTCTTTCTAATCCTTGAGACTTGAGACTTCCGCTTTAATTATTTAATAGTTATCTTCGTAAAGTCTATTCATCTTCTCTCTTAACTATTTTTTCAGCTCCTACTTTTGACGTTCAACCTATGGATTAACCTAAGGAATTTAATTTTATGGAGGAATTTACTATACAGGATACTATTGTGTGGCGTATGGATATCCTGGTTATTAATTTCACTGTTATTGTTTAGGTTACACAGTTTAGTATTGATATTAAGGTTGGGGTGGTACACCTGGAAAATTATTAGATTAAGTCTAAGCCTATGGATATTAGGGGTATTACTATGGATATTATTAAGCAGGCTAAGTATTATAGGCATTTTGCTGCATTTAGAATGGTGATGGCTTCTAAGCCTGGGTTGGTTTACTGTAAACAGGACATTCTTTCCCAAAATCAGATTACAAAGATAAGATTAGTCCATTTAATGTGCTTCTCCACATATCTCAATTTTTTAAGTAATTGCATTTAATTCTACCATCTAGCTCTACTATTTAAGAAGGAGTTTTAATTAAAATAGTTTCAGAAGGAATTACGTATGCTATAATCGCATCCTTGGGGTATAGTTCTGGAAAGTAGAATCTAATGGGAATGTTATAATTCCCTCCTTTATAAACAATAGGAATAGTCCCGTTTAGGAAAAGAAGAATTTTCATTAGGCCTCTATCTTAGAGCTATCCAAGTCCTAATTATAAGGAAGTGTATTTGTTGCATATTCCAAGAGCATCGTTTTTAACTCTTGGTTTAATTTCAGCATTGTAAGGAGTCTATTGTAAGAGTAAGTCGATGTTTCAGTTGCCTTGCATTTGTTTTGTAATATAAAGAAAATAATTAAACAGAATAAATCAAATTAAATTAAACTTCCCTTTATTTAAATAGAGTTTACTAATTACAGATTTCTACATAATCTATTCTTGTCTTCCATTTTAGTCTTAGGATATTGATTTCCTTTATGAGAAATTTAGGGTGTTTAGAAGTTTAATTTAATAGATGCTTTAATCTAATTAATTAATACGTGTTTAAAGACATATATTCGCATTTTCAGTTATATCCTAAATCGAATTTGAAGGGAATCCAATGCAAGCATTCTTCATAAACAGGTAATCCAGGCCTTCCTGCTGATTTTAGAATGCCTTTGAGAAAGTTTTTTTCAGTGTAAAGTATTTGCTAGTTATTATGTGAGCGTAAGATTCTTTGCTTTTCTAGGACATATTACACGTCACTCTGCTTAATTGCTGTTATTTCTGAAATTTCATTTATGCTTAAAGTTTAATTTTCATATTTTAGTAAGAGTTCAACTATTTATTAACTTCAATATCCAAAATAGCTTGCAAATCCAAGATCTGACAAAGGTCTCTCAGGAGTTCCTATCTTTGCCTCCTTTTTGCTTAGAACATAGGAAAAATCAATTAGAAATTTACCATATCCTTTACGTTAGTGAAATGGCATTGTAAGTATGCAAGCTAAATTATATCCCTATGTGCTTTCTTTTTCTTTAGAGAAATATCCTACAAAATGACATCCTGTTTGATCAACTTCAGTTAAGATATAAAAGAGAAAAGGCTCTACATCATAAAAAAGAGTTTTATGATCTAAAAAGAGTTTAGCTATATAGCATAAATTTTCGCAGTATATTGTTTATCTAAGTCCATCTACTTCAAAAACTGAAACATTATCTTTTCTGTATATTTCATTTCCAGGTGGATGAATGAGAGAACATCTGTAACTATGTCGAACCAACTCTTCTTAATATTTGAAAAAAGACATACAAAACTCGCATATGTATAGAGTGTTTATATTTTAATAATATTCTGGAAAAGGAGAAAAGTACCATGTCTCACATTTATATCCTCCCATTTCTATAAAATCTATTGTTTTGAATTTAGTTGCTTCTTCATGCTGCTATATACTTTATTAATCAATTCCCTCATGTTCATCATGATCTGTGTGTCCCTCTGGCTTACTTTCAATGTGCTATCATTCTTTTATCCTTTCATATGTGATTCATTCGTCATTTCTACGATTGAAATTTTCATAATGAACATAATATTAAAAATTAGATTCCTTTTTTTAATTAATAGCTCTTTCTTTCTAGACAGGTCTTGCATCAATTATTTTAGCTTCCTATCAGCTTCCATCTTTCATCTATGCAAGAATTTTTAATCCATTTTGTAGTGCTCCTTCTTATTAATTGGGGTTAGACTTCTTTCTGTGTGAGTTATTTTAAGTTTTACTTTTAGAGATTTTAGTTTTACTTTTAGTTTTGGCTTTTACTTTTTTCATATGTTCTAATTTAAATTATAACCAAATCTAATTTAAAGGTACAATAACCGTTAACTATATTAAACTATTTAAATTATTTATTTTCAAATCACTATTTTAATGCTAGGCATAAGCTTCCTATGATCTTATTGCTTATCACTTTATATATCTTAGACACTCATTTGTCTCTTATTCATCAATTTACTTTTATTAGGATTAGCATAATGTTACTAATTCTAATTGAATTCATTTTGTATATGCTATTTCAGGTAAAACATAGAAAGTAAAGCAGAATAATTGACTATGAAGGACTTTAATTAAGAGAATAACTCTTGATTTCCTTATTTTAAGAGCTTATATAACTTAGAGGTAATTTTAAAGTTTAAGCATATCAAGTTACTTAAGGCTTTTGAATTTTTTAATTAGTTTACAGTATAAAATAATTAATTAGTCTTAATATTTAATCATTATCACTACAATTTAGAAATCACTACTTAATTAGGGATGAAAAAAGTATAATAGAGAGGACTATAGAATAAATTTAACTAAGTAATAGAAAATAAAAATATAATTTCTTTAATTTCTTTACACTTTTTGAAACTTTACTAGGTTTAAATATTAATGCAAATAGATAAAGTTAAAAAGAAGACTATAAGTATATTAAGATTACTATATGACAAATGTACTTTAATATTTAAAAATAAAAGTATCTTACACTAATAAATGTCCACTATTACCTGATACAATATAAGGATCATTACTTGTCAATTTATATTAAATTATCTAAAAGTAGTCTCTTATTATCTGGTTAATAAGTAAATAATATTTCAATTATAATAACTAGTCCTTCTATGATAAATGGACTTATTTAAGTTAATGGATTAGTTAAAATAGCAAAATATGATCTTTAATGATTGATTATTGCTAGTAACTTATAGCATAGGAAGAACTTAGCATTATGTAAATATTTTAATTAAAAATCAGATTTCAATCTCTACACAATTTGGAAAAACTGTTGCAAATTCATTTAATTATTTCTAGCTTATTCCTTACTTAAGTGCTGCTGCTAACCCTTGCATAACTTAGCTACTGTTTTCACTTAAAAGATGTACACCAACTAATTAATCCTTATGAAAAATTCATTTACAAAAGCATTTATATTCTATATCTTGTTCAAAAAGATTTCATTCTAAAGGCACAAATTCCTATTTTACTACTTATATATCATTCCCATAAAGTTCTTTAGCCCCTTCCTCTGAATATCCGACACATGAGTATTCAATAGGTGTAAAGACAGTTGTTGGAATTTAATTGTATTGCATAGTTACTTTAGAATCATCAAATAGTCTCCTTGCAAGCAGTTAGCCTGCCTTAATCGCTACTGGAGTTAGTTCTGGTTTTCCTTCTTGTACGTCTCCTAAGGCATATATACAAGGTTAAGTAACAGATTAATCGAGTTCATTACAAATTATTTTTCCTTTCTCACTAAATTTTACTCCTGCAGCTTACAAATTCAATTTACTGGTAAAAGCTTCTCTTCCGACTGCACAAATGACTGTATCAAAATTTTTAAATATACAATCTTTATTTTAAGAATCAAGTCCTTTTACACTTAATTTTCCTTAATCATGTATCACTTCTAAAGGTTAACATTGTTAGACTTCAATATGCATACTAAGAATAACATTTTCCAATTTTTAAGCCATTTCTTAGTCAAAGCCTCTGAGCATTATAGATCTTTTTATAATAGTACATTAGAATCCAAGCTCTTGTAGGAAAGTAGCACATTCTAGAGCAATGTAGCTAGCTCCTATTACACAAGTTTTTCCAGGTGGTTTTTTAAAACTGAATAAATCATCAGAAGTAATAGTAAGTTTTTCAGCTCCTTTTATATTTCCGAAAGAAGGTCTGCAGCCTACTGCCACTAAAACATATTTACTTTTGATAGTTTACGTCTTACCTCCTTTGTATTGAAGTTTAATAGTGTTAGCATCTATAAAGGTAGCAAATGCGTTGTAATATTTAACTTCAGAATTTTCCAGCTAATCATTGTAAGAATAGTTAAGTTATTTTATGTATTTCTAAATGTTTTTTACCATTGTCTCTCAATCGTGTTTTAAGCCTTACCCTAAATTCCTAAACCGTGTTCCAGTATTTCCACATAAGTGCATTAATTTCTTAGGAATACATCCTACATTTACACATGTTCCACCCAATCCTCATTCAGTATTCTGTGGTGATGGAACTACGAAATCAGCAAGTCCAACAGATGCTCCAAGTTTTGAAGCTTCAGTTGCACATGCGATTCCAGCTGATCCACCTCCAATAACAAACAGATCAAATTAATATTTAGATTTTTTATTTTTTATAGTCTTTTGTGATAAACCACAGCCCATTTTTATATTGAAACATCCTTAAACCTGTAATCTTTATTACTTACATTTGCCTAATTTTATTCTTTTTTAAATTTTAAACTATCTACTTTCTAATATACAGCAAAGGAAGTTTAAATATAAAATATGACTTATGCAAATCAACAAAGGAAGTGCATTAAATTACGTAGAATCACGGACATAAAGTTGTTAATAATTGTAAACATATAGCTAATCTTTATAATTATAGGCTATATGTTAAAATGTTAGTTACTATCTTAGAAACCAGTCAAAAAGTTAATTGTTAGAACTGAAATCTATAATAAATGCAGGATAACTTAATTAAGTTTGTATGCAAACATAAAGCATTATGATAAGATTGCTAGATGTAAGACTGTTATATAAATGGAGCATAAGTATAGAGATTAAAAATTTTAGGAAAAATTAAATGTTAAGCATAAAATCAAAGGAAATACGGAACAACTGAACGAGGAGGAACACTTCTAGCGCTTTCCGCAACATCAGAAAATGTTGAAAAAGAACAACTTAGATCTTCGCCTATTTCAAGAATAGCAGCAATATTTCCACATCTGCATAATGAAATTACCTATAGCAGTAGTTAGGAGCACTCCATACTGTTACTAGATTTTCTTTTTAAAACCAATATTTGTAGCCTTCCTATACAAGTTAGTGGGCTCTTGCTATCAAAGTAAGATCATTTATTGAGTTGAATTCTTCTGTTACTTTATTTCCAAAAAGCCATCCAGCCCCACGATTGCTTGGTGACCAGGTCTCAATATCTTCAGGATCACTCCACATTAGATCGCAAAATGCACCTTCATGTGGAATTTCCATTTTTCTATCAAGAGTTCTGAGTTAATCTAAAGTTTTTATTTCAGGACTCAATCCTGCATGTACACAGAAAATTTTGTTTTCAATAAGAGCTGAAATAGTTAAATAATCAAATACATCAGTACAGAACTTCCATGGATTACCATTACCGTATTTTCTCATTATTTCATCATAAAACCCATAAACTGAAGTAATTTAGCGTGACTCATGGTTTCCTCTAAGTAAAGTTACATGCTGAGGATATTTAAGCTTTAGAGTCATTAGCAATTAGAAAGTTTCAACTGAGTTATATCCTCGATCTACGAAATCTCCCATAAAGATATAATTAGTGTCAGGAATTTTGCCTCCAGTTCTAAACAACTCCAGCAAATCATAAAATTATCCATGAATATCACCACAAACTGTAACAGGAGCAGCAACAGGCTAGACATTAGACTCTTCCATCAATAGCTCTTTTAGTTTTTCACATACCACTCTTAACTCATCTTCTGATAAGCATTCACCTCTTTCAAGGTGTTCAATCATTCTTTCCACTTGAGCCATTATTAATTTTCAAAAGCTATTTTTAAATTTAAATAAATTCCTTTACTATACTGTTAAAATTAGTATCCTTCATAACTTTTAATTAGTATTTATAATCACTCATTCTTAATTCTAAAAACCCTTTATTTATATTGCTAGAGATAAGTTTAAGTATTTAGAGCACTAACTGCCTCATTGCTTCAATAATACAAGTAGTTATTATATTACTCTTTATAATTTAAGTTCTAATTTATCATTTCTCATTGCTTATAATAATTTAGTCAAAACTACATAAGTTTATATTAAGAAAAATGCTTACAGTATTCAGAAGCTAAAATAATTATTTTGTATTATTTAAAATATAGGCCTTAAAAGAGAAGCATACCCTACTGCTATAAATATCACTAAGGAAATATATAGATAGAGGCACTATAAGGTAAACCATAACTCTTATTATTTCTTTTCTTCATTACAATAATTTGCTAATATATAATAGAGCAAATCTATCTTTTGTAAATAAAAATTAGATTCAAGTAAAATATGAAAAACTATAGTAATGAGTTCATATAGTGGCTTTTCATTAACTACACTCTTTAGAAATTAGATCTTTTTTATAATGCTTGTAACTAATAAGCCTTCTGTCATTTAATAAATCCTTAATAAAATTCTATTTTTCATAAATTCTTTGTAATAACTATATAATTTAACTTAGTAAATGATTTAAAAAGCTGAAAGTTTTCAAGCAATATTAATAAAGAACTAATTAAATAGATACTCTAACATATTTAAATTATATAATTTCATATAAAGCTAGTTTGAAGATATGATGTTAGAGTAGTTTAAATAATTAGTTATCTTTAAAATGAAGCTACTTAGTTTCAATTTATACTATTCTATTTCTAATTATTTGCTAACTAAAGGAAATAGACCTTTGAAATTTATTAATGCCGTGTCTTGCTAATAGTTTATTATTAGCTTCTAATTGTTTAATTAGTAGGCATATCCAAGCCTGAAATCTTAGAAGGAGGAAATTATAAAGGAATACACATAAATGTAATTAGAAGGAGAAATAGATCAAACATATATTAAGTACTATTATGTACGCTTTTTTACTCTAAATCTAATTCTGCTACTGTACTTGGTATCTTCGATCTTGTGAAATTAAAGTCTTTTATGGAAATCTAAATTACACAAATGAAAAATAATTTTATTTTATTATTTAAAAGAGAAAGGCAAGTCAATCCCTTTGCATGGCTTAAGGTAACCTAGAAAGCTTAGGATAATTAAGCAGGTGAATAATAATGTAAAAGAAAAGCTGTAAATTGCATATAGTTGGTGAAGAGTATTATGAAATAAGAGATTTAAAAATAAGAAATTTAATAATTTCATAAATGTCAATTCCTAATAATTTTGTAGTTCTGACTGTTTTAGCTATAGTCATAATCAGTATCATGCATTTTGCTACGTAATCGATAAATGAAGAAGATGTTTTCTTATAGACACCGTAGTAAGCTACACCTACTGCTGAAGATATTATTCTAGTAAATGAGCAATAGGATGCTAATCCTCTTATAAATCCAACTGATTGATTATCTCTAAACGGCTAAGAGCATTTTATCTTAACACATGAATACAGAACAATGGATTTCCCTGAACTTACTTTAATGTTATGGTTTCGGACTAATTTAACTAAAACCATTTAAACTCTTTTATCAAACAAAATGTTTGGCTGTGGACTAACTAGTGATTATTGGGGATATGCCCTTTACTTGAATTAGTCATTTCTCACTTTTCAATGAGGAGAAGAGCTAACAGGATGCAAAACAGTTACAGGTATATCTGAAGGTTTAGTGAAGAAGCCTACTTAATGAAACCATGCTGCAGTTATATTTACATCGATAGCATCAAATCTGGATTCTAAGTTAGCAGTGTAGCTTTTTTTAAATGGATAATTGGTCTATAAATTCCCTAATAAAGAAAAATATGGACGTTTGTAATAGACTGGCAGGTTCTTAAGAATAGGTGCATGGCTCACTGCAAAAGGCTCTATCTTTGAAAACCACAATGAAACAGTTGGACACTACTTCAAAGGAGATATTTCCAACTTTTATGGATACAGAAGAGTTATACAAAAGACATTGATTTAAGAAGCATATTAAGGTACACGTTTACCTGGAAAAGAATCGTTTACTTTTAGTAAGTGAAAGGAAGAAACGCATGAAATACCAGATAAATGGTTTGGAAACTTCTCTGCTTTAAGGTCAGATAGAAATTGGACAGCCATAAAGAATGAAGAGTGGAAATGGAGACTTTATGCAATTAGAATAAATTCTACGTCATCCTTATTTTTTGATTCACGTTTGTATGAAAAGGTTTTAGTTTAGAGAATAACTCAACCTAATCAACTGAAAGATCAGAAATAGTATCAAGAAGGTTTAAAAGCTTTTTAACAGTTGAAAAATGTAAAGAAAAATCCGCTTATTCCAATATTAATGATTGCTTATATGAGGGTGAATATTTTAGAAAAAACTATACAGAATATAGCAAATGCCAGTGGAATTGAAAATACAGTATTGGTTATTTCGTAAGATGGTAATGATGAAGAAGTATCGAACAAAATCCAAGAGATAAAATAAAAATCTAAAGTTTAAATTATACATTTGAAGCATCCTCCACCTTTAATACATGAGATGGAGAAATACAATTAGAAGGAGATTGCAGAAATCAACTTTGTGTAAAATATGCTTTTTGGATTAAAGTTCTGTTTTGAATATCTAAAAGCAGATTCTGTGATTTTCTCTGAGGATGATATATGATTTAGCCCTGATTTTTATGAGTGATCTCTTTTTGCTCAATAAGCCTTTTTTACTAATGCTGAATATATGCATAGAGTTCCAGCAATAGCCTTAAATAACCACAATTGTGATTGACTATATCCATATTAAAGCGATCAATATTTCAAGTTTTCCTTCACTAACTATCCTAACTAAATTTCATGAATATTTCCTAAATTATTTTGGGGAGATTTCTAATAATGTATTCATTATGGAGAGTGGGGATTTGTTTACGTCAGTTGCATGGCTAAAAATTTGCTCAAAAACTTTGTAGTTCCTTATTTAGGAAGAAGCAAACACATTGGATATGGTGATGAAGATTCACTTCATTTTGATCCTGGGAAGAGACTAAATCCATTCCATAAAAGATAATTTAATTATAGGCTTCCTGAGGGAAATGTTAATTATTTTGACAGTGACGGCAATCCTAAACAATTTTATATTGAGAACTGATAAATGATAATATTTAATTTTAAAATTATCCAAAAAAAATTCAATTTGCTACTTTCTTATTTACTAAACCTCTTGCCTTAGGAAATTGATTCGCTGGATTTTTCTTTTGTTCTGCATTTTAAAACGCTTGTTGTTATTGCATACTCCACTGAGTTTACTATTCTATTTCTTTTTACTTCTACTTGCTTGCAGTACCAGGACGCTTAGAAGTTTGTGGTCTTGCTTTTTTGGGAATTTGCTATCCTTATGATTCCACTTACTTATATGTTTCTTCTCTCATTGGGCCTTCTTCTGTATAAACAAAAAAAGGACTTGGAATTTATTCGCTGAATTAATACTTACATAACATTTTAAATTTCTTCTTATTCTTTCTTAAATCCTCTATCTTCAGGCCTCTTGACCCTTCGTCTGAATAGAAATTTACAATGCATTACCACTTAAGTCAAGTCGAGGAAGCATTCAGTCGTCAATATCGTCACTTCATTGAGCATAGGCTTCAATACGTTACATTTCTGTTTCGGGTATAAAATAGTCTATAAGTTTATTTTTTAATTTTAATTGCTTAGACAATTCACGAATAGAATCTGACATATCTTCTCGATCTCTTCCGTACTCCTTTTATAAATCTTATAGTTCCTAATCTGCTTTTTAAAACTTTTGATGGATTTTTTGTAATTTGCGAGATTTATCTTCTAATTCTTCTTTAAGATTCTTATGCTTAGTTTCAACCATTAGCTATTATTCCTCCTATTATTAAAGTTCTTAAAGCATTAATTGCTCTTCTCTTTTACGATTTTCAAGTTCTTATTATTTCTTTATTAATTCTTATTCTTATCTAACTGCTTGCTCAATCATTTATGAGCCCTAAACAAGTTTATTTTCCATCTTTTTAAGCTTCTTAGCAAGTTTTTGTTCCCGCTGTTTGCTTTTTAAGGTTTCTCTTTCTCTCTATTTAATTTCTTCCAGGATTTTTTATTTTTCTTCTTCATTAACATTTAACTATGCTTCTAGCTTTGTTCTTTCTTGCTCTGCTTAATCTTTAATCTGCTACTTTTCTACCTGAAGTCTATCTTCTAAATCTCTTATTTTACGTTGGTCTTCTACTTTTATAATTTTTTCTTTTTCAACAATTCTAGTTTCACCTATAAAATCTCCTTGCATTGCCCCACCTGATTGTAATTGTAGCATTTCCTTAAGTTTTACAATTTCTTCTTAGAATTATCTTAGCATTGCATCTTTAGGGTCTTCATTTATGTGTGGCTGATTTTTTATTGATTTTGCTCTATTAGCATAACGTAGAGTACTAAGTGATTCATCAAAGTTGTAGTCAGCTGGACCTAGATTTGCAATCATTACTGTTTTGGTATTTCCTCCAAGAGAATCTTATAGTATTCTTGTAAGTTTTGAGTCACGATATGGTATATGAGAACTCTTTCCGTCAACCAAAGCGCTTATCACATTTCCTAAAGTTGATAAACTTAAGTTAATTTTAGTAGCTTCCTTTAATCTTTCTCCAGTTGATCCTGTTTTACTTTATCTTTCGCTTCCAGCTAAATCAACTAAATTTAACTTTCCTACTCTATAATGAGGTTATCCATCTTATCCCATTTCTGATTGTTCAATAGTTATTGTAAAAATTGAATGAGATCTTGAAGATCTTTCATTCATCAAAGTTTCTCCTGTTGCTCTTTTGTTTCTTCCTTCAATCATAATCTCCCTCAACTCTTCAATGTTTTTAACTACAAATGCTGAAAGATCTTTAACATAAACACCTGAATCTACTTTTTCCTTTAGCTCAAGTCTGTTTTTAGGATTTTTAGCTAGCAAATCTCTTAATTCTTCGTTGTAGATTTCCATAGAACTTGCCCTTACTAGAAACTATTTGTCAGGAGACTATTCCATACCAAAGAATATCTACTCAAAAGCTCTTGGAATTATTCCTCTTTTTTCTGGAGGTTCATCTAATCCTTCCATAGTAAATGTTTTTCCTGTTCCAGTTTGTCCATAAGCAAATATTGTCCCATTATATCCTTCCAAAGTACTTTATACTATAGGATACGCAGTTTAAGCATATATTTATTCTTATGTACTTTCTTAAGAATAAGATGCATCAAATGTAAATGATCTTGGTTCTTCTGAACTATTTTTAGGATTTCTAATTGTTATTTCTCTTTAGTTAGAACTAACTTGAGCAACACACAATCTTCCATCTTAAATTTCAGTATTCGACATAGGTCTCACTCTAATCACAACTCTAACACATTCTGCTTAAGACATTTTAAGATATATTAAAGACTATTTATATTGCTAATTTTAAAGGTAAAGCTTCTAAATGTAAACTCCAGCTTTAAATCTTTAATTTGCTAACTACAGATAGATTTAGTTATAACCAACTATATAGATATTATTTTCTAACCATTACTAAATATATCAACGAATCTATTATTGCAGCTACTCTAAGCATTTTTATTATATTTATCTTAAAATTTTCAAATACTAGAAAAATATAGCAGATATATCACAAATTTCATTTTTTAGAAGGGTTTTAAGATATTTCTTTTTACTTCAATAATGAAATAAAGAACTTTAAACTAAGCATTTTCTATTTATTAAGAAGCCTAAAATCGGCAAATCTCTGTTGATTTGCAAATTGATTACATGAATTAGAACTTAAAAGTAAATGATATAAAACTAGCAATATCTTAGTATTTGTCCATTAGATAAATCTCTAAATTATTCTATAAGTAAATTAGCTAAGTTAAGCTTTTAAGCTATTTTTATACTATCTACTGTTTTATTATTGCTAATTGATTACTATAGAAATAGCTTTAATAATGAAAGTTTCAGAGAAGAGAAAGAGAGGTTAGTATTAGTTATGATTATTTAAAGATAAGGCTAGTTAAGAAAAGTTTAAGAGTTTTTCTATCATAATTTATTTTTATCGTCAAGCTCTTTAGAAGCTTCATTTGAACTAGAAGGAATAAACTTCTCTTTTGTACTGTCACGATCTAAGTTATATTCACTTCCTTCTAAAGGAGTTTTAGTTTGTTTCTTCGCTTCTTTGCCAAAAATGGAAGCTAAAGGAATTAGTAGAAAGTGAGTGAAAAAGAAGGAGTATAAAGTTCCCCACATGGCACTCATTCGAACCATTTCAAAGACATATGTTTTACAAGCATATAAAGGTAATGTAGCTAAAGCACATGCTAGAGAAGCAAGAGAACTTGCAGGAACATAATTCTTGTAGATTTTAATCTAACAGTTCCTCATATATCTGAGATTTCATAACATCTGTATAATCACTTACATAGAATGTTTAAGTTATGCTAAATGGTATGGAAAGCAAAAATCCATTGAAGAAAAAGAAATTTAAAGCTTTGTGAGTCTCGTATGCGAAGTAAATAGTTCCAAATACAGATATTCCAATCATGCCGACGTTTATTATTCCACAAATAGTTTTATAAGGATCAAAAATAAGCAAAGCCATGAAGAATGCCGTGATCACACTCATGCAAATTAATATTTTTTTCTAATCATCACTAGCTTTGTAAGAATAATCAGGAGACATATTTGCTAGAGGTTACTATATTAAAGAATTACTGAAAAGAAATAAACATTCTCCTTACCAAAGTAAAAAAAGGCCTTTTCTCTTAATACTTCTGCTGCTTCAACTTATTCAATATTGTTTCTTTAGTTAGATAAATGAAGCAATACTCCTACATTTTTTAGAATCATCGATGGCTCATAATACCCATGCATTCTTATGTTCTTAACAACTCTTTGAATATCATTTATTGTAAAGTCTTCTCTTTATTTTTCCCATTAAAGCATTAGACTTGTTTATTATGCCATTGGAAACTCAGCTCATCACTCAAGAGCACACATTTCGTATTATTAAGGAGGAATATAGAAAGGAAACAGCAGCTAAACGGTTTCGTTGGCAATTATACAATTTTAATTAGCCACATACTAATGAAGAGGCATATATCAATGAAGGAACTTCATATCTGGGAAATATAAAGGATTTGAAATTGTGTTTAAGGTGAATTGCATTGTATCGTTTTAAGACTCAAGTGATGTAAAATTCTCATCAAGAATATACATTCCAGAAAAGAATCCCATCTTAAAATCTTCCAAGATATATCTCAAACTCTTATATTACTTATCAGAAGAAGGCATGTTTCAATATCCCTAGAAATACATATCTAGTTTAGTGTTCAAAGCAAATCATACGCTCACACCAAACAATCCGGCAAAAACCAAAATAATAAATAAACGTATGGGTAAATAACTTATAGATTTACCAATTGCTCGTAGTGGAGTGCTTAGTATAGATGTCTAGAATTATTTATCATTATTGCAAAACGTTTTCTCAGTGCAAAGGGCTAGCATTCCATAATTATATTTCTCAGTTCGTTTAGCCTCATGTATAATATACCATCCTTAAAAGACTATGATGTAAACTGATTTCATTAAGTATGTTATTCCTTGGAAAGTCATGAAATGTTTAATACCAGCTACATTTAAGAAATCATGAGCAATTAGTGAGGCTAAACCAATCTATATTAAGGCTTACTGCAAAGTTATAGCAAAACAAAGTAGGACAAACATGCTTGAAAGTTTTTCGCACAATTTTCTTACCGTTATTATTTTTTAGCTTCATTTGATAATAAGAAAACGTGATTACAAACTGATAGCTGTCATAAATTCCTGTAAATAATGTTAATATTATTAGACCTGGAGTATATGCACTTCATCCATAATCAATGAAACTTAAAAATCCAAAACAAGTTATTACTGACATCATCGTTCCCACTAAGCCCACTTAAGCGGCAAACACTCTACTTAAAATTGGATAAAATAGAAAAGATGAAAATATTATGTTCAGCACAACAGCTATAATAGCACATAATATAATCAAAGGTATATCCTTCTTTAAGTAATGCTTCATAACTTCTTTTGGACCATCAAAAGTTTGAGCATATACGTTAATAGAAGGAATTTGCTCGAAATACTCGTAGAAATATTCTCGGAGCGCATCTTCATAAATTTTAGAAATGTGTCCTAAGTTATCTGTGCTTGAAAAGAGAAGCTAGATTCCAGTTGACCATGCCTTTTATATATCATTAATGCCCGAACTATCAATTGTAATTTTTTCAGGAGTAGTGTGAACAGTTCCGAAAAGCATGTAAGGAAAGATGTAGCAAGGAATTCCCGTTTTGTCGCAAATATCTTTAAATAAAGGTGGAGTTCCAGAGTTAATTCTTTCAAGAACTTGCGAATCATTGAGAGAAATTAGATCAAAGCCCTATGGAGTTTCAAACATGGTTAGAATGTTGGCTAATTACAAGCATTAATTTGTATACCAAGGTTTGTAGCATAAATTATTGTAATCATATCGCTTTCCTTCATAGGTTATATAAAAAGCAGGTTCAAGTTTGTACATAGGCATACCCATTATATTAATCATCCACTGTGTGATGTTCAAAAAGTGGACTTAAGTAATGATGTTTTCTTTAGCGCTATCTTCGAAGATGAATACATTCTGGCGGTATTAATCATGGCCTAATTTATTTGATTTATGTCTTCCTTGTTCAATCCAAGTAGTTTCATCAACGAATTGTTTATTATAATCAAGTAAATGGGCTTAGAATATTCCAAAAGCCATTGCTATTGTTAATGCCAACATAAAAAAGGGGATAGACTTACGCCAAAAAGAATCATAAATAGATTCTGCCATATCTCCGAATAGTCTGCTGACTGCTTTTCGTTGCCTAAATAAATTCTCACCTTTTAAAGAAATTCTTCATATCCCTAATTATAATTACTTTAAACTTAAACCTGACTTTAATACAAAGTTAAATCTTTATTAAACATTATAAACACTAAAATGATAATCCTTCATAATCTTAAGGCTTTCTAGTCTCTGAATATTAAGCTATATATTTCTCTTTTATCATTAGCTAATTAAAATTATGATTAATTAGCTTATAAGTATTGCATTCTATATCTAGTAAAGGAGAAACTTAAGAATAACTATTAACTCAAGAATTGTAATTCCCTAATAATGCTTAATAGAAACACTTTTCCTCTTTTTCTTTTATACTAGTCCAGTTTTCTTTTGATATTTAAATATTCAGCATAGCAAGTCAGTTAAACAAAGCTAGTTAGAAAAAGTTAAAAGGACATAGAAATAAATAATAGCATACAATAGATGAATACTATATAATTGAAAGTAATAGTTTCTAAGTATTTCAATCTATATTTAACCATTTAACTCATAAATTCATTAATATTCACATTCTTATCTCTCTTTTTTAAAGTTACTACCATTTATTCCTACTTTAATCCAATAAAAACTGAATTTAGTTTAATAAATTAGTAAGTAAGAGATTGATAAAAGTATGGTGATTAGTTTCATATAGATGAAAAAAGAGTAGAGAAAAAAGCTAAAGTTACTAGCATCTCGTAGATTAAGCTTTAATATTATAATTAAGTATTTTAAAATTATGCTGATAAGTTAATTAGCTACACAGAAAAGGAAATAACTAATTATAAAACCCTAAGTTTAGCTATAGCATACTATATATAAGCTTTTAGCTATAATCATACCATAATTGACTAAATAACAGAAGACTACTAATAATATTTTAAGTAATGCTAAAAAGAATATTTATAATAACTAGATAAATTACTTATGAAATTATAAATGAAAAATCAATCTAGAATATCTAAAAAGAAATTATCAATAAATCAAGTTCATTAAATATAGGCACAATATTTAGAAAATAATACCTTCTCTAGATGACTAAGCAGCAATGATAATTATATAACTTAACTTTCACAAGAACTAATATTCTCTAAGATATATTTAGTATTATATATTAATAGTTCTATCTCAATTAAGTATAACATAATGTTAAATAATTATCTCTTAATAAGATAGAAAATAATAAAATACTAGAATTATTAATTATCTTAAATCTCTATGTTTTATATCTAGCTTACTTATAATTATTTCTACTATGAAAGAAAGAGATAGGAAAAGGTAAAAGCATACTGATTCTTATTCCAAGAACTAGCATTTAAATATGTAGATCTTTTGAATTACGAGTAATAAGAAACTTTTGATTATTTATTAATTTTATGAAGATTTGAACAAGAGCGAAAGAAAATTCTTTATAAAAAAGGATTTAATGATTGCTTTTTCTTTTTAAATTAAATTAAAAATTCAAGAGATAATATTTTTGTAAAAGCATTAGCTAATGAGATGTTTTACTCTTCTAAAATTGTCTTTGATTTATAAAGATGCTTATTTATAATTACTAAATAAATTTTAGAAATAAGGTAACTAGGAATAGTTGTAGAATTAAACCTGCTTATTAGCTTTATAGACTTTGCTTAATTTCTTATTATTTTTTATTTACAAGTTTTAGAATAAATTTACTTTACTGATAATATACATTTTAGAATCTACTGAAACTTGATATTAATAAATTGAATGGTTTAACTATAAAATTATAGCTAACTTAATTTTAATTTATGATAATTGAGCTCTTGTAATATCATATATTATAGTTATAGATGGAAGACTACTAGATGTTATTTGATTTTAATAAAAAGTAATAATTGTTACTATTAATAGAAAAGAAACTACAATTGCTAAATTTTATAAGTTATTAATATGCTTGTGATAGTTGAACATTTAATTTGGTCGATATATTTTCTTAAATTAAGTTACTTTTAGTAATAAAAAGATTACTTAATTATAAATTTACCTCTTCTATGTATAAATCGAATGAACGTATTTAATAGAACATGGATAAATAAATTTCTCAAATAAGCTTAAAAATAAGTGTTGTTACTGTTATCATTTATGAAATTCTTGAAACTATTACAACTATAGCAGATCTCTTTTTGCTTATGACCACATTTTGGACAAATTTTGTGCCCACAATTCACTTGTACCAAACAACATATTTTTTATTCAGCAGTTTTACATCCTTTTACACATTGTATATTTGTTTCTTACAGCTTTAGGATTTAATTATATTATCCATTAATCGAAGCTTTGAACTCTCTAGGTGTTTCTCTATCATCCATAGAAACGTTTATCTCTTAGTCTTTATTTAGAAGATATAAATTAATTGTAGGAAATTTGCTAATTTATTGGAAATCTAATCGGTCAGTTTCTTATTTTTCTAAGTCTTCTTGATCTGGAAACAAAAACTCACCCTTATCTCCTATAATTTGTTTTTCCAATTTTTCCAAATTTTGTTCCTAACGTTTTGAAGCCTTATCAGTTTCAGGTCTAACTTACTTAATGAAAGACTGACTTGGAGTTTCGATTCAAGATAAAGGCTATTGAAGCTATAATTTAGTTGCCCTTACTTACTCTATATACTTGAGCGAATAGATTTGCTTTATATTTATTTCAAACATTTAGCTCAATTAATTTAAAATCTGCTTTATATTGTTCTATATGCTGAACTCGTAATTAAGAACGTTTATAGACTCTAAAATTGTAGTGTTTTACAATTAATTATTAAAGGAAATTAAATCGTCTATCTCAGATGAACTTGGTTATAAGTTCTGTAATTTTTTTAGCTCAGCCTAATTTTTATTTATTTCAACGTAAAAATTTTAGATGACTTTGTTGCTTTATTACTCTACTATATTATATCATTTCTATTTTTATGAATAAATAAACTGCTTTAGATATTAGCACTGCTGCTTAATTCTTAACTTCAAATGATCAACCTCTTTTTTGATTCTTTAAATAGAATGGTAACTCATTTCTAAATTCTCTTAAAGAACTATTTTTCTTTTACTTACTTTAGCTGATTTTTGGTTGGTTTCATTCAGCAACATTGTTTGCTTAATTTCTGCTCGTAGTGTTTTATGATTTTTTATTTTACAAGAATTGAGACAAATTTTGCAAAATATTTTTTTATCATTTTCACAGTATCAATCCTTATATTTGCTATGCTAGCAACATATATTAGGATCTTAATTAGCTTAGATAAATTATTTGTTTTTTTCACTTTTATTTTCAAACCTAAATTTGTTCTTATTTTCTGAATAAGGAGATGCGACACTACTATACACTCCCTATATTTTACCTTCTTCTTGTATCATTGAAACGGAGCAATCAAAGAATTCACTTAGATTGTCTTCCATATTCAGCATTTATTTCCTTTGTTTTTGTCTCTCAACATAATTTAATTAGCATTCTTTAACTGGACAACCATTACTAAATTTGTTCCTACACTAAGAACACACCACATGTTTACAAGATTCAATAACTTACAAAATAATCTGCTGATTAAACTTGGCTGAACAACTCTAGCAGTTTTTAAGATTTAATTCTTCTTCCATTAATTTATTTAGAACTTACATACAATAAACCCCTTTCTTTTCTTACTAACTAAAGAATTCGAAAATAATTATAAGAAAAGCAATTTTTACTTTATGATATGGTAAAGAGTTTAGTTAACTATATGATTAATACTTGCTATATAATGGTACTTCTATTTTGGAACTAGAATAATAATGAGAATGTATGAGATTAATCTGTATTATCTAATAATCTTATCTTTAAAAAGATATAGATAAATTCCCCTGCTTATAAATTTCCTTAGATCCTTTTTTAGAATTGAAAGTAAGGAAGATTTTAAATCTAAAAATATGAATTTAATAAAATTTTGGATTATTATTGAAGGATTTTAAAATAGCATGCTAGAATAACATAGAATTCAATGCATGCAGATATGGATTACTATTTATATAATTTCACAAACAAGAAAAAGGTATTTTTAATATGTAGCTAGTTAGTAATAAGGCAGATATGCAAAGAAAGATGATATTGGGATTTAGTAATGTTGCTTTAATTTTAAACATTATTTAATTATGTTTAAGATGGATTGGTGATTGAAATTATCAAGGGCCTTGTACTTTTTCTTCCTCTTGTATATCCTATTTTATTTCTCTTATTACTGCAGGTATACTAGTGGGAGGAACTTATCCTACTTCTGTTACAATCTGTATAATTGATTTTACCAAATCGACATATTCTGCAGGTGTTAAATCGTAGCCAATATTAAGAATATTTAAGTTCTTTTATTAGGATTAGATTATTTACTCTCTACCATCACCTGGATATATACTGATATCTCTAATTTAGGAAGGATCAAGAACTTCATTCATAGCCATAGCATCCAGTTGGGTTTTTTCAGAAAATTTATATGTTTCGCATAGGGCAATTACAGGAATCAAATAATACTTAGCAAGACAGCAAATCATGGCTGTTCCTACATTTGCCTTCATATATCCATTCTGCATAAAATTGTAAGGAGCAATCATAATTTTATTAGCTTGCTAAATAAAATTAGAAGCTTGTGGCAGTAGAGTATATTTAAACTCTATTTAATTTTCTTTTAGGACTTTAAAGTATTTTCTTCCAGTAAAAGCTGGCCTTGAATCCACTATAATTACCTGAAAATCTTTGTTCATTTCTTTTGCACGAAGTAATGCATTTTCAATTCGTGAAGAATAAACATAAACAAGAATGACATCATCTTGCTAAATTAACTCAGAAGTCTGCAAATTAAAGACTTACTAAATCTTCAATGATCTAAGTTGCAGCTTATACCTTTTCTTTCTAGAACTTATTGATTTAGTATATAAGCCATTTAATAGCCTTTTCATCATTCATTTTACTTATCCTCTACTTTATACATTCTTTCACAAATTTAAGAGCATTTTCTGCTCCTGCTGTGAGAGTTCTACACTTCATGAAAAAAGCCTTAATTTCATTAAATTAATGCTGCAAGTCAGAAACTAAAGCTTTGTCGCTTGGAGGCCTATAATTTTCTAAGAACAGAAGTATAGCATCTAAGAGCATGTTAGTATAATCATTAGAGCCTTGAGTTTTATTATTCATAAGCTTTATACCTGCTTCTCAAATAGGAGGATAAGTTTTTTTCTAAAATTAATATAAAATTACAATATTTTCATACACCACTGATTCATTAGAAGAGTACTTTGTCAGATGTTATAAAACTGAGTGACTCTATTTCTTTTCCATTATATTAAAAATTAATTAGATTGTACACATATCATCATTAGACTGTAATGTATTTAGATTACTTTAAATCAAATGTTAAGTTTTATTATTTTACTATACGAGGTAATTAATTATTATAGAAAGCAGCTTTTACTTAAGTAGCGAAAAGTAAGCTAAATTAATCCATATAAGGGAATATAGAAATCTATTAAGCCAAGGAAAAATAAAATTAAAGTAGGATTTTGTAAAATTTTGTTTTCAGCTTTTAATTTCTAAAACACAAGCAGCTACATAATCTTTGAAACCAGTTAAGATCTAGTTAAGACTTTAGAAGTCTCTTGATTTACTAATTTTGGGTTCACTTGATTGCTTAATTAATATCTTGCTTACTTCATTAAACGTTTTCTAGAAAAAATTAAACTAAGTTGAGATATCCTCACCTAGCTGCTACAGTCAAAATTCCTTCTTATTGTCTATCAATAGTAGACTTTATATGCGGATTTGCACCCTTATCTAGTAAAAATTTTACAACAGAAATATTTCCATGTCGAGCTGCTACGTATAATGGATTTTATCCCAAATTATTTGCTTGATTGATTAGATTTTCAGGATCGCTGAGAGTTCTTTTAAATCTGTTTGGGTCATCATTGAGCAAATCTTGTAGATACTTAATATCCTTTTTGCTTCCTCTAGAAACATAGTAAAAAAGCATTTCTTGCCTCCTAAAATCATCAACGGCATCATTTTCTTAAGAAAATCTTCTTCTGTTATAACTTTCTTGCTACTCACTAACAGAAGTTTTAACTTCTTGCTTGAACTTTTCTATGTAAGAGTCAAAATCATGAACCTAAGCAGAAACAGGAATTTGGAAATACCTCACTCCTTTTCATATATTCTTGAATTTCTTTCAAAGCTATGCTCCTTTAGAAATTTCTATTTTCTCTATTTCTTCCTTTAAGTTAATACAACTTTACGACTTAGTCATGGGTTTTTTATCATTAGGAAGTCGAACATCAGAATTAATGTTTAAGGTCGAATCAATACTTAATCTAGTAAATGTACAATCAGTAGATTTAATTGGTTTTTTCAGAGTACTAGGAGAATTGGGATAAGAGCTCTTTTCTTTTCTCTCTTCAAAGTCTATAACACTTTAACATATTTCGTTTTCCGATGACTCTTGACAAGATATACAAGTATTATGGTACTCTAGGATATTACTAAGATTCGAAACATGTGTCTTTTATAATCCTCGAGTAGGGATTTTGGAAATTGATTATTAAATTTCATACTTAACAGGATGTCTAGTTTTCATAGTTTAATAGGTTTTTGAATAATTTATTAAACACTTTAATTAGCATAAAAAAGCGATGTCTTCATTTACTATCTACTATATCTTTATCTTGCTATCTATAAACTCTATATTTTCCCTTTATATCTAGAATTTGAAAATGCTAGGATTGCAAATTTAATGTTATTTAGTGAGAAAAACATTAAGAACTTTGTAAGGAAATAGATTAATTAGCAGGAGACATTTAAGCTGTTAAGGCTTCTCTAATTATTGTTACATGCTTTCCTTCTTATTTGCAAAGCTAACTAAATACCTTTGAAATACTTAACTTATGCTATTTAAAAGAGAGAATGATGAGTTTATTAAAATAATGAGATTAATAAATAGGAATAAAGATAATTATTGTTAGTTATGTTTGCAGCATTTAACATTAAGCTCAAACTTATCTATTTATATCCTCATGCAATCAAATAATAGCATCATAACTAATATTCCAATGTTATTTATATAAACTTGAAATAACATCAAATACTATTAATAACTTAGGTAAACTTTAAGTTTACTAAGCTAATACATTTCTAAATCATAACCAACAGCCACTAAACTTAAAATATAATAGTGCTGGCTTAAAATTAAGTCTGCAAGAAAAATTCTTGAATGAATAAATTAAAGAGATAAAAGCTACTTTTGAATAGTTTTAGTAAAGTAGCTATTCTAAATATATCTATTTTATGTTATTTTTGCACTTATATTTGAAATATATAACTCTTATTTTGCTGGAAGGAAATAGATAGAGGATGCTTTAGTTTAATAATGTAGTTTGATTGATAATATTATAAATTAATATAAGGAAAGCAAGAGTTATATTGAAATAAAGAGCTAATTTATAACCTGATAGTAACTAATAAAAGAAGATACACTTCTAATGTTATCGTCTAAATTGATATTTAAGCAAGGAAATATAAAAGTAGCTTTATAAAGCTGTTGCAATTATAAAAGCACAAACTTTGAAACTACTAATAAATGCTAATTAAATATTAATACTCAGGTAAGTCTATAATAATGAAGCATTATTTATATTAATTAGCTTTCATTATTTAAGAACTAGGCATTATACTCATAAGGATTAAATGATAAGCTTAGACTTAATAAGTGTAATATAGAAGAAAAATTTAAATAAAATGAATAATAAATACGAATAACTTTTAATTCTTTAGAGACGAAAAGAAAGGTTAAAATTAAGTTTACTCTAGGAGTTTGGAAATGCTAATGAAAAAATAATAGACAATGCATTAAGACAGGCAGAGAATAAACTATCTTAGGGGTAAACTTATTAAGAAGTATTTTAGAGCTTATGGAATTAAGTGAACTCTTCTTTGTCATAAGATAAGCATAATGAATAAATTAGAGAGGTACCTGTTCAGCCAAAAATGTAGGTAGATATGGAATGAGCTGCTGTGTATAGACTTTAAGATGAGACAATAAAAAAATAAGAGGAATTGTAAAGAAAGTAGAATATCGAGAAGCAGAAATAATATAGCAAAGAATTACACATACTAGATCTTTCTAGTTGGAAAAACGAAGAAAAAAGGAATTAAATAGAAAAAGATAAATTATTAGTTTAATAGTAAACGGAAAGGCTTCTTTAATAAGATTAAAAAGCTTATGAGAAAAATTAATATAAAAAATCAGCATGAAAATAACTAGAGTATGAAAGCTTAGTTTAGAAAGAATAACGAGATATCTAGAAAAAAATGGAAAGAGAAAAAGAAAAGGAAGAATGATAAGCACTATATAGTTAAATTCAGAAGAACGAATAGCAAAGATTGCAAAATAGAAAATAATTTTTGGAGGAATCTAAATAAAATATAAATGGATTGAACGATTAGTTATTACAGCAGAAGCGAAGATAACTAGAAAGAGAGCGTGAGGAAGAGAGAAAGTTTCAAAATGCTTGAGCACATAACGATGTGAGAGAAGACAAAAGAAAATAAATAATTGAAGATTATTAAATCTCAATTAAAAAAAATCTGTCAAGTTTCATGACTTAAGAAAACTTACCTAGAAGATAAAAAGCTTAGTTATCTGAGGAAGATTAACTATTTAACCAAGAATTCTAAAAAGCATTAGAAATTAGCAAATAGTTAGATAAAGAAAGATTTAAATAAAACCAAAATAATATCGTTTAAACCTTAAATCTATAAATGTAGAATACGAACCAATAAAAACTAAAGGAGATACAAGAAGATAAAATTTACTCTGAAAATTTGTAAAGAAAAATGTAAGAATATTATGAACTTTAAAAATAAGGCTAAGAAATGAGAAAAATTCAGTAGTAAATGTACAAAGACGTGCTCACTTAGTAAATTTAAGAACAAAATTAAATAAAATAAAAAGAATTCTAAATGAGTCCTTTAGAATACTAACTTAATAGAAAGGATGTAGAAAATTATAAGAATGGAATCTTCTAAGCTTAAGCCAAAATTCCAGGTTTGTAAGCTGGAATTTAGGATTATAAGGGAGGAAAGATTGCACCACTGGATTTAAATAAGTTTCAGCAGCAGTAGTAAAAATAAGCAGAAATGCAAAGTGGGAGATTATAAAGTGGAAGAATTATGACAAAACATGAATTAATCCAAAATGCAAGAAACTATATTGCGAGCCCTTTACCAACAATATAATTTTATTAATTTGATCATAAATAAATCATTTTTAATTTAGCAGCAGAAATAAATTCTCCAAAAGCAAATAAATTCTTCTCATGGCAATTTAAAAAGTTTATTCTTTCAAAAGACTATGATGATATAATTAGTCCCAATTATTTAACGATTCTTATTATAATACCATGTAATTAACGAAATTCAAGTAATCATTTTCATCTTAATTACCACAATTCTTTCGATAATATTAACTACATCAGAAGCATCTCTTTAAATAAATAGTTCTAATACTTGTGCAATTATAGAGTAGAACCTTAGCTTCTTCAATAGATTTAATTTAAGCATACAAAGAGATTAGAAAAGAAGTTTAAAGACCATTTTTACTTATCCTTCTATATAAAGTTTTATTTATATTTAAAAGAAATGCCGAAAAGAGAGAAGAAGCCTTTAAACCCAGTAACTCGAGATTATACTATACATCTTCATAAACACCTTCACAGAGTTACTTTCAAGAAGAGAGCTCCTCGTGCTATCAGAGAGATAAAGAAATTCGCTCAAAAGGCAATGCAAACAAGTGATGTAAGAATTGATACTAAGTTGAACAAGTTCATTTGGCATCGTGGAATTCGTTATGTTCCTGATAGAGTTAGAGTAAGACTCACAAGAAAGAGAAATGAGGAAGAAGAAGCTAAGGAAAAGATGTACACTTTGGTTTAGCACGTACCTGTGGAGAGTTTCAATGAGCTCCTCACTGAAAAGGTCGAGGCAGAGTGATCTTAACTTTAACATTTAAATTAAACTTTAAGTAACACATTTATCGGAGTTAGGCAATTACTTAATACTTTTCATATTTTATTTGCTTCTCTTAAGAAATTCCATTAACACTTTCTCTTAATTTTGCATTCAGTTAAACTTGATTCATGTAAAGAGAATTTTAGCACAATATGCTTTAATAATTTATTGTTCAATCAATAAAAAGATGCAGCTAATTCTGCTTAATATCTATATAAACGATTTGTATTAATAGAATTATTCTTTTGATAAGTCCTAATTTTGCATCTAATTGATATTGATGCAATATGATATAATTTACCAAATGATTTATTTTACTAATGGAAATTTATTTAAAATATACTAAAGCAGTTTAAAGAAAAAATTTCAAATCAGATGATTTTCTAGATCACTTGGCTTGACAAAAGTCCTGCATCTTTAATAGTTAAGGAAGCATTTTCTACAGGTTTTGGTGGAAAACCGGATAATAACTGATAAGATCCCTAAACTGGAGCAGCACTATATTAATAACTTACAACATCAAGTAATTGTGAATCTCTATCACCCTCTAGTCATGATTTAAAGTTAAATTAACTCTCTTTCCATTGTGTAATCTCAATTATATGGTAGTTGTTGGTTTGTTAGGATCAAACTATGGATTTGGAACTTCTTCCATCGGTTCCAAAGCTTTTCCTTATTAACCACCTCCAAGAGAATTACCAGAGCCAGAAAAAGCAATATAAGCAGGTGGAGGAGGTGGCGTATATTTTTCTTCTCTTTTATCTTCAAGTGCAACATCGACTGGTCTGCCCATTGTCTTTGCATATAGTTCTGTTGGAACTCTTTCTTGGTTTAATTCAGCCATGAATTATTTATTCTTTGGATTTTCGTAATCTCTAAACTCTCCATCATCTACCTAAAAACCGTTCTACCATAAAGTAATTTTCAACTTAATCACACCAGTTCTGTTCTATGGTTCTTATTGACTTCCCTATTTGCCTGCTTTTGAAACAATACTATTAACGTCTTCAGGATTTTGAATAGCTAAGCCAGAAGATTTTCCGCCTGCGTAGCTCTATGTAGATTTTTTTTCCTCCGGATTCTTCTTAGAGTCGTTCAAAGTTCTAATGTTCATTTTATTATAAACAATATGTAATTAGTATCTTTATATTTAAGAACAGATTTGACAAGAAATTTATGAATTTAGCAAAATAGTTTATTTTATGTTAGAAAATTTCCTTTAGCAATCATATTCTAATACTTCACCTTATATAATCCTTTTATTACTGTAACTGCTTTACTACTGCGAACCTTTGTACTTCTATAAGGGATTAGACTCTATAATCAATCTTTTATTTAATCTAAATTAGATTCTCCTTTATCTGCTTTAAATCCCTTTTAAATTTATTTCTACTGCTTTAATCCAGTTAATATCTTTATCAGCGGGTAAATTTTTGAATTCTTATAACTTTAAAAGTAATGGAAGATTCAGATAAATAGTAAATATAAGAAAGATACTGAACTATAATAAAAGCTTTGAAAGATAAAATTAAATGAATAAAAGGTTATTTAAATAGATAGAAGTTAAATGCTAAATAGATCACTTATATTAATGCCAAATCCCTTAAAATTATTAATTAGCTTAGTTTTAATATAGGCTAAATTATCTAAAGTACCATTTAAGTTATAGTTACTTATTAAAGCTAAAAGTATCTAAACTCTTTATCTTTTACTATTAATTCAGCTTTTATATTCTACAATCTTTTACTTTTGAAAGCTTTCAATATGATTTTTTATCAAATTTTAGTTTCCGAGATTTATAATTTAGCCATCTCATTTAGAGGTAAAAGAAAGACTAGATATTAACACCAATAAAGTTATAAAGATATAAATTAACCCAATAAAGATTAATTACAGTTTAGAATAGATTATGAAAGCAAAGCTTAAGAAAGATTGTAATAAAATGTAATAGCATTCTGTTTATGTTTTTATTAGGTAACAACAGCAAGCATTTTTATGCTTTCCTCAATTAAGTCTCTCTTTCTTTAATTCTTTTATCTTCCTTAGTATAAATAAAGATTTTAGATTTATAAGATTTCCTATTTTATCTACCACTTGCGATTTCATATAAGCTTACCCGCTTAAATTATTTGTATATTACTTTTGGATCTAAGATAGAATTTTTATAATCTTGATAATTCTATTTTTAAGTATTAAAAGTATTGACTATTCAATAGAGAAAATAATTCAATAAGATTAAAATTTATCTAAATCTGTTTAATGTATAAGTAAATGCAATAAGCTGTAAAATAAAGTAAATCCAGTTAAGCATTAAAGCCAGTAGGCTTCCAAATTCTAACTAGCTGTATATGTAAAATATCTTTTGCAGATGCTTTTATGAAAACTTCTTAAATGCTTATTTTCCTTCTTTTCATAACTTTTACCTTTTTTCAATCTCATTGCCTATCGTTCTTCTTTTCGATTTTATAAATTACATACTCCTTTGTCTCTGTTGAAGAAAAAACAGAAAATTGGAGATTTATAAATTTTATAAAGCTCTCTAGGATAATAAAAGATAGGGAAGATGGAATATAAAAAAGCATAGTTAGAAAAATTGGAATAGTAACTAGTTTGCATAGATGTAAGCAAAAGGATGAAGAAATCACAATAGAATATGTATAGTTAATTACTTTAAACTACTATAATTTAGATACGCTTCATAAGCATGTTATTAGATATATGTAAGCTTATTTAGAAATTTATAGTTTGCATGCAATTAACTATATACGCTCTCTTATTATAAATTTTGCAGAATCATTATAAGATGCAAAAGGCTATCTATGATATGTAATAAAATGTAAAAGATAGTAGAAGGTTTCTTAGCAGAAGAAAAATAAAGATATTAGTGTAGGAAACGTAAAAGTGGTAGATTAAATATGATTGAGTATGTTTGTGCTATATAATATTATATAAGAAATATGAAAAATTATTATTTAATAACTAAATAAAAGTTGTAAATGCTTTAAATTTCAAAAACTAAATATGTCTAAGAGTTTAGGAATCTATTGTACACTAATAACCGGCTTAGGAGTTTTAATTTTTCTGTGACTTGAAGTATTGTGCGATTGCTAATCTATTTCAATTCGAATGAAGAACTGGGAAAACTGTAAGCGTTAAAGTTTCATTTCTTTGATAGTTTTTCTGCTTTTATTTTGCTATTCCTTTTGTTATATATGCTCAATATGCAGAAAAGAGAGATAAGGTAACTTTTTATAAAATTAGAGCTATAAAAATAAAAGAAAGCAGTTGAAGATAAGAATTAGAATCGCACTAGTAATGAAGAATAGATTTCTAGTATTTCTTAGAAAGAAAAGAAAAGAAAGGAGATTGAAATGATGTATTTGAAGAAGTAGAAGCCTAAAGATGTTAAAATCGATATGTAAGGAATGCCTTAATATCAAAATCTAGATGAAAACATTTAAAGCTCTGTACTTTAAAGTTAGGAAAGTTAAGAGCAGAGAAACAGTGCTTCTTCCTATTTGAATACTTAAAAAGATGAATCTTAAAACCTTTTAATGAGTTTTGAAAAAGAAACGTTAAAGTAAAAATAAGCTGAATTATTTGCTGAATAAATTGATGAAAAGCAGATACAGTAAGAATTAGTTCACAAACGCTAAATATTTGAGAGTGGAAGTAAAATCGAAGTAAAAGCAAAAAGAGAAGATTAAACCGACTAGAAAATATCATAGGAATAAATAGCAAATCCTTTTGAGGTTGAATTATAAAAATCTTTATAGAGTATTTAAGGAATTTTAAGTTAAAGTATAGTATAGAAAGAGGAATCTGTTGAGAAGGAAGTTATTATAGAGATTCAGAAACAAGATACAAAAGTAGAAGAAACGATCTAAGAAATAAAAGAAACAAATTAAGTAAATCAGCTAGAAAAATTCGAATAAGAAGAAAATAAGCCTAAAAAGGAGGAATCATAAAAATAAATTTAGATTACAGAGCTACAAAATTAAATTTTGGAAGAAGAAAAAGTTGTATCTCAGCAATTCAATCTAGAATTAAATTAGAATGAGGTTAAAAGTGAAAAATAATAACAAAAAAAAGAAGATAAATTGAATGAGTCAACTTAATAATAAAATTAAGCGGAATTAATATCCGAACAGAATTTTGTTCAAATCGCTGATTAAAAGAAAGTTAATCAAGTTTTTGAGTAAAAAGAAGTAAAAGTTAGCAAAATTCCCAAGCCGATTGCAAGTGCTTCTTCAGTTAAGAAAGCAGGGAAAAAGAAATGAACAGATAAACTTTTAAAAAAATAATATTTATTATTTCTCCTGTAAAACTTTACGTCTTTCCTATAAAAATAATTGATAATAGAAGATATAGATATTTTTCATGTCGATATATGCGTTTTTCCCATGTTTTGTAGAAAATATTTAAAAATGGTAAAATCGTATCTTTATAATTTTATATAATAAGCATAATTTTTATTATTTTACGAATATTTACGTCTTAATTTTCTTCAAATTTCTTGATTTTAATTTACTTAAATGCATGGATAGGAATTTTTCGAGTTAACGAAGTGAGAAGAATAGCTGTTAGTATATGATAGATTATTTAATTAAAAATTAAATTTTTCACTCAAGTTTATTCATAAAGCTCAAGAACTAATCGTAGCTCTTGAAGTAATAATTAGCCTGAGAGTTATAGTTTTCATCTCCAACTGTGCAGAAAACTCCACTAACATTTGCTTCAGACTCTTAGGTTTAGAAAGTTTGCTAATTTTCTAAATCTTCTTCTCCCTCTCTTTTGGTTTTAAATTAGCTTTCTTTCAAAGTTTCGTTCACTAGAAGACCTATTTCTTCGTCATCTCTTTCCTAGAAATTTCCAACTATACATATATTTACTTCTGATAAGAATTATTGTGAAATTATTTGGGCTAGTATTTTAAAAAGGCTTCTTGCAAATGATATTTATTTTTATCTTACTTCAATTTTATATCTTGATTATATAATTTCTATCTACCATTACTTGGTAATATTTGAGCTATTTAGAACACCTACAATATCATTTTACATTTCTTTTCCAAATTCTAAAAAGTGATAAACTTACCGACATCAAGGTTGAATAAATCCCATTCAACGCTTATATTAGAAGTTTTTATTTAAGAAAGGGGATGCTTTTTCTGCATTGACTAGAATAGTGAATTAACTTCATTTTACCAATTTATATCAAAATCAGCTACAAGTTTATACCACTCATGCCTTCCTTTTAATTTATAGTTTTATCCCATTTCAGTACAGAGTGTTAAGTTTTCTTTCTCATAACTCTAAATAGATGATTCTTCTAATTTTTTTTCAGTCATTAGAATGAAATGAACAGTTTCATTTCTAGATAACTTTAAAATTTGCTTCTATGCCTTAATAGCCAAAATTTCGTCGATTACTAAAATGTTTAAATTTTCCTTTTGGAACTTTTATGCCAATGAGTCGATAGAATGATTTCCCTCATCCTATAATTATTTTATATCCCTAAATACAGCTTTTTCGCTTGATATTTTCAAGTTTCTTATAAAATTTTTAGCCCATTTGTTAGCAGTATATTTAAGGATTTGCTTTTGAGCTATATTGTACATTAATTCTCTTTCAGGTGGTTGCATTTCCAACGCTTACTTTAATGCTTTAGAAATTTATTTTATATCCCAAGGATTAATTTCTAAACATCCATTTTTTAATATTTTTGAGCATCCTGCTTATTCGCTTAGGATTAAAACTCCATGTTTTGCTTATTAGGCTGCTATATACTCATAAGCTACCAGGTTAATCCCATCTCTTAAACTAGTAATAAGTCCAATATCCGCTAATCTGTACAAAGCTGCCAACTAAAAGCTATCAATATTTTGATCTAAGTAGTGAATAGGAAGGTATTCGAAGCTTCCAAATTTCGCATTAATACGTCCAACTAACTCATGTACTTACGATTTCAGATTAGGATCAATGTTTTCATTTCTACCAGTAATTCTGCCTGAAAGCTAGCATAAAACAACTTTTCCTACATAATCAGGATTTTCCTGTAAAAAGAACTCAAATGCGAGTAATTTTTATGGAATTCCCTTTATTTGGTATAACCTGTCAACTCCTATTATGAGTTTGATATCTTTAAAGATTTCTTAGAAGCTGTTTAAATGCTATAGTACTTCAGGCGTATGTAGCTTCTAAGTATAACTACTTGGCTGAATGCCTATTGGAATAGATACTACGTTAGTCTTATATTTATATTTGATGAAAGTACTATTAACATCTGCTCCTAAAGCTAAAAAGCAACATTGTTGGAAATATTTTAGATACTCAGTTAAATGAAATCCAACTAAGTTATACTTTAAAAGTGCTTTTAGAAGTTATTTATATTAAGGAAAACCTTTGAACTGCTCTAAGGATGGAAACGGAATATGTAAGAACCAAGAGATTACTGGCTACTATTAGCAGACTTTTCTAAGATATTTACCCACATACATCAAGTGATAATCATGGACTCAAATATAACTCCCTTACTATAACTTCTGATTTATTACATTAGCATAAAGTTAGTTCACATTTTTATAAACCTTTCATTACTGGAAGTATCTTTCTGGTTGTAAATTGTTAATATCTATAGGTATATAGTGGAATATATTTCATATTACTGAGTTACAAAAGCTCTCGAATAAATCTATTTCTTGCTAATCTAAGAAAACAGGTATACAATTTATCTGAGCTAAGTTATTAGAAATTGTTTTCTAATGCTCAATAGGTATATACCCTCCTACTCAGCCAAGTCAAGTAATTTAACAGTTTTCAACATTTTAAATCGAGGATACTAAATCTCCTGTTGAAAGCTCAGCTTGCCATGTGCTTTCTTCCTGTCTCAATATAATAGGAAGGCGGTTAGTAACTACTAATAAATTAATATTTTATTTTCCTGACATTTTTTAAATTAAATAAAGGGAAAATCTTTTATATCTTCTATTTATCCTTAACTAAGTGCCATGCCTTTTTTGGTTTAAATTTACAATAATCTTCCTCAGGTGAAAATAAATAAAATAAAAGTATTTGCTATCACATTATAATACTGTCTGCATTTCTATATCTCATATAAATCTCTTTTCAGGATATTTCTATTATAATATCTTTTTAATAATCTTTAAATCTTGTTTAAACTTACCTTAACCTAATTTTATAGTGATGCTTTAGTATTATTATTTTGCTCTAAAATTATAATGTCCATTCTTAGTTTTCATATCAAAGACTTTATTTTAACCTGTAAAGAAAAAGAAATGTTCTACTATTTCTCTATTATGATATAGTGAAGATAATTAGATGTATTTCTTTAAAGTGTAAAGCCATCTATAAATTTGAAAATTATCAATAGTTTATCATGAAAGTCTTACTCAATACTAAATCTTTCTTTTTAAATTAGTCTAAACATAGGAGTAGCATGAAGATGCATATCAATAATTTACTATATAAGCTTCAATTTTAGAGTGTGTGGATATTCTATTTGAGTGATCATAGTTTTATTTAACTTTGGATGCTTATTTTGTGATTATTAGTTGCTTAAAAGGATAGGATAAAAGCAACTTATTTATCTTTTAATATTAATAAAGATATGATTGTACTAAGCATTAGAATTAGATAATAATGTCTAAGAATTTAATTACAAAGAACAGCTTAAGATTCCACTTTCCATTATAAAAAGCTAGAAAAGGCTAACTTCAGTACTTTTAAAAAATAGCTTTATTAGCATAAAGGCTGAATATTACATTAAATAACTTGATTTAGAATAAAGTTATGAAATAATCTCAAGGTAAGTTGATTAACTTAGTTAATTTAGGATATAAATAGCATTTCAGTAAAGCTGAGGAAGTGGGTAATTTTACTATTTTATAAATAATTTAATTTTATTTAGAAAGTAAAGTCTCAAAGTTCAGTTTTAAATGGATGATCTTCTTCGAATTCTTGAGAGTTTTTGAGGCATTCAGAGAAAAAGGAGTTAATAATATTCATTTGCTTATCAAATTCAGCATGTTCAAAGGGTTCATCTAACAGATCTTCAAATTAAAGATTTAGTTAGTAATAACAGTATGGACTTACTTCTTTAAAAGATTCTAAGTTTATGTAACTCATTTTCGTTCCAAGATGGGATTCAGTTTCTTTTCTTGTGCATGTTATGAATGCCTTTCTTCTCCACTCTCTATCTTCTTCTTCAGCTTGTGGAGAGGTGTAGACAGGATCAGCCTTGTCAATATCAGAATAAACTTCATAGTAGCAATCTTTTGAAACACATTTGTGCAAACACATGTCTCTCTAGAGTTTTTTAGTTTTATCAATAAAGGCACAACGATTCTGAGCGCAATTTGATCTCCTGACTTAGTAGGGTTTTGCGACATCAGATATTTATTTTGAAACCTCCTCTTGAACCTGTCCTGTAACACATTCAATGAATTTATTTTTCTTCTTTTTTCTATCTGCTTCCTTGTATTTCTAATCTTAGAAAGTAGGAATTTAATCTGACTCATAAATTTTATTGAAGCAAGTTTTGCTTGCACATTTATGAGAACATACATCTAACTCATACTTCTAATCTTCTGGTATGTTCTAACAATAGTTTTCAATGCATTCTTGCCTTCTTTCAATATATGACTTCTTTGACCACGGAGTTTCCTTTTCGACACATTTAATAAAAGCACTTTTTCTTTATTATCTTTCCTTTTCCTCTTTTTCCTGTGAAGGAAAACTAATTATTTTTCCATCTAAGTCTCCATAGTGTTTGAGATAGCATTTATCTGATATGCATTTATGGATGCAAAGATCTCTCGCAAATCTATTATTTCTGTCTATATTGGCGCAAGATCTTGAAGCGCAGTCGCTTCTTCTTTATCCATAAGATTTTTCCTTCTAGGTGAATCCACGTTCTGCACACTGTAAAAATTCATCTTTTCTTTAAACTCTGTCAAGTTCTGCTTCATTTGATAAAGGAGTTGAAATTTATTTTCCATCAATATCTCCATAAACAGAGAAATAACAGTTTTTGTCAATACATTTATGAACACACATATCTCTCTATAGTTTTTTGGTTTTCTAGATATGTTTGCATCTTTTCGCACTACATTCACTTCTTTTTTCAGCATATGTCTTCGACTAGTCTAAAATGAGTTCAGGCTATTGTTTGGTAACACCAATCTCATCTTAATAGCAATCTATAAATTCTTGCTTTCTTGATTTCCTTTGAGCTTCTTTTTCTTTGTCTGTAGTAAAAACCATCTATTTCTTCTCCATATCTCCATAAACTCTTTTCCAACAGTTTTCAGAAACACATTTATGCAAGCAAACATCTCTCTCAAAAGTCTACTCCTTAGGAATATTTTGACACTCTCTTTCTGCGCATTAACTACGTTTACTTGCATAATTAAATTTCTTTCTTGGTGTTCCTTTATTAAAACAATCAATGAAGCTATTTTTACGCTGTTCTCTCTAAAGGTCATATTATTGAATATTTTCATGATTTACTTCTGTAATATCTCCGTATGCTTCTTAAAAGCATTCTTTAGATATGCATTTATGTATGCAATAATCTCTTTAAAATCTGTCAGATTTAGGAATGTGAGAACATGGTCCTTTTCCACACGAACTACGTAAATCATCGTAGCCTTTGGGCTGAGATAACTTGACAAAATGGTTATTCACGCAATCTATAAACTATTACTTCCTTTCAATACGCTGGACTTCTTCAAGTCCTCTGTTTCTGAGTTAGCCAACATTTTCTACATCTATATCACCATAAACTTAATTATAGCATTTTTTGTTGACACATTCATGTAAACATAAATCTCTTAAAAATTTTTAATTTTCCCTGTCAATATGATTGCAAAAGCGATTTGAGCAATCTGCACGTAACTCGTTATAGTTATCACCCTAGGGTGGTGGCTAGTCATGTCTGTCTTCAATACAACCAATAAATTAGGCTTTTCTAATCTCACGATCTCTTTTTTCTACTTCTGCAGAAGAATAAAGGGGTATTCCATTAACCTAGATATCTCCATATATTTTATTGTAGCATTCTTATGATATACATCTATGAAGGCACAAATCCCTACGTAACATATCATCCTTTGAAATTTCAATACAGCTTGGACTACAAATTGATCTTTTATCTCCATAGGTATGCTTTTTCTTTGGTAAATCTTTTTCAACACATGTGATAAACTTTTTCTTTCTTTCTTCTCTTTCTTGATTTTCTTCTTCGAAAGATGAAAATCTTTCTGGCATTTTAGAATAAATTTCATAAAAGCATGAATGACTTACGCATTTATGTAAGCATAAATCCCTCTCAAGTAGATTTTCCTTAGGTATATGTCTACATCTATATTCAGCACAATGGCCTCTTAATTTTCCATATTACTCGTCCTGATTTCTAAAGATTCCTGATTGTGTTTCATAGCAATCTACGAACGTCTCTTTTCTTTCTTATTAATCCTTGTCCATTTCTGCTTAACTAACATATTTGGGTAATTAATATTATATATCCGAATAAACTTGAATGAAGCAATGTCTACTTACACATTTATGAAGGCAAATATCTCTTTCAAGTTTAAATTTCTTATCTATATCCTTGCATCTTCTTGAACTGCAAATTGATCTCATCTCAGAATAACTTGCTTCAACATCTTCAGGTTCCTCTATTTCCTGTTCTTGCTGGAAACAATCTATGAATGCTCTTTTTCTAAATCTCTTTTCCTATTCTTCCTTCTCTTAATTCTCAAAAGTTAATTAATCTTGATTTAAGTCTCCAAAGGTTTCGTTGTAGCATTATTCATCAATACATCTATGTAAACACATTTCTCTTGCTAATATCTTGGATGGATCTAAGTCTTTACAAGCTTTTTAGCTGCATTATGACCTTTTTGAAGCGTAGCTTTTTTTTACGCCTGGGAATTACTTTTCAATACATTCTATAAAAGCATCTTTCCAAAGATTTCTTTGCTATTCTTTCAAATCAGTATCATTATAAAATGTCTCATTACTAGGATCGTAATTCTTGTATATTTCATCAAAGCATTTTTAGTTTATGCATTAATGAAGACAGAGATCTCTCTCAAGCTTCTACTCTTTTGAAATATCTTTGCAAAAGTTCACACTACATTCACTTCTCAAATCAGTATAACTTTTAGCTTTGACTGACTCAAGTTATAAGCATTACTAAAAAGTAATTTTCAGCTACTTTCTAAGTATTTTTTCTTGATCCATAGATTCAAAAGTAATATTTTCCTTTCCATCATAATCAATGTAAATCTACAAATAGCAACTTTCATCAATACATTGGTGAATGCACATATCTCTTTCAAAAATTTTATCTTTCTAGATATGTTTGCAGGATAAACTGCAGTAGCTTCTTAATTCAGCGTAGGTTTTAGATTTCTGAGGAAGATCCTTTTCAACACATTATATAAACAATTTTTTTCTAGCTTGTCTATCCTAGTCAACTTCAGGAACATTTTATTGTAGCATCTCTGAATCTTGAGGAATATCCGAATAATATTATTCGAAGCATTACTGATTAATACATTAATGAAGGCAAAAATCTCTGGCAAATTTTTATTCTTTAGGAATTTCTTTGCAGAAAACAAGACTGCATTTCTATCTCAGTTATGTATATCCTTATTATTTTTCAGGTGTAGCAGCTTTCTCGTAGCACTGTACAAATCTCATTTTTAATACTTCTCTTTAATCCCAAGGTATTAAATCATCTTCATCTAAATGAGGGCTATAAACTTCCTAGAAGCAATTATAGTGAACAAATTCATGAATACAGATATCCCTTTGAATTTTATCATCCTAAGAAATATGTTTGCAGAGTAAATTACTAATTTCACTTCTTTTTTAAGAGTATGTCTTTTCCTTTTTAGTAACATTCTATTCAACACATTCTACAAAAAGCTTTTTCTTTGTAAATCTTTCTTGTTCTTCTTCTTCCTGAGTATCAAACTCTTAAATATCAGGTCCTTCATAAATTTATCCAAAACATTCTTAAGAAATGCATTTATGCAAGCAGATATCTCTTCTGAAGGTTTCATTTTTAGGAATTTCCTTACAGAAACTATCTGAGCAGATACTTCTTCTTTAGGCATATGTTTTGAAAACCTTTGGGATATCTCTTTCAACACATTAGATAAATTCGAACTTTTTTAGATCTCTATACTAGTCTTCTTCCTCTATAGATTAGAATTTTTTAGGATCATATTCTATAAGTCCATAAACTTCTGTATAGCATTCTTCGTTAACACACTTATGGAGACATAGATCTCTTTTTAGTTTGTCTTCCTTATCAATTTCTTTGCAGAAAAGTTATGAACACTCTGATCTTAGATCTTTATAAGTTTTAGGCCTTTTGTCAGTTAAGAATTCCTAAAAGCAAATTATAAAGCTTTTTTTTCTGGTCATTCTGTCTAATTCCTTATCCTAAGCTCTTTCATAGTATATTTCTTATTCTTAAGCTTCTTCAATATCAGCATAACTGAGCCAATAGCATTCGCTTGATATACATTTATGTAAGCATCTGTCTCTTTCAAACTTATCAGAATGTTCTATTTCCTTGCATTATTAAAAGGCACATTCACTTCTAGCTTACTAGTAGGATTTTTCTTTTTTTCCTTGCTTTTAACTTTGTATAATCTCTGGAGGTAAAGTTGCTTCATAGCATTTTATAAAAGTCTACTTGCGAGTCTCTTTTTCCCATTCATATTCATCCTAATCTTTGTAAATCTTTTATAAATCAGCTCCTTATAAATCAATATAAACTTATTCATGACAAGCTTTGTGAATACATTAGTGCAAACATAAATCACGCTCAAACGTTAAATCTCTTGGAACATCTTGACATTTTTTACTGCTGCATTCTGATCTCTTATCAGGATAAGTTTTTGGCTCATTAGACATCATATCACTATACAAGTTTTAATAGCATGAAATAAATTCATTCTTCAAATTTTCCCTGTTCTAGTTAGCTACTTAAAGTTCTTCTTCATTTAAATTCTAAAGCTCAAACGTGTAAATTTTCTAATAGCATCCTAAATCAGCACATTTATGTATGCAAATGTCTCTTTCTAACTTGTCTGTTTTTGGAATATTTTTGCAAAATTTGTCACTGCAGTATGATCTTTACTAAGCATAATTCTTCACTGACATGTTTCCAGTTCCTCCTTCTACACAAGCTATGAAAATTTTCTTTTTTGATTCAAGCTCAAGTAACGCTTTTTCTTACTCTAATTCCTCTCCAATAATATCTGAATAAAGTTAATAAAAACAAGATCTTGATATGCATTCATGTAAGCACATTTCTCTTTAGAAAGCTTCTTCTTTTGAAATGTGATTACAGCGTTGACTGCTACATTCTCCTCTTCTAATTACATAGTTTACACTTTCACGTGGCTGATCTCTTTCAACACACAAAATGAATTCATTTTTTCTTTCAATTCTTTCATCTTCTCTCTATTCTTCATTTGGAAACTATTTTTCTAAATCAAATTCATCAATTTCTCCATATGTTACGAAGAAACATGTGTCGTTAACACATCTATGGATGCAAATATCTCTCAAAAATTTGTTTTCTTTGGGAATATTTATGCATCTTTGCTCTGCACAATCAGATCTTTTTTAGCTATAGGTTTTATAAGATTTTGGTGCATCACGTTCAAAGCATTAAATATACTCACTTTTCAAAGTTGTACGAAGAAGTTCTTTTTAAGTCTCATCTTCTATAACCTAAATACTTGCTATTTTTTCTTGGGTGTATATAGCATCATAGCATTTCCATGATATGCAACGATGAATACAAAGTTCTTTTCCCCATACATCCGTTTTGTCATAGTGGCTGCAATCATGTTCTGAGCATTTACTTCGTTCTTCTGCATATGTTTTCTACTTTTCTTTTTCACCTGCAAGGTACTTTTTACTGCAATCTATAAATAAAGATTTTAACTTCTATCTTTCAATTTCAGCTTCTTCAAAATTCTACAGGTAGCTATCTAAAGTAAATTCCATATCCTTATATATGCTTTCGAAGCAATCGAATTATACACACTTATGAATGCAAATGTCTCTCTAGAATTTGTTCTATTTATCTATATTCTTGCACTGGGCAGCACATTCTGATCTTTTAGATGAGTATGTTACTGGTTTTTTCTTTTCCATATCTTTTCCCTCATAGCAGATTTTAAAATCATTTTTTCTAATTTCTCTCTCTTTTTCTTATTCTTTCACACTAGAAAAAACGAAATCTTGCTCTTCAAGATCATAATAGATTTTGTCATAGCATAATTTGTCAATACACTTGTGAACACACATATCTCTTTCCAACTTCATTGTTTTTGGTAAGTCCTTGCATCTGCTAGAACTACATTCAGATCTTTTATCTTGATATGATTTTTTCTATTTGGAAATAGTTCCTTTTTCAAAACATTCAATGAAGTTTGTTCGAAGTTCTAGTCTATGAGCTTCTTCCTCTTCTTTAGATGTATATTCTCTATCGTAAATATCAAGCAATCCGTAAACCATGCTCCAGCATTCATAGTTTACACATTTGTGAAGGCAAAAGTCACGAGCTAATTTGTCATCTTTATCGACATCCTTGCAGACTTTTCCTGCACATTCAGATCTTCTTGTAGTGTAACTTTTATCTACTTGCTAAAGATCATGCTTTTTCTAGTTTTTAAGGCAGTCAATAAACTAAGTCTTTTTATTCTCTCTCAAAGATCTCTCTTCATCCTTACTCTTAAAATTAGGGATGTTGTTATGCACGTCTCCATAAACTTAGTAATAGCAGACTCCGTTAATGCACTCATGAAGACACAGATCTCTTTGAAATTTATCTCCTTTTTCAATATCTTTGCATTTCCATTTAGAGCAATCTGATCTAAGTTCAGAATAACTTTTCTTATCCTTAGGTCCTTCTATGCATTCAACGAAAACCTGCTTCCTTCTTTCTCTTTCAATTAACTCCTCAATTTAATTAGCAAATTAAGGATTCATTCCTTCTATATCTCCATAAACAAGTTCAAAGCATTCAGGCGACGCACATTAGTGAAGACAGATATCTCGCTCAAGAATATTTTCTTTAGGAATATCCTTGCAACGTCAACCAGCACATAAACTTCTTCTTTCTGCATATGTTGTTATTTTCGATTTATCTGGCATAGAACAATCGCTAATAACAAGAACAACTGAAATTAATAGAAGTATTTTCAGTTCCATTTTATTATAATTATACTAATAGCAAATCTCCACTTTAAAATCTTTCATTTTCAACGAATTTTCAAAATCACTTTATATCAGTAAGCATCTCAAAATTCCATCTTCCTTTGTATATCTAAAGCTATCCTACATTCATATAGCTATGTTATTCCATACTCATAGCTTCCTGCATGCTTTATTAGCATATACATTCATTTATTATATTCCAATAATAATCTAATATCTTCTGCTTAATCAGCTTCAATTTGATAGGTACTTCAAAGACTTAATAAACTTCAAAAGAGTAGATAAATGAATTACTAAGGTATTTAGACTTAATGTTAATTTATAGTTATAAACTAAATTATAGTTAGTAATTCTTCATTTTATGATCGTAGATAAAGATTTAATTAAGATAGTTGCTGATAATAGTTGTTCTAATCTGAACCAATTTTCTCTCTTATTCTTCTACTTTCTTGCTTTAATTTCTATTGCTTAACAAGAAGCTTTTTCCTCTAACCTAAATGAAAATTCTGGTTTGCTAGGAAGAGGATTATTTTTTAATCAAAGTTGTGATTAAAATATTGTATTTGAATGTAAAAACTAAAACTAAAATGGGAGATAATTTCTTAAATAGGAATTAAGAGATTATATTTATAGAAAGGGAGACATTTCTTTAGCTCTATTAATGCTCTTTATTTACTAAGCTTTGCTAATAATTAGAAAACTATTATTGCCATTATATGGTAATTTAGTCTATTTCTTAAGAATAGTTTTAACTTGAGAGATAGTATATCTAATATTAATAATGCTAATTAAACTTTATTTAGAAGTAACTTTTTAAACTTAATCTATTATTTTCTTTTAATAGAATTGTCAAAGAAATTTGCCTAATAATTAAAGAGGAAGCAGGAAACTATAAAGCAGTAGCATAGAAATATAGCTAATGCGAACCTTTATAAATAGTTTCTAGTTATAAAATGCCTATTTGAAGCTATTATGATGAGGATATATACATTTCAGCACTAGTGATTTCATCTATTGACTTTGGGGATGTAAAGAAAATGCAAATGAGTATTATAAGCTTAATTCTAATTCTTGATAAAATCATTTCATTAGCAATCTTAATTCTCTACTAATATTATACAAGATTCAAGGTATATTTTACACAAAGGAATGTAATTAGTAGCTATTTTAAGAAATACCTATAATAGTGCGGATTATTTCTGGAAGCAAATCTATATCAATTAAGATTCCTAACCTGCCTTGAAAAATCCTATTATAAAGCCTATTAAAACTATATTTAAATAATATGATAAACACTAAGGAAATATTTAAAAATTAAAGCTTAATAGTTTGTGTTTATAAGAGAAAAGGAAATAACTTAAACATCCTAATAAAATATGATAATTAATAATTCTCTTTAAAGTACTAAATTATAAATAAAATGCTTCTGCTATTACTGCAATGTATCCTATTTTCAGATATCATTAACTATTAAGCTGCCTATTTATAATTTATTAGATTACTAATCTTAATAGTTTATAGTATATTAAATAGTTTAAATATTTAATATTATAGCTTTAAAAAGCATTCTAAGTACTCTATTATTATAGCTCTTTTATTATTAGAACTATTTAGTTATTATTTCTTTGAAGTTAGCCCTTTAAAAGGTTTTAGATATATAAAAAGCAAAGAGGATGTTAATTACAATTAATATCTTTTCTAAAATATCTGAATTTACTAGTTGACTACTAAAATGAACCATCAAAATACTTGAGGCATAGGATAATTTAGAACTAAATCTATATAAATTAAACTTTATCTTTATGCTTAGTAGAAAAATGTTGCTTAAATCAAGCAAGAGTCTAAACTAAAAACCCAAAAGTTACATTTTTTACTATTTAAATAAGTTTTAAAGTTATCCAAAGAAATTAAAAATCTATTCATGTATAAACTAACTACTTACCAATAAATAGTTTCATATCAGCTTAAACCAAGACTTGCTATTTGCTATTTTGTTCTTTTGAGTAAAAAAAGTTAATTTTAGTATTTATTTATTCTAATTTTATTTTTAGCCAATACCAAGACAACAGTATATAAGTAACTGTCTTTAATCTAATAATTAATAAAGCAAAATAAGTTTTTAGTCTCTATTTTTAAATTTAAGCATCAAATTCTACCAGCAGTTGATTTATTTTGTTGTCTTTATTGATAATTATTAAGCATTTAGCTTTGTCTTGTATAAATGATTGACCATTTCTTAATCTAATGAAGATTTAAAATTCTTAACTAGCATTGCTTGATATCTTTACTGTAATAAAGCTCAAGATGATTAAGGCATATATAATGATTATCATAGTAAGCCCTCAGTAATTACTAACTTTAATGATTATAAGTATTAGCTATTTAACCTTTTTAGCTGATTTATTAATGTTCAGCTAATTTTAGCTTCCTAATGGAAATGCTTTATTCTAATGCTAATTATTATATCTCATTTCTAATTTACTTGCATTAAATTACTAAATCCTTGCTTTGTGCTTATATCTTTATTCCTTTGAATGTATTTGGTAGTTTGAGATAAATATAATATAGTTAAAATAAAAAGCTATGTATGAGATATAGAAATAAGATATATTAAAATGCTTAAAGAATAATTAAGAAACTAATACTAAATAAGGGTTAATACACACTATCACAGTATTTACTATGATAGGATACTTATAATTATCTTCTTTAGAGCTAAGTTAAACCTTTCTATGAAGAATACTAAGTTTAATCCTATATACTAAGTCTAAAATATAATCTTCTATTTCTAACTAAGTAGATAAATAAAAGACTCAAGCTAATCTCCTTTTTCAAATAATTTTAGCGATTATCATGCATTTAATTAAAAAAATTATCTATATAACGAAGAAAAGACTCATTTATGATAGTCGCTGTTTAAAATTCTTGCAAACAATGAAAAGAGAAAATGTTATTGGAAAGTACATAAAACAAAAAATAAAATATTGATAGTTTAAAGCATAGCCTCACTATTTATTTTATTAGCTATATAAATATATCTGTAATATAGTTAAAAACCTTGCTTTTTATTATCTATTCTTATAATAGAATTATAACTTTCACTTTAATACTATGAATGCTTTGAAATCTGATAAAAGTAGCTTATTCCACAAGGAGATAAAGAGTTAGATAATTTAATTTTGATTTCTTAAATTGAATTACTATGAAACCTTATATAAGTATATCTTTTATTTTAAATGTTTAAATTTCAAATTTTATACATGAGAAGTTGATTGAGATTAAAAAAAGCTTCGAAGTATCTTAACGTATGGTATATTTTAAACTTATTAAAGCTATCTCCTAGAAAATCCAAAGAATGATGACATTTAATTTCAATGTTACTTAATTTTTAGCATGTTTTAATTAACTGCTACTTATAAAATTCTTCAGTTAAAATGTCTTCTTAATGACTAATTTAAAAAATAAAGAAGATCCTTTATTCTTTCAGTATATACTTTAAGTATAGCTTATTCTATGCTAAAACTCAATAATATTAAAACTTCTTGTACCTTCAATATTAAGAAGTTATAATTGATAGCTGGATATAAGCGAATTAGTTTGCTTCTTATAAGATCTCTATATTTTTAATCCTTCTTTTGTTTTAATTCTCTTAAGAAGTTAAATTAACTACCTATACTTATTATAAAGCTGATTTTATTTCAATTAAGCAGTTAAAAGATATTAAAAGCATTAGGTCTTAGTTATCTTTAATAGTTAAATAGGTGTAGATATCTATTTATAATAATTATCGATCTTTCTCTTTTTAAAGCATAAAAGTAATAATTGCTTATTTACCTGACCAAATAGATTCAATTGCCTATTTAGAGAATAATATAAACCTAGTGCTTTATGATTAGCATTATTGGAAAGATAGAACTAAAGGTTTGGAAGTTTAATCTTTTATTATCTAAACATTTAAATGAATCTTCTAGTTGTTGAATTAAACTGGCTTTAAATATATATAAAATATATCTTATAAGCAATTAAGTTCATATAGTAATTTATGCTCTATCGATATCTATTTTATATAAGTAAATCAGTTTATACTTAAGACTAACTATTCTAACTAAAATTTTATAATTGCTTTCTATACTCTATTAAAAGGATATTTTTACACTAATGATAAGTAGATTATGCACTAAACTAGGAATATGGATAGTCCCTAGAAAAGTTGAATAGACTTTATTTTAGTTAAAAAGAATGAAAAAGATAGGATATTTAGTTAGCTTTACTATTTATTAATTTTATATTATCTAGAATATATTAAATTGCAGTAACAACTATATATCTTATTAAAAACGCTATGCTTTTTCTTTAGAGGCTATTACTTTCAATTATTTCATTTACTCTTTATACAATCCTTTATATATGTTAAGAGTGTGAACTACAAACTTTAATGGGAAGTAAAAATCTAGATAAAGATCAAATTAACTTTGGTCTTTAAATTGCTTAATTTAATGGATTGTTTAGATGCTTGATGCAAATGCTTTTGAATTTGTAATATGAATTTTCTTCCCTTGATTTACTAAATAATATCTTTAAAATCTCATTTTTTATTTCTTATCCATTTGCATTTAAAGACTTTTTAAAGAATACAGTGGAAGGAATTTGCAAAGCAGGTTATTTTAATTAATAAAGGTATCTTCTAATAAATAATGAACAATTGATATTTCATATTATTAGTTAAGGCTTTACTTTTTACTATTTAACTCCCTCTATCTTCAAACCCTAAACATCTTATATCTAATATACATTGGAAAGCAGCAATCTCCTTAACTTTCCATTTAATGCAAATAAATCTATCTATCAAGCTTGGACATATCACTAATAAGCTTTCATTTTATATAAGTAAATTACTTTTTAGTCCTTTTAACTGCTTTGAATTAGATAATCTAACTGCTGGCTTTTCTTTTATTGAAGTTAGTTCATATAGAAATACTAGCGCTTATAGGTTAGAAAGCCTTGCAAAAATATCCTCAAGTAGAGGTTATACATAACTAAAAACAGTTATTCAATTTAACTCTCTTTTTATTACTAAATGTAAACAAGAGTAGCTTAAAATAATTTTCTACCCTTTAATTGTTAATTTCTAATTATACAACAAAATTAAACTAACTAAGTAAGAACCTACTTCATGCTCTTATTCACCTAATAGCACAAAATAATTAAAAGCTAATAATATGCAAACTATTCCAAATGAAGCTATCTTACTCCCTTAATTTATTTAGGGATATACATTGCATCTGCTTAAGTTTAAGTATCTAGTTTATAATTACTAACTCATTAAAGTCTAATTATTAGCTATAAGAGCAAGAGATTTGGCTAAAAGCTTATAAGAATTTTAATTCGCAGCAGAAGTTTATTACTATTTGTTTAGAGCTATGTGAAGGTAATTGACAATATAAGCAGACATTTATAGTTATTTAATTGGGTAGTGATAGTTATGTGAGCAAGTAATTTAATACTTTTAGTCATTCCAAAAGTGCATAAAAGTATATTTTGGAGAATAATTTAAGGCGTATCAGTAAATTATGGCTCCATTTATATTACTAAGTGATAAAAATAGTAGCATAAATTCTTTGTAAATTGCAGATAAAAGCTCTTAAGAAATAAGTCCAAAGATTACAATTTAATAATATGAATATTGAAGAGATTAATTAGATGGAAGGGAAAGCATATCACAACCAATAGTCTGCTATGCATATTCAATAGTAAGAGCCACCTAGCTTGGAACCAAACAATTCAATCTATAAGAAAAGATTTATCACCAAAACAATGACGATGTCAGATAAAAATCGGTTTAAACAAGGATGAAATTTCAAGAATTGAGTACTAAAAAGAGCAGACTCGTTTGATATGGAATCTGACGAAAAACAGAGATTAAAGGGAGAAAACATATAAAATCCCTTTAGGAATGTGGTGACTATACCGGAAAATTTGAATTAGCAAGAGTTTCTGGAAACTGAAATATAAATCAACCAAAATAATTACTGGTAAAATTTTAAAAATAAAGTTCTAATTTAAAAGGATCAAAAAGAAAAAAAGAGTTTAAGGTAAAGTATTTTATAAATACCTTAGTAGTAATATGATGAAAGTGCTGAGGACTCTGATTCTTCTAAGCCTAAAATGTTAAAAAAGTAGAGGTCTAAGTCATCTGGAAAGATCGTAATAAAACCCCAGAGAAACTAAACTGATTATAACAATGAAAATAGATTCTCCAGTTAGAAAAAATGAACTGAAAAAGAGGATGAGCTATTTTTGAAGTTAAAGATGGAAAATCCAGCTATAAAATGGCATGAACTAAGAGATATAATCAATTAAGAGATACATAATGGAAACAAAATGCGAACAGGGAAAAATGTAAGAGAACGATGAAATAATCATTTAGATCCTTCCCTTAAAAAGAGTAACTGAACTGTTGAAGAAGATTTAATTCTCCTCTCAAAGTTTAAAGAACTAGGTTAAAAAAAATGGGCATTAATCGCAAGTTGTATTGAGGGAAGAAACGAAAACTAAACTAGAAACAGAGGAAAAATGCTTCTCAAATAGATTTAAAAAATGGGATAAGATATTAATATGATTGATTTAAAACAAATTGTAGTTAAGCTACACGATTAAACTGTTGAAGTTAAAGTTGAAGGATTATTGTAGAAAGAATCTTAGCTTCCTAGTTAGAGTGTAAATCGATCTAGTCAGTTAGTCAATTTATAAAGCAAAAGTTCCAAAAATAAGCCTTAGACTTAATTCGAAGAAATTTCTTTATAGCAAGCAAGTTAAGCGTAAGAATACAAAATAAAATAACCTTTAGAGTAATAATTAATTGAATAAGAGAAGCAAAAGTCTTTAAAAGAAATAGGGCAAAAATATTAAATAATCATAGAAAGTGCAGATTTACAGTAAAGCGAAAACAGTTAAATTGTTTCTAAATTACACTCTACTGAATAATCTGCTTAGGATTTAGCTTAAAAGGAAGTTACTTAATAAGATGAAAAGACTATCAAAATTAAGTAAGTGCTTGAATATGAAGCATAGAATTCTAACATATCAAGTTAGCTGAATATGAACGAACTTTAGCTTGATAGCAGCGAATTAGTTCTTTTAGAAGGCCAAAATATTAGCGACTTTGTTTACAAAAATCCAACTTAGGACGAAATACTTACAAGTGAAGAAATATTCAAATTTTTTGATTAGGAAAACAGCTGATCATATGAAAAAATCTTAATTAAACTTAAATTGATTTTTCTAACCTTTATCTTTTAACCAACACTCTGATCGCTTTATTGAAAACGTGGAAAATTTCCTTAATTTCTTTTATCCTATCTTACTGCAGCAACATGTACCTCGACAAAATTTTCTCATTATTGCATTGAGTTAATTAACTTAGCTAAAATTGGATATTTTCCTGTAAAAGGTTTGGCTTACTTAAAAAACAAAGGATAGAATTATTAAGCTTGCTTGAAGATAAACTATAGTTTATTTTCCTTTTACTTCTTCCTACTTTATTAGAAGTACATTTACTTCTTCCTACTTTATTAGAAGTACATTTACTTCTTCCTACTTTATTAGAAGTACATTTACTTCTTCTATTTTAAGCCTCTTGAAAAGGATTAAGACTATTCAATTCTCTATAAGAAGTTAATCCAAGATCCTCACATTTTTAAAATAGAAATTTCAATTTGTTATCTTTACTTAGCAACCGATTTAAATTAGAGCTTATTAGAGAAGCCCAATTTTTAAGGTAAGAGATTCTCATCCATATTCTAGTCAGAAAGAGAACTGAAATTAACTTGCTTTGGTAAAGTGATTAAAATTAATTTATATACTAAAAAGTGAAGCTAATAACTAAGTCTTTACTTGTTCTCAATATAGCTAAGCAAAAAATAGTACTTAAATAGAAATTCATATTTAATCTTTATCTAAGGACAGGCAGATGAGGGAAAATAAGCTCAGTGTTCTACATTTACTCCCTAATTATTCTATATAATAAATACTATTGAAGAAGAATGAATAAAAGTAAGATGCTTAATTGCCTAATCAAATTAAAATAATACTAATAAGGGAACTTACTCAAATAAATCCATAGTAATTACCTATTTAATGTAAGTTCCAGATATGATGCTATTAAGCCTTAATACTTAAATGAATTAGCCTATTCATGAAAAAGTATGATTTGAATAAAAAACCATTTATCTTAATTTAATTATCCCTAGTTAGTGATATCTTTTATCTTTTTACTATGATATAATTATTGAATCATTTTTTACATGCTTAAGATTAGAAAGAGCAATTTAACTGATTAACACTGACTCACTATTTAATTAAATTAATAAAGCTATTTGAGAAGTGAAAGGAAGAGAAAGGAAAATGTCTTAAGTAATAAAAGATATTAATAGGAAAATGAGAGCAAGAAAAGCTTATATACTAAGCTAGATACATCTATTTGTTTTATATTACTTTCCTTATAGCCTAAATAACAAAGTTTACTACGTAAGCATATAATCAGAGAAAATAAATAAATATCATTCACGCCTTAATCTTAGGCATATTCTCCTCATGCTTATATGGATTTCAAAAGTAATTTATTGAAAAGAATTAAGGAATTTGAACGGATTAAGATGAATTATAATGTATAGTAATTTTATAATTTAATAGTAATGAAATGATAAATAAAAGGAGTATTTATAGATAAGCATGCATATCTATTCCATAGTGCAATGCTTAATATATTTGAGCTGCTAATTAAAGCATCCTTATTTAGTGTCTTTATTATCTATTAGTCAATCACTTATATAACTCTCAAATATTAAAATTTTAGAAATCCAGTTCTGTCATAAGCACAAAAGAAGAAAGTAGTGAAATGCCTAAGTAATTTTAAAAGTTATATCATATTTTAATTATAATAAGCAAAAAATAATGCTATTTAAACTTCAAACCCTATAGGAAAATATCAGCTTTGCTGCTTCTATTTAGAGAGAATTTAGGTTTTAAAATTTAAATTTTTAAATAATTCATATAGTAATAGAATTAGCTTAACACTGCTTTAACTTAGATCTGAAATTAGAGATAGATTACTATAGAAAAGATAAAATAGTAAAGCAAGTTTGTATTGGTAATTAATTAAACATAGATGTATCATTGAGAACATTCAAGAAGAAAGCTAGAATTTTAAAACTAGTTGCTATATTGATTAACTCATAATATTAAAGCTATTGTTATCTAATCTTATAAAGCAAGATTAAGATTTAAATCATATTTAAATGCTATTTTGCTTTTCATGCTATAAGTTAAAATATTATTAAATTTATTATATTATAATTTAGTGGAAGAAACAAATCCTCAGACTAATTCAATAATATTTAGAAGGAATTAATTTTATGTTAATAAAAGTAGACAAAACTTATTAATACATCTATAAGAAAAAGAAACAAAAAATAATATATTTGATTATAGTTCCTTATACTTTCTCCCTTTATAGCTTTATATCACATTAAAAAGGGAGCTGATTAATACTAGTCAAATTATTAAGAAGGAAGTCAATGGAGATTTCAATTAAGGATTTATATACAAAAAATGAAGATAATTTAATTAAAAAAACTCAAATCACTTTAATTAATTACTTATAAACACTTTAGAGAAATCTTATTTAACGCTGATGGAAAATGTAGCACTCCATCTTGGATTTAATCATTTTATTATAGATAGTATAAATACTAGAGTTTGAAAGAGTTAGAATTTAATTTTGATTTTTTATTAGCCTTTTCTTCTTAACGTAATTTGAAGAAATATCATCTAAATAGAGAAAATCTTGGAATTTAATTTATTTTAGAAGCAAATTGACTCTTTTAATCTTACGAGAATTTAAATATTTATGATGTATCTTTATGTCTTTTAGCGATCATCTTACTTGAAATGTTTATATTTTATTATATTATTAAAGTAAAACTTCTGTATTAATGATTATTTAATCTCATTTACATTTTGTTATTTATGCAAGTAATTAAACAAAGAGAATTAATTATAGATAGACAAGCCAAAATTCATTTCAAATTTTGTGGAGTAACGTTGATATTTTCAAAGAAATTGCTTAGCTCCTAATATGTTATTTCAGTAGTATCCTCTCCTTTTATGATTGTCATATATCTTTTAGCATCTTCTTCTGTAATTTCTTCACTGAATACTTTAAATATTTTCATTAAATCCTATATATCTACTTTTCCTTATTATTTCTTATCTAAAAAACTAAAAACTTGTTTGATAGAATTTTCTCTCTCTAATGGTTCTGTTCACTAGCTTGTACATGAATCAACAAATTCCTCGAAAGAGATGTCTTACTTCCCATTTTTAAAAGCTTTTAAATCCTCAAAGGATTGTTAATCCTCTGTATCAATCTATTAAAAAGACTTCTAAGAAGTGAAAGGTTATACAGAAGAGCCTTATAAATTCCTCTAATATCTAATTTAATCTATATTAATCTAGCTTTAATAGCTAGGTACTTAGAGTAAGTTAAAAGATGGCTATTATTGGTATACTTGCTTTTTCTTTGGTCTGATCTCGTTCAAAATATTGTTTACTTTATTTATGTTAATATTGCTTTCATCAGCTAGAAGCTCAAAAGCATTTTGCAGGTCTGATATCTCCAATTGCATTTTTTAACTCTGTGTTAGCTTAATTTCTGGAAAGCAATTCTTTTTGAAATACGTTGGACTTGAGATGCTTTTGTCCATTTTTAAGTTAATTTCTCTATAATAAGATTAGAAGATATAACATATTGCATAGCTTTAAATAATGCTAAATTCTTATTTATTAAATGCTATGCTACCATATTACATTAAATTACCTATTTTCTTTAAGAGTTATATTCCATTACTCTCACTCAATTCTTCATTTAAATTAGTCCACTTAGCTATTCATAAATCTTCATTTTTAGCATACTATAAAGTAAGCCTTGCTTTCGATAAATCTTTTTGTAGTTTTAAAGAAGTAAATAATAAAGTAGTAATTAGAATAGAGAGGACTAATAAAGAATCACTAATAGTCTATTGCATTGTCAATAAAAATTATAACGTTCAGTTATTTTAAGTGCTTTAAACCTATAAAACCAAATACAGTTTGTTTAGGAGTATGTATCAATTTTTAATAAAGCTGCTTTAAATAGAGTCTAAATTATTTATAAGCTACTACCAAGAATTCAAAAATGAAACTCTTGCTAAAAATGTGGTTTATCTTGTAGAATATATATTAAAACATACTGATTGCAATTAATTTTATTAAGACCTAATTTGAAATAACGAACCAAAGAAGTTTTGAAAATAGAAAGGAATTGAATATTGTGAAAGAATTACCATGATTAAGAATAGAGAATCTATCTATAATTATTAAAACTTGTTATAGTCTTAATTATCAAATAGTTCTTTCATTACTAGGACATCCTTCGATAAGAATGTGCTACCTCCATCCAACTTCTCCGGGTTTTACATCTTGGTGGCAAAGAGGACATCTATTAGCCATTCTTATCGGCTTTTACTCTAAGCAAGATTGCTCTTGAGTATGTTATTCAAATTCTTCAATGTGAATAGCTTCTATGCATCGTGGACATTATTTGTACTAATCTTTATTATCACATTCATTAAGTAGATGATTGGTTAGACTCAAAATTTCTATTATTTGTTTGCAACTTTAGCATTTATAAAGCAATGGACATTCCTTTCAGAAATGAAGGTCAACCAATTCTTAATTAGCCAAATTTGAGTCTTATTTCCCACAAAAATTACACTTGACAATTTTAACTTACTGCTCCTTTGGAAGTATCTTTGTCTATTTCTTTTTAGCTACATACTCAACACCAGCTTGCTCGGCAAGTCCTTTTTCAAGCAATTCCAATTAAACTGGACGAAGGTCGATTAAATAATTAGAAATATCTTAAACTAAATTCAAACTTAGCAGAAGATAATAACTAGCATTTCGAATCTCTGAATTTGAGTTTTTGAAACCATCAAGAGCAAGATAAATGATTTCTGGATCTGAGCATTTGAACTCATCAACAATCTTTTTAAGTAGCCTTAATTTTCCTAAAAAGTATTTGATACTTTATTGCTTAGTTTATTTAAGGAGAATGTTAATTGCATTTATTTATCCACAACAAGGGGCGCGGGTTATTAGCATAAAAGCTTATTAGGCACTTTCTCGAATTCTTGTATTAGAATCTCCGCATTTATCAATCAAGCATATTAGTAATTAATTAACTCCTTCTGTAGCAATACCTCTATTTAATTAAGGAGGATGAGCTTTTTCAATTAAAGGTTTGATCATTCCCATAGCCTTTAAAGAAACTTGCTAAATTTGATCATTTATACCATATTTAATAGCTAGAGCCAGAATATTAAATTGAGAATCTTTGTCAATTTGGAATACAGAACCTTACTCAATTTCCTATATTATTGTTTCCAATGCACTTTCTCTAAAAACTCATTGCTTTGAAAAGAGTCTTTTGCATAGATTTTCTCCCAAGAAAGGTAATAAAGGTTCAGCAAGTTTAGAATGCTAAGCTGTTAATGCTTCAGGCTCTGTATTCTCCTGTTTAGGAGCTGAAACTTCTTCTTCTTAAAGGGACAAATCTTTTTGTTCTTCACTTTTCTCTATTTTTTGCTCCCTTTTTAATTCTTCTTTTAATTCTTCTTTTAATTCTACTTTTTGCTCTACTTTTTGCTCTACTTTTTGCTCTACTTTTTGCTCTACTTTTTGCTCTACTTTTTGCTCTACTTTTTGCTCTACTTTTTGCCCTACTTTTTGCTCTACTTTTTGCCCTACTTTTTATTCTACTTTTTGCTCTTCTTACTAATTCTTCTATTACAGAGTGGGTATAACTACTTCATCAAAGTTGATTGCCTAAGTTTGAACAGACCTAACTTCTAATTATTAAACATGCTAAGTGCCATTTTCAGTTACTTCTAACTAGGTTTAAACAAATTAAGTAGAGGTCTAAATTGGCTGTAAGGGAATATTTGTTTTAAATAAGTCAGGAGGATTTTCCAATAACTCGTAAAGTCTTTAAATTTCCTGTTTTATGATCTTGGCGCTTTCAAAATCCTCTTACTTTATAGCTAGAAGCTTTTTTTCCTCTAATTGAGCAATTTGAATTGCTAGTGCTTAAGTAGCTTCAATGATATTTTTAATTTTTTTAGCTTCATCAAAGTCTTCTTTCTAAACAGCGTTAATTTTTTCCTTTTCTAAGAATCTAATTCTTTCTTATATTCTCTCATCATATTTCAATCCCTCTGACTGGATACTTCGCTAAGGTTAAGAAATGAATTAAATCTATTAAGCTATTGATGCTTAGTATTTTAAAGCATCTAACTATTCACCAATGCAGTTAAGAGCAACCAGAGAAACTTAGCCTGTGAGGTTGACTCTATTCAAATGAGGCTTTTAGAACATTAATTTCAAAAATAAGCAATCAACGTTTACATAAACATTCTTCAGTTCTCGTGCCTAGTAATCAGATTTATCGTTATCATTAAAGGCCAAAAATCCTAATCGTTAGAATTCAATTGCCTAGACAGCTTTATTCGAAGGCATGCAAGTATACAAATCAATTCTGGAAGTTATTTTACTCTAATGTGACAAAAATTGAATTTAGCGAAGTTTAACAAGATTAGAAAACTAAATTACTATTATTTAAGGAAACTGACAAAACCTGGTAGATTATCATCCTTTTGTATGAGGTCCGTGAGTTATTAATTCAGTAGCAGGAAAATCTGGATCTTCTGAGGTGCAGGAGGCAATACTAAATTTAAGTTTCTGCATTTTAAGTTTAAAATAGATTTAATTAAAAAGTTTACCTTTTTATCTTCGGCTCATTTCCAGTTCTCTTTTATAATTCTAATTCCATTCTTTCAAAATCGTACTAATCAGGTATTTCATCTGTCCATAAGGACATTTCTTAGATTCCTAATTTCTTTGAATTGTTTTTTCAAAAGTAATAAGTAACATCCATTATAAATTTATTATTGACTCTGAAATGCTTTATACTTCTGATTATTAATTTCTGCTTTAAACTATTTTAAGAAGTAAAATGTAAATAAAATATAAGTTCTAGCTAGTAATTTCTTAAAGGAATTAAGAATCATAATTTTAATTACCCTTATGCTTATTACTTCTCTATTTCCTTTTTTTAGAAATACCTTTATTTAATTACTTTGTAATCTGCATTGCTTACTTTATTAACTACCTCCTATTATGCTTTAATGGTAGTAAGTCTTTCTTATATAACAATCTTAGGTATCTGTCTTTAAATATAATGCTTTAATTTTATAAATGATCTATTTACTATTTAATATACTTAAATAGCACTACATTAGTTAGAAATAGTACCAATATAATAGCTTTCCAATTCTACTTGTAATTAAAGACAACTATTAGCTTTATGTGATATAGTTTAATTTAATTATATCAAATCTTCATACAAACTACGCGTTTTAAATACTTCCTTAAACTTCTAAACCTTGCAATTACTAGAAATAATAATATATAACTAACTATGAAAAGAAAGCATATCAAAGAGTTAACTACTATGAATTATAGTTATATAATAAGCTATTTTAAGTTTAGTAGAGTAAAGATAAAGTTTGCTATGTATTAAACTTTATAGCTAAGGATTATTAATAACCTTATGCAAAACTTATTTTAGATCAAATCCTAATGCTAAGAATAATAAGCTTAAATTATCACTGTCTAATATTATGCAGACAGTAGCTATATCAATGGATAATATAGCTTTTCAAGAACTTTCTGGAATAAATTTAAGACAAAACATGTATTTGTTAATTGTTTATCCAATAAAGGAATATAAGCAAAATGTTAAAATACTATTATTAAATTATAGGGCCAGTCAATATTACACTTCAAAGGTTGATGCAAGTAAGTTGAGAATTTTTGAATGCTTTGATTAATAGAATAGGAAGGTTAAATAAGTAGAGTAGTTAGATAATTATAAAAATTAAAAGAGAAGAGTAAGTAAATGAAAAATCACTTGAAGGATCTATAGTAAGCTATGTCTGCTTCTATGATTTCTGAAAACTTTTCAATTTCCTTCTTCTTGTATCCTGTGAAAAAACTGATAACTTCAAAAACTGCGAAGAAAGGAGCAATTAGCATAAATGCGAGGTTAGAAAATAGGGCAGGTGCTCTTTTTTCGAAAATTCCGTGTCCTAAAAATTAGGCAGACCAAGCAGTGATTTGAAGTATTAGCATATAATTAAAATAGCTTCCTTACATTCAATCTATATCGTGAGATTTCAGAAGTGCGTTTAACTTGTTAAATCCTACAGCATAAATTAAAGAGCAAATCACACCTATAAAAGGATCTACAAAGAGATACACAAAGCATAAAATCCAGAAAGAAAAAAATCCAAAATCAAAAGTGTTAGAAGGTATATAACTCATCAGAGATATAAGAGAGAAAACTATGCAGGGAATAAATATAATATGTATACATAGGTTAACTCGATTGTAGTGGAATCTACCGTATTGAATGTAGAAGTTCTAAAAACTAAATGTTTTTCCTTAAGGAGTTTCGTAGGCTTTAGGCTTCATTTTTATTTTAAATACTTAATCGATGTTACTTTATAAACTAAATTTCCTCTTAATTCTATCATTAATGAATCATTATTGGCTTTAAGTTAGTATCTTATACAATCTTAGAAAAAAGAAGAAACCAAAAGAATTAATTTAAGTCCTTCTAGATTCTAAACTTGGATGGAATTTACAGCTAGAGCGAATGATAAAGCGACATGTTTTTAATAATACTGAAATTTAGTTTAGATATATCATAATATAACTATCAAATACTATGATAATTAAATTTAAATATTAAAGATAATCATGAGTAACGATATCTAATATTCATCCTTTTTATTTTAATTTAATAAAATTGAAAAGTTTTTAATTAAAGCGTTGCTCAGAATAGCGTGCTCTAGTCTCTTATTAAATTAAGTTTGTTGTTGCTTATCTAAATTTTAGTCTTTTCTTCCTCCTTTTGCTTCATTGCTTCGAACGTTATTTTTTGCTCTTGGAAGTTTTCTGATTTTTACTATAAGCCAAGCTTGCTATAAAGCACAGCCATATTATTTTTGATAGCTATTTGAAGTTCCTCCTGAACCTTTTTATATCTTTATTTGTATATGTTTTTGAATTCTCTATGTCCTACTACTTTATCATTAAACTTAAGTTCTCCAGTGGGACATAAAGTACCAACTTCGGTATTTCCAAAAATTACTATCGTTCCAACACTTGAAGATACTATCGAACCTATTTCAGAAGTTTCCTGGCCTAAATCTACCCAATCAGATGGTAAATTTTCAGGTCTTTTTTATATTTCCTCGTAAAACTAAATATACTCAGATGATTCTCCCAAGAAGCAGTGGCCTTTATCTTTCATATGCTACTAAACAGCTTAGATTGATGTTCCTTGAAAATTACAATAAGTGCAAGCTTTTCCCACATAAACTTTAGTATTTAGGTATTTTATCATTAAAATTAGATCTTTTACTTCCTCAATGTCTGGTATGAAAAAGGAGTGTTTAATTGACATATGTTCCAAATTCTATTACAATCCTTCACTAGCTTCTGCGCAAAACAAGCATCTTTGTTCAGGTTTGCAAATAACTTGCTGGTTATCTTACTTCCTGTTTTCTGATTTAGAATATGCACGTCGAAGACCATCCTTATGCTTTTAGCTGTTGTTATGATTATTTAGTTACTTTCTACTTGAGAATTGCTTATTACAAACTTCACACATTACATTAGCTTTAGAAGCATTACTCTCTGCCTTGCTTTCTAAAACTCTCTCCTAAAAATTCTCATAAGTAATAGGTTGTAGGTTGACTGCCTTTCTTTTTAAATTATGTCGATGAAATTCAGTTTTGAAGTGGATCTTAAACTGTTCCAGATCAGGGAACTCAATAAGACAAGCATTACAAATAACCATTTCTTATAAAAATAAAAACTAATATATCAAATGTATTTCCTTGGCATTTCACTACTATTTTTATAAGATATCATTCCTTATGTTTACTTACTATAAGAAGGTGAAAAATGCTAAACGTATCTTTTTTCCTTTTCTTATTCATGATACTACATTCCCTTGTAAGTTTCCTAGGTTATGCTTTGAAATTTGCTTAAATCATGCACTTCTTTAGGAGAATCAATAGAACCTAAATATGGGTTTTTCTTAAATGATTACTAGTCTGTTGAATATACCAAAGAATCAAATTCCTTCTTAACTTCATTAGAATTAACTGATAAAAAGTGTTCTTGAAGAACTGAATTGAATTCATTGCGTAAAGCTGTTTGAATTACTTCTTCATCTGGTAAGTCACTATTTTCATCTGGAATGTTTAACTCTTCCTCATAGTTGCAAACTGACATTTTTTCTAGATACTGAAGATAACTTTAATTCTGTTTACTAGTTTTAGATGGTGATGGGAGTAAAATTTCGTCTTACTCATCTATATCTTTTATTTAAATTTGTCTAGTATCCTTTTATAAAGCTTAGGTTACTTTTTATCCAAATCGTTAATTTTCAAGAGTTCCATGCTAATTAGATCTTTCTGACTATAATAAGTTCCTCTCACTCAATTAAGGCATTCCAATGCTTTCTTCTTTAGAAGTTCTGGGAGTAGAGCAACAAAGTATGTTTTTAAAGTATTGCATTATAAATGTTCAATTTATTCTTTATGTGCTGCAGGTCTGAATTAAAAGAAAAGGAATATTTTTAATAGCAAAGATAGCAATCAGGTCTTAACTAAGGAGATATTACTATTGTCAGTAATGCTTTGTATCACCCTGTGCTTAAACTTATGGTACTAGAAGCTTAAAATTTTAAAGCGGGAGCTGAATTCATTATTTAGAGCAATGGACTTGTAGGAGGATCAAGAAAAGATGGTTCTGCTTACTTTGGCAATTAAGCATATGAAGGTAAAGGGATAAAAAAGCCAGTGTGTGACTTTTTATTTCCGATGGAAGAAAAGGGAATAGGTAAGTAACATATGGTTATTAACTATAACTTAGAAAGAAAAATCTACTAAGTCAAAGATCTTGGAGATGGTACTGGAACTTTCATAAAGATAGACACACCTATAACCTTAAAGTAAGGATGCATAATTCTGTTTGGTAACTCTCACATGTCTGTTGCTATCTCAAAAAACTTTCATATAGCATTTAAGTTTCTTGATGGACCAAAAATTGAAGAAATTTATAAGTTTTCAAATACTCAAAAAAACATATTGATAGGAAGAATGAGTGATTGCAACATTAAGTTCAATGATAATTCAATCTCCAGGTATTAATGTATGATCACATACTCTTAAGAGACTCATTCCTGAATACTTAGTGATGGAGACGGTCTTCGTTTTTCTAAGAATGGAACTTGGCTTTATGTAGATTAATTTTTAGATATTACAGAAGGACTTATTCTTAAGCTTGGTCAGACCTAATTTCAGTGTTTAATCCAAAAGCCTAAAATAGATAATGTAAATTAATTGTATGGTACATACTTATTGCTATGATATGGTATTGCAATTAAAGTAATTCTTAAGTTTCTTCTAAAATAAAAACTTATTTTCCACTTAACGCAAATAAATAGACTTAAATACAAAATAAGAGTAGTTTCAAATTTAAATTAGTCTTGTTATAGTTTCTACTACTTCAATATAAGAAACCTTTCTCATTAAATTAAGTGATATTCAAGCAGAACTATTTAATTAAATCTTAATTACAGATAGGTTAAACAGATGAAAGCGTAAAAGTTTACTCTTGGCTTCATTGAATCATTTTAACAAGATTTTAATTTTTCAAATAAGTTTAAAGCAAGAAAGCTTTTATTTAAGTATGAAATTATCTATGAAATATCAGCTTAAAATAATAGCTTAGATCTATGTTTGGGTGGCTAAGCTAAAGAACAATATTTTACTGATTTATAGCCTATGTTTTCATCCTCACTTATGAGGAATTTCTAATTTTTAAGATGCTATTTTAAATAAAGGCTATTAATCGCTTCTTGGGATTTAAATATAACTAAAATTTAAGTTTTCCTGTATCTGAAATAACTAGCAAACTTTAATTTTTATGATTTCAATTGTTTTGCATTACATATGCAATATCCCAAAAAATTAATACCAAAGTTGAAGCTAATTAATTATAAAAGGTAAAGAAATTTAGAGAAAAGAATGATAGACAAGATAAATGATCTATTTATTAAAATTAAAGGAAATAAGCAGCTATCTTATGCTTATTTATTTTCACTAGCTCTAAAAATAATTAGCAGTATGTGCTTTTATTGTGATAGTTGTATTTTAAATATAAAGATTATTTCATAGGTAATTTAGATTTGCCAATCTTATAAGACTCTCCTCTTAGTTGCTATGTATATAATAAGAGGATATTTATTAATAATTAAATGGAGTTAAAAAGATAAACAAATTGTGTATGGTCAATAGAACTGATACTCATCTTCCTTGTTAGCAAAGTATTCATATAAATATGCAATTACTATACTAGAAATAAGGAAGAATATAAAGAAAGTCCAAAAACTCCTCTAAGTCTATTACTGTTGAATATTATTACTTTGGTTGATTCGGCTGCCTCGGTATTCCGTCTAATCAGTTTGTTCTTGAAATTATTTTTCTTCTTATAGAGTTTCATCATTTGAGTATTTACCTTCTTATTTTTATTTTTAAAGCTGTTTCTCAACTTTTTTATGATAATCTTTTTATTCTACATAATTTTTCATTTCTTGCTAAACTAAAGGATCTGCTAGATCTAAATCGAACTTTTCCTTTGCTGTTTTTATCATTTCTTCAGTTGGATTTTAAAAATCTCTCACAAACTTTAATCTATGCTACTCTTCTTTCTCTCTCAGCTCTTTCATCTATTTTAAAGCTTTTTTGTATTTTTTAACTTCTTTCATTAGTCCCTTTTCATTCTTTATTTCTTTTGTTTTTTTAAAGTTCTCTATTAGCTCTTCAGACTGTCTTATTTCATCTTCCATTTCTTTTATTCGTTTTGATCTTGGTGTCAATTAATCCTTGGGAGCCTCTTATTATTCATCTTCCGATTCATGCTGAGGTTTTAAAAATCCCATCCATTTTTTCTTATTTTTTTTATCCTTAACTGCTTAATGCTAGCATTCTAAAAGAAGCTTTTGAGCTTCTTAATTATTTGGATCTATTTCTAGTGCTTGCTTGCAATTCTTGATCGCTTCTAAAATGCCATCTTAGTTTGCATCCTCTTTTAAAGCAAGAGCTCTTCTGTAAAATGCTTTAGTAGTAAGTTTGAAATCTAAGGCTTCATCGCATGCTTGAACTGCTCATTTAAAATGACGATTTTTAATGCAAGCTAAGCTTATGTTCAGATATAAACTATGCATTAATTCTTTACCTTCCTAGCTGTCATCCATCTGAATTTAGAGTTCTTCATCATCAAAGCCTTACTGTCAATCTGCTCTAGGACAGCTAACAATCCTAAGATGACTAAGAGCTTCTTCGTATTTATGCTAAGCTTTAACTGAATCAGAAGCTAGAATCTAATTTCCTTCTTCTTTCAATTATTTTGCTTTTTCAAATCGCTCTTCCTTGGATAGCTTTAACACCTTCTCAAATATATACAGTGATGCTTGATGAAACTACGGTCACTAGTCAAATTTTTTTCTCCTCACATGGATCATTGCAGTTTTCATGTTAACAGCACTTCACATTAATTCTTAGAATTCATCACCCATTTTAACTGAATTTATATTTATAGAGCAAATAATACCAAATAGTGTGTATAAAGCATCCAGTTTATAAATCTCATATTAAGCAAATGCTACACTTTTATCTACATTAATACATCTTTACTTTTATTCTTCCCTCCTTTATTGCTATCTTGCTAACTAAGCGTTATTCATCTCTAATGCTGATTTATTTTTCATTTAACGCAATTTTAATCTGATTGTTGGCTTTAATAGTCTTAATTTATTCTTTTTACTTAGATGAATGAAGAGCTGGTTATAGTTACTAATACTTCAAAGAGAAAGATTTTCCTTATAAGGAATTTTAATTAAACTATTATATAATTTGATAATCATTACTTCAAACCTTTTTAACTTCATATGCTTTAAGATATTTTATTCAATATGGATCTAAGCATAAGGTTCCTTTACCATTAAGCATGCTTTATAATATAATTACTTGCTTGATTCAAGGGATTAGTATAATAATAAACTAGTCAAGTATATTATACTAGTTTAACCTAAAATTGTCTGCTATTTATAGCTTGCTAATCTTTATATAATTTCACCTTTATACTTCAACTAGCAAACAACTTTATTTACTACTCAAAATAATTTGATCTGCTGAGTTATAAAAGTTTCTTATACTTAAATAGTAATTAAAATGATAAAAGAGTAGAAATAAAAGCAGATTTAATTATACTAGCTAAATGCCAAGATAATTCATTTAGCTTTGCTACATTTACTTTAAGCTTTATTTTGATAGCAAATGCTTTTATTTTATTTCTTCTAGTACTTGCCCTTTATCTTTACTCTAAATAGGTATAAAGATAGATAAGAGTGTATGAAGACATAGTAGTTAAATAGAAGACATAAGTGTAGTATGAAGTTAGTTTAGATTATAGAATAATGAACTATAAAATAGCTTCATTATTATAAATGATGCTCTTATTAGTTATCTACCTAACTTTGCTAAAGCTATTAGAAAATCTATTTTATATAGCAGTAATTCTAAGCATCAAGACAACTATAGAGTTATGTAAGTTTCTTTTTTAACTCTTTTCATATTATTCTAGCATAAAGAATAATCAGCAACCACTTCTTAATATCTCAGCTAATCCTAACTAAAATAAGCAAGAATTTAAAAGTTAAATGTGATTATTTTCAAAATATAAGACTTGGTATATAAGATAGTCTATAATTGGATGTATGACTAATAGAAACAGCTTAGGGAGAGATTAATGTTTTAAGTTATTTAAGTACTAGCATATTTTAACTGTTGATGATATATAAACAAGGATTAGTAGCTAATAAATAGCATAGACAGATATTTTATTATTATATTTATATAAATTATTGATAGAGATATCATACTGAATGCTTCTATATTTGCTTCTTAAATTATTATCTAAAAACTTAAATAAAAACCTTATTTGTATTTAGCTTTAAATAGCATTCAACTTCAAAGCAAGCAAGGCTAATGCTTATATTTATAATGATATATGATAATAAAACTAAGTGGTATAAGAATAATAAACAATTTCTAGTATTAGAATTACAGTAGAGTGTATAGTGAGATTGATATAGGAAAGATAGTTAAATCAGTAGAATAATAATTAAAACAAATTGAACATAAGAACTTTTCATTCTATACTAAATCCTGTAACTTCTGAAGTTAAAATGGTTAGCATTGCTTTATCAAGTATGGCTTTATGAGTGTAAAGAGGTAGATCAAGTCTATTGAAACATGTATGAGCAATTGGGAGCTTTCCTTTTTAATAATCCACTGATTAAATAGTAAACTTTTATATCTCTCCACGATTGCTTTCCAAATGTCTGTGTTATTGACTTACTTGAAACCTTGATATGGAACTCTATTAGATCCTGTGCAAAATTACAAAAGATGCTCTAACATTTTTTAATGAGATTAGCAAAAATCTCAAAACCACTAAATGACTTGATGATTAGAGTGATACTCTCCTTTATAATCTGTATTTTATTATCAATCCTCAAGATCAATAGTCTGAAGCCCGCAAAGAGCAAGACGAAGATCTTCAGGCTAAAAAACTTGGAGAAAAGCAATAGGAATAACAGTCCAGAATCCTGCTAAAAGGCATTATAACTACTTGAGAAATTATTTTTTAAGTATGAACTCTGCCTTTAATTATAAAAACTCCTCTTTATTATCTTCATCTAATCAAATGTTTTTACCATTTTCCTTAAGCTCTACTTCAACATCATTGTGTATTGTAGTAAAGTTTTACTGTAAGATTGATGGTTCTTAACTTTTAATAGAACTTAAAGCATGATGAAGACTGGGATAAACAAATTTCAAATCTTCAAATTCAAAAGAGTCTATGCCATAGCACATCTACTTGAACAGTATCTAATTAAAAGGGCATTTTATTGGAATTCTGTCATATAATGCCTTTCCTATCAATTTGCCAGCAAAGGTAAAGTTGTTTAAGTATGATTCATTTAAATCTTAGGGATTTATTTTTGCATAAATACTGTAATATCCTATCTTTTTTTCTATTAGCTCAAACATGTTAAGTTCCTTATCAAAAAGTTTATCCATTAACATTGTAAACCATTCTCTCGCAACTCCTCCTGCATCGTTTGCTACCTCTCCCATAAATTCAATTTTTAATTCTTTATGAAGATCGTCAGTATTCATTCATCCAAACCTTTCTATTGAATTGGCTCAAATTTAGTCTCTTTATATTTTTAAGACTTCCCAGGATACAGTAAAAGGAACTCGAATGGACTCACATTATTATTAAAATCATTTTAGTTTTTGATTTTAGCTTAAATTTTTAACTTCTTCTGGCTTTTTACTTAGAAGCTCTAATTGCATAACCCTATCATCACTGTTAGAAGCAACAAGTTCTTCTGTTTCAAAATGATATCCTTGAGACTGAAGTTGACTTACCCTTGCTCAACACTCAGTTACATGCTCATTAAATTCATAGAGGCTGGTTCCCTTGAGAAAGAGAACTCCACAAACCTGGCAGTTGGTATCTTCATTGAGAATTTGACGTACAAATGCACTTCTTGTTCTTATTTTCGATTTATTGCAGCAAGCTCCCATTTTAAGAACACAAATACAAAAGTTTAATTAAATAAGGTGATCATACTGTAGGTTAATTATAACCCAAATAGAAATCTTAGTTATTAATTACTTAAACTTTAAATTTCTCTTTACTTATTTTTATAATATACCTCTATTTAGATTATATTGATGCAACGCTACTGACACTTGCATGATCAACTAGGTATGAAATTATTAAATTATGTTCTGGCAGTGCATTTATGTTTAGTTTTATGCCTTTCCCTATTTGATATAGGGAATAAGCATAATTTGCTATCATTACAAGCCTTTTATTTCTTACAATTATATATTATCTAATTGAAGTGCTTATTACTAAGTGCAATTAAAATTACCCTCATAAATTGATAGATAAATCATTAATCTGCACTGCGTCCATATAACTAAGCATAAATGGAATAGATGAAGGTAGTGGTTGTATTCCAAATGTAATTACAATAAAGCTTAGAAGCTAACTAGGATTTGTTTAAACTTATGATTGCTAGTTCTCTTATAATCTATACTCAGCTTAATTAATAAATCCTGCTGTTAATGGAAGTCAAGTGATACTTCTTAATTAAAATAAGGATGACTACTTTTTGGTAAATTAGTGCTTTATTTTAAATAGCTATGCAAATATAGAAATATATCTAATTATCATTTTCTTAGCTATCTCTTGCTAAGAAGCTCCTAGCGTTAATAAACAAAGTTAAGTCATAAATAGAGCTATTTCTTATTAGTTCTTAACCACTGGAACTTTTGTAATAAGTCATAAGCAATGGAATGATAGCTATGACCAAGCTAGATATAATGAATGCATTGAAGATGTCTAAATAAGGCTTGATTAGGATAAATGAAATAATAATCTTAAAGTAAAAGTATACCAAGTATTAAATAGTAGAAGCAGCATATTAGGGATTATGCTTATTAAATTACATAGCCAGTAAGCTAGTTAATTAACTATATTAAATGAAAAAATTTAAGTTTTATTTAATAAGGTAAATATGCTGAGACGCATTCTAAGATTTCCTTTCAGCATAACTAAAAATCTTGAACTATAAAATATGAGTTAGATTTAAGACCCTAATTAAAGCAGTCATATGTCTTACTATGCAATTAACTTAAAACTAGCAAAGGCGTAAACCATCGAAGACGTACTTAAGGCCATTGAATAAATAGACTCTTCCCTTTTAGAGGATTCCCATTATAACTTTGCTTTTAAAATCATTTCTTAAAACCTTATTACTAATGACTTGGATTAGTAAAAGTAATATTGTAAGAAACTTTTTATTGACCCTCGATTTAACGCCATAAAGCAATAGATTATTTAAAAAATTGAGCAGCTGTCTCCTTAGGAAGTTTGTGACTTTAGCATTTTGCTCAATAGAATTAAAACCAATTGTGGAGTAAAATTTATAACCTAGCAAAATAAGCATGCGCTTAAGAGAAGAGTTTAAGAGTTAGCTATGGAAAATAAATTTAATATTGATTAGCTTATTTTACTCTACCTTAACTTAAAGGTTATGAAGGAAATTTCTTTTATTCTTGAAGGTAAGCTTTCAGATGTTCTAAGGAGAGACACTTCCAAAAACATTATTCATGTTACTGGAATAATTCAGGCAATGCATGAAGGATCCTTCAGCAAAGATCTCTTAGAAATAACTATGCGCAAGTGCTTAAGCTTAGATTTATCTTAGCAAAGCGTGAACAATTTGATCAATTATACAATCCAACTTTTTAAGATGAACGCAATGCACAATTTTGGTTCGAGTTTTACCTTATTGAAATAACTTGAATCTGTAATGACCAAAAAAATAAAGGAATTTAGCAGTGAGGATATCCACCTTTTGCTGAATGAAATAAAAGAAGTTGTTGGTTTGACTTAACAGTTAGTAAGTGAATATGCAAACTTACTGAAGTTAGTTTGCAACAAAGCTGTATCAGAAGGATTAGTAAGCGCAAAGATTAATTTGAACTTGCTAATCGAAGTTCTTCATACTATACAAGTCCTCTAAAATAACAAAATTTACATCTACAATCAAGAAGAAATTTCCCAACTTATTCAACTAATCTTCAGAGATGTAAGCGAAATGAATTTAACTTAGTTAAAAAAATTAGCTTGTAGTTTAAAGTAACTTTTGCCTTAAGCTAAAGAATAATATTTATAAAAGATGATCAGTGTATTTAAGAGGGAAGATAAAGAAGATTTCCTTTTATCAGTTAGTAGTCTTCAAGCTCTTACTCATTTGATTAGAAATGAGACTACTAATCAATAACTTTGAAATGATTTCATGGAGGCAAGAAAACCACAAATTTAATAGATTTTAGCAGATGATGATGTAGTGAAAAAAATAGAACTCTTAGACCTGCTAAGTGAATCATAAAATAGTAATAAGGCAGATTTAATTTCCTAGTTAAAGGATTAAATCACTAGCATTGCTACTAGTCAAACATTCGACTAACACAAGAACGTTATAGAAATTTTAGATAATCTATCTTAAACTACATTAATGAGACTGTCAGAGATGTGTGAAAATTTACTGTAATTTATGTATGATAATTATAGTGCCTATTAGTTCAAAGATGATTATTGGTGAAGATTGCTATAGTTAGGTAGATGCACTTCTATAAAGTAAAAATGGAAGTAGATTTGACAGAAATAAATAAATTAATAATATATAGATATAAAAGTTCTAATGCATTTAGGAATTTGTGTTAAAAAATAAAAATAAGTTGAAAAAAAACGGGAATACTTTGAGCCTCTTCTTCATTTTTTCAACGAGAATCAAGCAAAAAATGTTTTTAATTCTAAGGGATTTTCTATAGTTATGTCATTAATAGAAGATTAAGAAATGGATGAAGAGCTTGTCAATTAAATAGTGTTCCTGCTTAACTTATACTCTAATAGGCAGCCAAATTTTATTGATCAGTTAAAAAGTCATATTTCTGATGAGTTTTTCTAAACTATCTATAATCAGTTAGATCTCAGCTCACTAGGACCATTTCATGAAAGGTTGTTAGATTTCATAACTATCTACTTTACTTCAAGAAACTAAAATTATAATGGATTTATTTACGACGTTGCTTGGTATTTACACAAATAGGATATTTTAAATCAACATCAATTATACTAGATTACAGAAGAGATTAGTAAATAAACCATACCAGAGAAGTTTATAACCAAAATTAGATCAAGCTATTTACTTAGTTAAGTAGGAAACAATACAAGATAAACATTCTAGAAAATGCTGTCTTTCACAAAAAATACTGATAAATTCCCTCAAATTGTTGATGCTTTAATTCATTGGCCTGACTCTATAAGCTAGCAGCATCAGTTTGATATTTAAGCTTCAATCATGAATTGAATAGAAAAAAATAGAGATAAACTTACAGAATTGCTAACCTTAGGTGATAACTTGAGTCAAGTCTGTTATAAGTACAATCTACCTATGGAAGAAATATTTTAAATCCTCTAAAAAACTGAAATTTCTTAACATAACTTCCTGAGAGTTTTTAAACTATATTCTAAAAGTGGAATGATTCTCCCTGGTCTTGATTAGAAACTAAACCAATAACTAAATGAATTTGCAGAAAATGGTAGTTTATCCTTTAAAATTCAAATATTACCCTATTTAAATCTTCATAATGAGAAGTATCTAAAAAGCACCTTAGACTAATTCCTATAATTAAATGAAAAATAAGTACTTATGGCTGACCGAATAGTAACTAATTTCTTTAGATTAAACTTATTTAATCAAGATTATTTCAAAAATTCTTTGCCTCAAATTATAGAAAACTACGGTTAGGATTTAAATCTTAAATTGATCTATGCGTGTGTTTAAGCCAAGTAGTTCAATTAAATTCCTAATCTAATTTCAAATATAAAAGATCCAGTTTAGGATGATATAGTCCCTATTATAAACTATTTTATAAAGCCTTATTCTCAACAATTGTTACCTTTCAAAATAAGAAACTCTAAAGACTTTTTCTCCGTCATCTATTAACTTAAGTTGAACAAGATAGACTTTGAAGATTTTGGTAACTTCATTTTACTAACCGCTCCTAATATTCTTTATCTAGTTTTCAACCAAGAAAGTAAGGCAATATAATAAATTATTTCTAATAAAGGAATTTATGATTTGATACTATAATATGTTAACGCAAAATACCCTGACAAAACTTTGAAACAGGTTACGATGACTGAGTTGAGCAAAATTATGGACAGTTTCGATCTCTTGAGAAAAAAGAAAAGCGAAAACAATTCTTAAAAATTCTTAATTTAAATCTAATAAATAGCTTTTATATCTTTCTCCTTGCTAAATATCAAGTTCTTCTAATCTTCATTTAAGTTATGCAAAATCCTTTTATTCAACTCATAGTAAGAGAAATTAAACTATCAAGTTTCATTTATAGAAACTAAGCTTTTTCGCTTATTACAATCATCTCGTTATTAAATTACTTGCTGACTATTGTTGCAAGATATCTTTCTTTGCTACCTATATTTAGCATTTCTCCTAAGAATTTTGCAATAAACTAGTTTTAATAAACTTCTTAACTTGGATTTTACTTATTCTTGATTATATAATGAAATAATGAAAGTATCTTCTATAAAGAAACTTTGAATATACTTTTATAATATCAGATAAAACTAAAATTAAGAAATTGAAGCATAATGAGTATTGAGAGAAAGGAGAGTTAATTATGAAGGGATAAAGTTTTATTTAAATTAAATAATTTTACTAATGCTTAACTTTTAAATCTTCTAGCCTAAGCATACTTTTATTATTAATAGCTTAAACCTAAAGTGTCTTTATTACTATCAAACAAGTCAGCTCTATATAATATTTAATATACTTCTATGTCTTTTTGAAGGTTAATTAGTAGAATCTAAGGAATTTCTCATCAAGTCTATTTAGTATTTTGGCATATTCAAAATTCTTAATTAACAAAGTAGATTTAAGAGATTGAAATTAACTCAATTTTCTTATGTTTTACTTATAGATAGAAGAACTTAAAAAATAGCTAAAATAGCTAAAATAGTCTATTAAAATTTAGAATAATTTACACATATTGATTAAATATCAAATGACCTAGTATAATTAAATTCCAACATGAAGCTTTAAAAGTTTATGCAATTAAATTGTTTCTTTAGACTAAAGAATTTAGAAGGTTCTTAATTTCATATTATGGATTCAGATTTAAATAAACTAATTTAGATTGTCGTCTTTCACGTAGTTTCTTAATATAAAAGTCTTCTATTGAGTAATAATAAAATAGCATAATAAAGTAAATATAATTATCAAATGAATCATGCCTTTTATATATAACTACATAGAATTATACACTTAAATATTCTATTATCTTTCACTTTTACCATATTTCTGATTATAGTCACTCATTATCAAAATCAATTATTTTACCTAACTGATTCAAAGCTAGACAAAGTAAAAAGAACCAAAAATAAGAGGAGAAGGATGGAAGCAAAGAGTTGCTAGTGAGTGATATCATGAAATAGCGATGGAAATAAAAAAGATGATTTCTCTTTTAAATTTAAGATAAATTAAAATGGAAGCATACGTAGCTTATGAAGCACCAATATCCCCTAATAAGTTTAGCACATTTAGCTTGACTTTCTTAATCTTAGGATTTATTCTAACGAGCTTCCTATACCTGTAAGTCTTTACTTTAGTAATGTATGGAATACAAAAGAGAGATCATTAAAAACCTTTGCAAGAGATATCGTATTAGCAATGTTCGCCTCTGTTTTATTAGGACTAGGTATCTTTTTTTCAATGCTTTGGGGTGGATTATACGTATGAGGAAGTCTTAAAAATTTTAATTACTTAATACTTAATAATTTGTATATCCCAAACTTAAGCTTTAAACATTCTTTTTCTTAATCACATCAATACGAATCTAACACTTAAAAAGTACAAAAGTTCAAGCCTTTAAAACTAGAAAAGAACATATAAAAGACAAAAGTTTATAAGAAAGCTTTAATCATTATAATATAGCTTCATTAAAGTTCTATGCATATAGTAAGAAAAATAATAAATAGAAGATAAGATAAAAATATTAATAGAGCAGACGCTAATTCCAAACTTAATAGTTATTTGTTTATTTAATTCTAAAATTTAAATTACTAAGATAAATAATTATTTATATATAAAAGGAAATCAATCTCATTAATGCTAATAAATATAGTATTAAATGTAGATCAAACAATTTTTTATTAGGTAGAATAATACTTTTTGAAATTAACTATTTATATGCGTTTATTTGGGGTTAAATAATAGCATCATTTTAGTGTATTTTATATTCTTGAAATTTAGAACTTTCTAGGTCTTTGAATAATTAATGAATATTAATAAAAAACCTTTTAGTAAAACTTCTACATGACAATACCTATTCTATCATATCTCTGTATAAATAGAGTTTTTCTATAAAATTTATTATAATTTACTGTTATTATCATTCCACACAGAGTTAAGCATATTCATATAACTTTAGTTAATATAACTAGTTTATAATTACATAATCTATTATTTATGCACATTTCTATTAAAAATATATATTTTAATTTGCTGTTTCTACATAGAAGTGTACTTAATATAATGAGAGATTAGAATCCAATTGTTATAACGATATCTGCTTAATGTTTCCAAAGCAAATATTAGTTTCGAAATTAAAATAAATATAAATGTAGCTTATTATTCTTTTAATTAATGCTATTTTTAATATTAGAATTATTGGAATTAGTCTGTTTTCCAAAAGACAAGAAACTAGCCTAGCTATTATTAACTATTACAATATATTAGCAATACCATAAAGGAACTAATTATGTAAATAGATATTATTGGCTTTCATATAATGCTCTTTATAATCTTATAGATGCAAAATGAAATAATGTATTTATATATAAAAGAAAACTCTATAAAATTTAAGATTTTAGAGTAAATTAGTATGCAAATATAAAAGATAGCCTTATATGAAAAAGCACTATAAATCAATTAAAAAATTAAAAGAATAAATTTATTTGTAGTTAAAGCTTTCACTAAGAGTGAATTGTATAGATAGCTATTCTTCCATCTTTCTATCCACTCACTATTATTCCTTTCCCTTCAAATATATTCAAATCATCTGCTTTGTGCAATTTCATTGCGTAATCTAATTTTGTCTCAACCATCTAAGTTTAGCCTTCATCATTCACTTCCATAATTGCTGTCTATTTATAAGCATTCTAAGTTCATAACTCATACAGAATAATCACTTTATTTTCTCTTAAACGTGTCGTCTTTACTCTCGATACGTTGTCTCCTTTATCACTATGTTAAGTTAGCCATATTAGTCCCTTATTCTCTTAATCATGCCATCCCCCTCCAAAATCAAAAAAACCTCCTCTCTCACTCTCCCCTTACGATACTATTCCAAACTCCTCATTCAATTTAACACATCCTATATTTCTAGCAGTATTTACATATTCTCCTGTTTTACTATTATCTAAGCTTGGACTTTCTCCTGCAAATATAACCAAATATCCTTGATCCAGAAACTCTATTCCTGGTGCTGCTAATTCAGTGTATGTTTTATTATCGTTCGATCATTTGTAAAATTTTTTAGAACCTGATATTTCTTTATATAGAGGATATTTTTTTCCAGCTGGTGAAACTTCTTATTCTCCATGATTCGTCTTAAAAGTATAAATTAAATGAGTTTTCATTCCATTCCTATCGAAATCCCATACATTAATTCCTCTTGGATAATTATCTCCTAAGTCCATTCCTAAAAACTTTTCTTATTTACCTACTCTTACTGTATTTCCAAATGAATGTCCTGATGTTTATCCATTGTTCTTCGCTACTTCTAATGTACTAGCATCAAATACTACTGATATTCCTCCTTAATGATTTAAACCGTCACTACTCTTTGTCATTAATCTCGAGATATACATTCCGATGTAGTTTCCATTAAATGCTAAATTTGCTTATGCAAACTGATATATATTAAGACCTTAAGTTGAAGTATCAATAGAAGCATGTTTAATTTCTTATCCTGTTTCACTATTAGCTTTGTACATCAAGAATTATCTTGTTGATACTTTATCATTAGCATTCCCATTCTCTATCACACAATAAAATATCTCCTTATTGTTTCCTAAAGTAGCCGCTCCTAAATTGAAATTTTAAGGTAATACGAAATCGATAGTTTTAGATGATAGTAAATCTTGTGATATTCAAGTTAAATGACATTTGCTAAGTTCTTTATTTTATCAGAACACCCCATACTTACTTCCTTCTTTAACAAAATAAAAATTTCTATTTGTGGTGTAAACATTTTCATGTGATCCGGGTCCATGATTAAAGTCTTCTGGAACGAAAGGATTATTTGGAACTTTATATATTCTTGCTTCTATTTTGATTCTACCATTATCAAATATTTTAGCTCCTTCTACATCTTATGAGAGAAGAGTTAATACACTTAATCTTTCTTTTGCAGCTACTATAACATATATTTTTTATTCTACTAGTTCACTTATATCAGAGTCAGGTAAATGCGTATATTCTTGATTGTCTATTTCATTTCCATTTACTTTAGAAATCAATTATAAGCCAACTCCATCAAATTAAAATATTTTGTAATCCTGAAAATCTTAGAATTTGTAGTATAAATGATGACGAGATGCAAGGAAGTTTGAAGCCTTATGTTAAGGAGGTTAAATTTAATAAGCTTCAAGAGTTTAATTATTAGATCCATTAAGAATACCTTTAGTCACTTTTCAATCATTATTATTAAATCGTCCATCGGTATAACAAGAGTTTTAATAAAATTAAGAAACGATTGCTAAATTTCCGATAACATCATTAGACTAAATACTTGGCTTATTTTCTGGATTATGTACTGAGTTTTTACCTTGAAGTAACTTATCTTCTTGAGGCTAGAATTTATAAGTAATTAATGAAGGAAGGTTAGAAGTTAAAGTTTATGGATTTTCTTCTTTTTTAATTATAGTGTCTTATTATTTTTATTACTCTTATTTATTAGTTTATTTTTATTTTTCTTCTTTTTCTTAATATACTTCTTACTTCAATTCTTCTTCCTTTTTTAATTCTATTTATCTCATTTCTTCCTTTTTTATTTCTAATTATTTTTCTTCTTCCTTTTTTAATTCTAATTTTCTTTCTTCTTCCTTTTTTATTTCTAATTATCTTTCTTCTTCCTTTTTTAATTCTAATTATTTTTCTTCTTCCTTTTTTAATTCTAATTATCTTTCTTCTTCCTTTTTTATTTCTAATTATTTTTCTTCTTCCTTTTTTATTTCTAATTTTCTTTCTTCTTCCTTTTTTATTTCTAATTTTCTTTCTTCTTCCTTTTTTATTTCTAATTATCTTTCTTCTTCCTTTTTTATTTCTAATTTTCTTTCTTCTTCCTTTTTTATTTCTAATTTTCTTTCTTCTTCCTTTTTTATTTCTAATTATCTTTCTTCTTCCTTTTTTATTTCTAATTTTCTTTCTTCTTCCTTTTTTATTTCTAATTTTCTTTCTTCTTCCTTTTTTATTTCTAATTTTCTTTCTTCTTCCTTTTTTATTTCTAATTATCTTTCTTCTTCCTTTTTTATTTCTAATTATCTTTCTTCTTCCTTTTTTATTTCTAATTTTCTTTCTTCTTCCTTTTTTATTTCTAATTATCTTTCTTCTTCCTTTTTTATTTCTAATTATCTTTCTTCTTCCTTTTTTATTTCTAATTTTCTTTCTTCTTCCTTTTTTATTTCTAATTTTCTTTCTTCTTCCTTTTTTATTTCTAATTATCTTTCTTCTTCCTTTTTTATTTCTAATTATCTTTCTTCTTCCTTTTTTATTTCTAATTTTCTTTCTTCTTCATTTTTTATTACTTTTTCATTTTCTTCTTGATTAATTTTTTATAATTCTTTTTCCGGTTTAACTTCCTCTATTGACTGATTTTTTGTTTCTTGATCACTTTTTTTTAATTATTTGCTTTTATTCTTCTTTCTTTTCTTTTTCCGTTTATTAATTGTTTTTATTTTGTTACTTATCTTGCACTAAGATTTTAGATTCTTATTTTAAATTATTTTCTTAAGTTTATTTATTTTCTTCTTTTACTACTGTTTTATTTTTATTTTTATCTTCTTCCTTATTTTTTGATTTTTTAACATTTTTACTTTCTTTTTACTCATTTTAAATTGTTTATTTCTCCTTTTCTTAAGATTTTTTTAATTCTAATTCCTTTTAATACTATTTATGCTTATCTTACTGTTCTTTTTCTTTATCTTACCTTTTTCTAGATTTTTCATGTTCTTGTTTAATATCTGACTAGATATTAGAAGACTTAGCTTTGCTTTCTTCCTAAGAATTTGTTTTGATTCTTTATTTTGGTTGCAATTTTTCTTCTTAAACACTATCTTTTGCTTTTTTAGTTGAATTTCCACAACCCATTTGTGTTTTATATGAAACGCTTTTTGGATAAATTTAAATTAAGTTTAAATAATTAAATTTAATCTAATTTCAGTTACTACTATAAAATTAAGAACTGCTTTGTTACATAGCATCAAAATAAAAGACAGATGTTCTTATTTATAAGAACGCTAGTATTAAAGTGGTTTTAAGAAATTAATATAGAAGCATCCATTTAAATATTTATTACTAGCGTAGCTTGCTACTTACTTTACCTATCTTCTCTTAATTATACTTTACATTATTCTTGCTTTATTTCTGCAAAACATTCTATCCTTAAACATTTTGTATTACCTTATGCTAAATTTTAAAGAGATGCTTTTTCTAGACGAAATAGGATTGAAAGGTAATCCTATGATATAAAATAATTGCTTTAATAGTTATTTTTAAATAACAAGCTCTTTATAAAAGCTAGTTTAAAAGTAACTAAAGAGTTATATCCTTTATTCTTATAGAAAGCCTTACATTTGAGAATAGTTCTTGAAGTACCAGTCAACTAAGAACATAGGTATTGCAGATAATCAACTAAAGACTTTTTAAATAGATAATTTATATAGCATTAATAAACTATGCCAAAATAGAAAAAATTGAATGGATGACTAAAATAAATTATATTGGAGTATTTTATATTTATACAAAATATTAGTATCTCACTATCCCTATTTATTTTAAAGAGTAATTGAAGAAAAATAATTTTGTAAGACAGTTTTATGATAATAATATTAGTTTGCTTATCAATTTAGTGATGATATTATAAGCTAATTTAGTATTTTAGACTATATCTTTATTTATGATAAAAGATAAGCTTTAATATATAAGATAACTAAATAATTATAACTAGCTTTATAAATAATTTAGCTTAAGTAAACTTAGATCCCTTCATTTATTAATAAATTTGTTGCTTTAATTTAAAAAATTTTAATCTTTAACTTAGAAAATTAGCTAAATTTTAAATGAACAGTACATAATTTATAGGCTAATAACTAAACTCTATCGCTAGTTAATGCTCCTTTTGTCGATATATTTTGCTTTAGAAATAAATAAATATTATATTATGCTTAAATAAATAATTTTAAGCCATATTTTATTCTATAGATTATTAGTTCTTTTTATTTTATACTAAGAAGGAATCTACAATTACTTAGTTTACCTAGACTTTAAATAAACCTATTGAACTCTCTTATAACAACAATATCATACTTCCAAGTTGTAAATAAGTCTTATTTATGTAATAAATTCTAAATATAGATATAGTAAAGTCTTAGAAGTAAACAGAAAAAGTTTTAGCTATACTTACTTTTTAATATTTTTAAAATACTTTAGCAAAATGATAAAATATGATAAGAAGAATGATTGTTTAAATAATTTTAGGCAATTGATTTAATAAAGTTTTAGTAAGGCTTTATAAAATAGAGTTCTAATCTAGAATTGAAAAAATTATAACTTTTAACTATATTCAACTTAAAAGTTTGGTTAATTAGTTTGCACTAGATAATTTTACTTATTATTTAAACTATAAAAATGATGAAGTCTTCAAATCTTGCTCCTGTCTTCCTCTTGGACAAATCAGAGAAAAAGTCCTAGAGAAATAGCAGTCGAAACAAAAAAAATAAGAGTCTTCTTCTCATTAATAAACCAAAATAAGAACCTAACAGCTCCAATAAAAACCATCTAAGTTAATAAAAAGAAAAGGTTCTAATATATTACTAAGAAAATAACTTAAATTCAAAATTTTCGAATTAAAGCAAAATTCAACAGCTGGTGCTTAAAGTTTTTAGCCTCCAGGAAATTTTATGGTATCCAAAAAGGAAAATTAAAAAATTAGGGACTTATTAGAATACGGATTAGACAAATTAGAGATGAAAAGGATCAACTAGGAGAGGGAGCTCCAAGCATACTGGAATATTAGACTGAACAGAGATAAGAAAATGTAAACTTGGAGATATAATATAAAAACAGGAGAGGAATCTCCAAAAACTGTAGAGTATTTCAATGAACAAAAAATTTATACTTTATAAGATGGAAATTGAGTAAACAGAGGTTGCACTCAATAATCAAGTATATTTGAAAGAAAAAGCGGCTATTATTGCCTATTATTGCTTATTATTGCTAGAGCTAGTGACATTTATACAAGAGATGCTAATATTTTTAGAAATTCAAAAAGAAATATTGATAAAAATAATATGAACAATTCAAAATAATTTATTTTGATTAATAAAGAGATATTTACAGAATGAAATGAAGTGTAGCATCTGTTGGATTATAACTAGGTTAAGAAAAAATGAAGAAACTGAGTTGATTCTAGAGATTATAAATTCAAACAGGAGTAGGAGTGTAAATAAAACACCTTATTTCAAGCTGTGACCTAAATGGCACTGCTAAATATGGTAATTGCAATAAATAAATATTTAAACTAATATTTTATAGATCTCTAATCTGTATAATCTAATTTATAGTTCATTTTAATTTTTAAAAAGTTTATTAAGTCCTCAATAAATACTTCTATTTAAAACTGATAAATTCTTACTTCTTAAATATCCTTAATAATAAGTCACTTGAATTATAATATAGGTAGCATTTATTATAGACTAATGGCAATATAAATATTAAATTATTAATGATGCGAGTATAATTGACTACTTTATTTGTCATGGTTACTTTAAATTGATTGGAAATAGTTTCAATATAAAAAGGTAATTTTAGCAAAGTTTATAATAGATTAGTATAATATCTAATATAATGCTTAGTCAAGCATCAAAGAGCATAGTAATTTCTAATGTTTCTAGTATTAATGAGACAGTTTTATAAAAGAATAGCAAATAATTATAATAGAATATCTATTTATAAAGAAGACTATATTGTCTCAATAAATGTAATCAAGCAAGTCTATCATTTTCGTTTGCTTAGGAAATATCAACCGAAGTGCTGTTGCTGAAGGTTTACTTCGTTTTCACTCACCCAATACTAAAGTTAAGAGTGCAGGTACTGGAGGTCATTTCGCTGGAGAACCAGCAAGTTCTGAAATGATTGCTGCAGTAAAAGAGAAAAATATTGATTTAACTTATCATAGAGCTAAATAAGTTTGCTAAAACGACTTTGAAGAGTTTGATCTTGTTATTGCAATGGATAGCTAGAACTTCAAAGATTTAGAAGATATCATACCTCAGAAACACAAAGGAAAATTACATCTATTTTTGCCTACCTATGCGTCACATCTTAAAATAACAGATACTCCTGATCCTTATTATGAAGGAAATTACTAAAGAACAATTGAAGTTGTGGAAGAAGGAATAAAGGGATTGATTGCATAGGAAAACTTAAATTGATTAGAAATAATTTGATTAAAATATCTTTAAACATGCTGATTTATTAATTCTCTATATCTATTCTAGTTAACTTCATTTAAAATCTCTTTATTCTCAATGCTAAGTAATGGATAATCCCAAAGTTCTACTTTTATTATAAAATAAACTTGACTTGTGTGCTGTTATATATAGGGTTTGCTTTTTAGATGTAATTAATATAAAATTAACTAAAATACACTAACTTATTACTTCAAAGCTATTTGAATTTGCTTATAGAAGTAAATTTAAAAGCAGAAAGCATTTCTTAAATATTTGTACGGATAAGCTAGCAAGTATTGCTGCTTATTTAATAAGTATAATCATAATAATTTATCAATATAGGAAATAGGAAAGCTTTATAAGTCAATGATCTAAAGCAGTATTACATTTAACTAAATTATTTACTAAGGCAATAAGTTATTAGTTATTAGCATAGTAAATATTCCTATTCTTGTATATCATGTATCTAAACAATTTAAGAACAGAGCATTAGATAAGTATAAGTTTACAAGTTTAGAGAGTAGAATAAATCAGATAAATAAATTATAAGTAGTTTTACTTTAGTCAATTATATATTCCTAGCTTGACTTAATTAGTAATCTATTATCCTAACAAAAAATAAGAGAATTCCAAATTAGACAATAAAAATAATATAAGATATTCCAAATTAAATTCAATATATATTATAGGATGTAGCATATCTTCATCTATAGTTATAAATGTAATAGTAATCTTATAAAGAGAGAAGGCTAAATCAAATGGAAATAGCAAAATTGCTTGTTTTTAAATAAAGGGAATCGTTTTATATTAGCAATAATACTAATTTATAATGCTTATAAATGAGCAATACTTCTATTAATTATCTTGAGAAAATTAGCTTATAATATGTTTATATAGTCTTAGTGTAATATGTATTGCTTTTAATAAAATATTCATTCTAGTTGGCTGTATATTTCATAAAATGTTATCTTTACAATATAGATATATTTTTATTTACTATCTAGATTTAGATAGCTAGCTTGAAGAAAAATAATTAGAGATTGATAGCTTATATAGAAATATAGTAAATTGCTTTTTAAATTAAAAACTACTATTTTAAGCTTTTCTATCTGTTAAATAATTCACAAGTTAAGATTTGATAATGTGGTAATTATTGAGTTATCATGATAGAATAAATGGCTATCATAATCTAATTTTAGTAAGTAGAAATCAAATTTAATTTCTAGATGATCTTGATATAAACTTTTTACCATAATAAATGCTAGTTATCTAGGCTTACTTATGGTTCTAATAATTCTTAGCTAAACTAAATATTTATCTTTGTAATTCTTGGTATTTAATATCAATGAAAGCTAAAATTAATAACTTATCTATATTCAAAATTATTTCTATTGTTTCTCTTAGTTAACAGGCCAAAGAGTAATTAGGCCATTCTAACCATCAAATTAATAAGTTTTGAAATTTCTACTTTTTTAGGATTTTAGTTTTTATTCCCAGAGGTAGAGAAAGAAAATAGAGATAGATAATAATATTGGCTTAGTAGTTCTGCATTTTATTTAGCTATTTTATATAAACTCAATCTTTAAATGGGAAATTGCAATTTCAAAACAGATAGTTTCGACCCAACAGTTGGTAATTTTTAGCACAGAAATAAGTAAAAGCCAATTTAATTTTAACTATGTAATTGGAAAGGGTGGCTTTGGTAAAGTATGAAAAGTGGAAAAGAAAAAGGAAAATATTATTTATGCCATGAAGGAAATGAGCAAAGCTAGGATTATTGCGAAACGATCGGTTAATTCTGTGATGAACGAAAGAAAATTGCTAGCTATGCTGAGGCATCCATTCTTAGTTAATATGCATTTTGCTTTTCAGGATAGAGAAAACTTATACCTTGTAATGGATCTCTTAACAGGTGGAGATTTAAGATTTCACTTAGGTCAATAACGTCGTTTTAGCGAAGAATAAACAAGTAAGGACTAATGTAGAATTTTTTGTAGCATGCATCGTTACAGGACTAGAATATCTACATACAAATGGAATACTTCATAGGGATATTAAACCAGAGAATTTGGTATTGGATTCTCGGGGATATTTGCGTATAACAGATCTTGGAATTGCAAGAGTGTGAAACCCAGAAAATGCTTAAGATACATCAGGTACTCCAGGCTATATGGCTCCTGAGGTAATGTGTAGATAAAATCACGGAGTGGCTGCCGATTACTTTGCAGTTGGAGTAATAGGATATGAGTTTATGACAGGAAGAGTAAGCTTTTCTAAAACAGAGGCCATACACAGGTAAAAGCCGAAAAGAAATAAGAGATTAAATTTTAGCTCGCTAAGTTTAACTAAAACGACATGAAATTCCATAAGGATGGTCACTAGAAGCTGCTGACTTCATTAACAAGGTAAACCATAATTCAGCTAATCTAAAGAAAACCTGTGAATAGATTAGGCTTGAATGGTCCGCAGGAAGTAAAATCACACATTTGAATTAAAAATTATCCTTGGTAAAATCTATTAGAGAAAACAATAGAACCTAAATTTATTCCTAATCAAAAAGAGGACAACTTTGACTTAAGATAAGTGAAACAAGATCCTTGGAAAGAATAAAATGAAGAATTACTCAAATAAAACACACTTTTGCTTAGAAGAAATTCTGTTCAGGCATTATTTAATGGCTACTACTACGAAGCAAATAATTAGAAAACGGCATAAAATTAATTAAATACTCCCAGCATTGGTAAAACGATGTCACTTACTTAGTAACGGTAAAACACAGCAGGTGAGCTTCATCCTTAGAATTCATTGCCCTTATCATCGTTGGAAGTTTAACATTAATTTGCCTTATTAATAGTATTTAAGCTATTTATTTATTATATTTAGATTGTAACTTATCTTAAATTTACAGTTTCATTACATTTATTATTACAGTGAAGAGGGTTTTAAGCTTCAAGTGTATACAAAGATAAGTAATTAATTTTGGTATTTCTGTATAGCAAAGTTTATAATAGCTATCTTAATAAAATGCTCATTCTTCTATTTTTAAGAAATTACATCAAATTATCAATAGAAATCATTCATTACTTTATTTAGTTGGGTTCTATTACGCTTTTATAAACCAGTGACAGAAAACGTAGATTGAAAAGCAATTTTCCTAATAAAAATGCAAAAACAAAACTCACAAGCAACTAAATACTTTCTATTATTCGCTCTATTTTAGGATATCTCAGTAATATCTAGTTTTTAGCCTAAATTTAACTAATTACCTTATATTATTTATTTTGCTATTTAAATACTCTGAAGTATATAAGCTTTATTAATTTTGATTACTTTATAGTTATATCTATCATCTTTTTCTAATGCATGACATTTTAAGTAACCTTAACTGCAAAAGTTTTTCTTTAGAACTTATTTAGCAATTAAGATCTTAAAATTATATATAAGAGCTAAGAATTGCTACTTTTGTACTGATTGCTGGTAGATAAAGGGAAATACTTCTTCAAGCAGCTTTGATTAGAGTTATTATTGGCTAAGCTATTAGAGAAAGAATAGATTGATAAAGTATATGAGAGTATTTTTAACTAAAGAAGATTTAAGTTTAAGTCTAAAGAATAAGGTTATCAGCTTATTTGTCCTAAGTTTCCTTTTCCAGAGAAAGTATTATTAACGGTAATAAAAACATCTTCTAGGGTAGCATTCGAAAAAGTCCATTCCATAATGAGGTTCTTAAGTTCTTTCTTTTCGTTGTTTTCTAGAATCTAGCAGAATTGGATTCCTTTTTCTAGCTAATCTTAAGGTAAAATAAAAATAACACTTCCGGCGTTTTAATCCAATACTTTAACACTAGGCATCTATGCTTTAACTTCTTGAATTAACTGCTCTACTTTTTCAGGTTAAGTAACTAAATGAAAGCGATAAAATTTGCAAATTGTATTTTTGAGGGATAACGAAGTGCCAATACACTAAACTTGTCCTGAAGCTATAATGGCTATTCTATCTGAAAGAACATCTGCTTCTTCCATAGAATGAGTAGTTAAAATTACAGTTCTATCCTTTTTAAGTTGTTGAATTAATTCCCAAACTTGTCTCTTTTATTTAGGATCCATTCCTGTTGTAGGCTCATCAAGGAATAGTACTTTTGGATCTCCCACGCAGCTTATAGCTACAGAGAGTCTTCTTTTCATTCCTCCAGAGTAAGTTCTAGTTTTTTTATTAGCTACATGAGATAATCCTACTTAAGCTAGCAAGTCTGATATTTTCTAATTTAGTTCAACCTTTGTAAAGCCTAAATTTTTTATTTTGGCAAAGAGTCATAAATGCTCATGAGCTGTAAGTTCATCCCATAGTATATCATGCTGTGGACAAAACCCTATTATACTTCTAAGTTTTTGGATTTAAAAGGTATCTTTATGAATCAAGCAATCAAAAATTCTTGCATATCCTTCTGATGGATCTAAAAGACCTGTCAAAATACCTATTAAAGTAGTCTTGCCAGCTCCGTTTTATCCTAGTAAGCCTAAGCATTCATTATCTTAAATTTGAATGAAAGCAGATTAAAGTGCTTGCACATCACCAGATGATTTCCATAAATGTTTTCTATAGGTCTTTGATAGACCTACCAAACGAATACCTTTAAATTCTAAATTTTTTTCGCTTTCTTCATTTGCAATAATTGATGTCTTTTCATGTTCTACTGATACAAATGAAGCTGTGGTTTTGCTATCCAACTAGATATTTTACGCAATATTTTCATGTCCCTTATGCCTCCTACAATTTGAATTCCAATAGCTAGGAGTTAAAAAGAAATGTATCGGACTAAATAAAATACTTACTAGGATCTTCCTCCTCTGTTATGAGCAATTATGTGATCTAGATACCATAAAGCTCCTAGGAAAATAGCTGAGTTGAGATACATCCAGCCAATACTTGTAAAATCAGAAGGAACATCATATTCAGTTCCAGTTCAGCTAATTGTTCCAACCTATTTCTTCGTAAAGTCAGAATATTCATATCCATCTCCTTAAACTTTCCTGTACTATTCTATATCATAATGATAGCAAGCTTCTGCTCCAATTCTTTTGATTATTTTTGAAAAATGGAAAGGAGGGTAAAATGAAAAAAAAGTTCTTACGGCTATTCCCCAATCAGGCACATCGTCAGAATAGATATAAAGGAATAAGAATGTATCTGACATAAATGTCTCCAAAACAAGGCCAACTAAAACAAAGGCAAAGCTCAAAGCATATGCTACTTTTGTATTTTCTACAAGAGAACTTAAACAAAAAGCTAAGCAGGCCATACTAAATCCGAACGTAAAGAATAGAAAAATTTAAACTCTATATTATATCTTACAAAGCAGGAGAGTTTGTAAACCAATCCATAGAAAATGCCCACCCAAAAAAGCTAAATAAGCATGCCATTAAAAAGCAAAAAACTACTGCTACAATAATTCAACTGAGCCAGAAAGGAAATTATCTCATTCCCATAACAATTAAGCCAGTTCTTAATTTATTTTCCTTCTCTCGGACAACTTCTGTAAGAAAGATCACAAAGACTGTTATAAAAGGCATATAAAAATAAAAAGGACCGAAATCCATAACTACATCTGAGTCTTAAATGAAACGATTAGGAAGAATGGGATAAGACTGCTCTTTTGCATTTATCCACATTTTGTTTTACGATTTTACGTTCTTATATTTATTTAATTAACTATTTTGGTAGTCAATTATGCCATTATCAACAGCAAGCTTAACTGCTAAGGTCTAATGATCAGTAAAATAGGGTTTATTGAAGCTTCTTATATAGTTCTAAATCTCTACTTGAGTTATATTGTAAAAGAGAGTGTAAATGAACAGACTGAAAGATTTGTCATCTGTTTGACAGGGTAATTTCAAATTAGTGAATTAAGGTATGTTGACTGAATAATCGTTAGTGCAGAATAGAATTCCAGTCTGGACTTTTTTAGGATTTTTCTACAAATAGTCTTAGAATGCTGTTGTATTTTAACCTAAGACCTTAATATCTTTATTAATTTTCAAGTTATATTTTTAGCTTATATAGTTTATCACGTATTCTGGTCAGTCTTGATTTCCGTTTGAGTATCCAATTCCAACTGTTATGCAATCATCTAAAAGAAATTCATTTTTGTTGCATTTATCTATTTTCGTTAAATCATACACCTTCGTATCCAAATCTCGATGCTAGTATTTTCCATAAACGACTTTTTAAAGTAACAGCAAATAAAGCAGGATAAGAATTGGACTAAGAATCATTGACAAAGATAGTTTAAGATTTCTTTTGAAAATAAGGAAATTCTTTCAAAGGAGTAGCCACAATTAGACTCAGAAAATCCTACAGTAGCTTTTTTAGCCATTTTTCTCAACAGGTATTTGTTCGACATTGACCTAATGTAAGCTTTCCTCATTAAGTTAACGAGGACCTTCTACATTAAAAGCTGCCAATTACATTTTTTTATCAGATTTTTTTCGATATTAAATATAAAAAAAAGAAAGTAAAAATGAATAGTTAAATTTCCATTAATTAACATAAATTGTTCAAATCATCTTGTTTCTTATTATTTCTACAATAAACTCCTTGTCAAGCTCTTCAAACGCATTTGTGTTCACTACTTTTTCAAAGTTTTCTTCGATGAAGCTTCGTGATGCCTCATAAAGTCTCTCACAATTTAAAGCTTTAGCGTGCTTATATAGCATAGCTGCATTATCTACATTCAAACTATTAGCGAGTTATATTTCACATCTTAGTTTAAGAGATGTAAAGGAGAATCGATCAGCCAAGGAAAGCAAAGATTAGAAGTTGGTTGAATTTAACTAAGGAGAATCTTCATCTGAGTACATTCTTTTCAGCATTTCATACATTTCATTATATTGAACGCCAGTTATTTCAAACTCTCCTTACGACTTTTCCTTAAAATCATGCTAGCAAAGCTCCTAAAAATATTGACTTCGACTAGCAAGAATCACCTTATGAGCGTAAATGATTTTATCCTCGATTTAGAGCGAAATATCAGAAAATGTACTATCATTTAGGATCTATAGAAAGTCATTATTATTTGAATTTTTCTATTTATTTTCAACATTTTCTTAGTGACACTTACAAAAGCATTCTTCTACTTCCATTCCAGTCATAAAATTACATTTACATTTTTGGCATTCATTCTGTCCCGCTCTAATATCCAAAATAGTTGAATTATTCATAATTTCTTCAATGAAGGCAGGGTTTGGTAAAATGACTCTTCCATCTGGTAAAAAAAAAAGTTCTTTTACCTCAAATTAAGGATCTTAAATCTGGTTAGGAATAGAAAAGGATCTTAATATTATTTCTGATAATACTTTCTAACAATAATCTCTCAACTTAATAGCTCCATAAGTTTTTGCTAAATGGAACATTTCTATAGCATATTTCGGAGATCTAATTGTAGAATCAAGCTACTCAACGTTGTCAAGATAGAAAAAATCTATCAATATCTTGAAAAGTCTCTTATCGTTAGAAATCTTTATTTCCACTATTTTGTTGGTTATGTTATGAAATCCAGGCTACAATAATATTTATCTGCCATGAGGTTATAATTATTGTTAATTATTTTGCTGCAGTTTCTCACGAAAATATGGAGATCTACAAGCTATTATAACTTTATGTGCGTAGATTTTTTCACTATTATTAAATTGAAAACACATATCTACAAACTGCTAATTTAAATATGCATTGTAGAGATCTTTTGCCAAAAAATTTGGAGGAGATTCTACAATAGCAATATTATGGACTCCACCACTAGATATTTATATTACTTTTCTGTGTATTAGAGACATTATCATTTTTGGTCTTGTGTTGAATGTGTAACTTCTTCCGTCTAGTTGCCGTCTTTTATGTTAATCTTTATTGTCTTAATTATCAAGTCCTAATTAGCCACATGAAGAAGCGCCGAAAGAATAAATTTATCCTTTTTCTGTCAAGCAAAGAGTATGAGCTTCACCGCAACTTATTTGCATGATTATTTTACTCTTTAATGAGGTTACTAATTAAGGTATCGGCTCATAAGGTGATCCTTCTGGATCAGTTGGCAAGTTTCTTATATCTTCAAAGCCTAATTATCCACAAGCAGCTGCTCCTCATCCATACACTTCTCCTTAGAATGTTAAAGCCATTGAATGAGAATCTCCACAAGCTATTTGCTTTATTTTACGATTTTTTAAATGATCAACTAATTTAGGTACTGGCATAAAAGGACAGTTATCTGAGTCAACAGGCATTTGTGAAATATCACCTAATCCTAATTAACCAAAAGATCCTCCACCAAACGTATAAACTTCTCCATCATTACTTAATACCATTGTATGTACATCGCCACATGCTGCTTATATTAAATGAACGTTTCTCAAATTTGCTGCCATCTTCGGTGTAGGTTGAAAAGGATAACCATCTTCATCTGCTGGAAAAGTTGAAGTATCTGGATGTCCTAACTATCCACATGCACCTGCTCCTCACGAATATAACCTTCCATCTGATATTATGGCTACAGAGTGTGCTTTTCCACAAGCCACATATTTAACTTTAACGTCTTTCAAATCTTATATTAATCTAGGTATTGGCTAATAAGGGCATCCATCTTCGTCTTTTGGCATTTAAATTGTGTCTGGATGCCCTAATTACCCGCAACCACCTCCACCTCATGAATAAACAAGACCATTTAAATCAACAGCTACAGTATGAGCATCTCCGCAAGCAACTAAAACAACTTAAACGTTAATTAAAGCTTCTACTAATTTAGGTTCAGGCTAGTAAGGATAACCTTCAATATCTGTTGGCATTTCTTTTATCTCACTTAAACCAAGTTAACCGCATGCAGAAGCACCTCATGAATAAACTCTTCCTGCTTATGTAATTGCAACTGTATGACCATCTCCTCCAGCTACTTAAACAACTCTAAGACCAGATAGTTAGTTTATCTCCAAAGGAATAGGCTGGAACGGAAATCCATCATTATCTTTAGGTAATTTTTCAACTATTAAAGGATTATAGCCTAACTATCCCATTTCCCCTGATCCCCAGGTATAAACATCTCCTCCTTCCATTTATAAAGAATAAATAAAATAAATTAGAACTTTCTTCTTATTATTCCATATAGTGCTAAATATCAAAAAAGCCTATTAAAAACTTTATTACCAATAATATCTTTCTTTAAATGAAAATATTGAAACAATATTCAAAGCTAAATTCAATTAATAGACTTATATTCAAACTTACTATTTAGTCAGTTTTGTCTAATAAATCTATGTAACCTTATCTTCATTTTTAAATAAGATATCAAAATGGTAGATTTAAAAAATCAGCATTTTGGAAGACATAAAAGACGAAGTTTGAAGCAAAGAAGTAAAATTATAAAATTTATTTTTAATTCCTCTCATAATACTTTGAATAAGTTTTCTAGGCATAGTCATTTTAATTGGGCAGCAAAGGTATCAAAGTTATATTGAGTACTAAAGTATTTAGATCTATATTTATTTATATTTTAAAGGAGAGCTTATTAATGAAAGCCTTTTATCTAATTTTTCAGAAGCAGAAGGAAATTGAAAATTTAGACTAATTGGTAATAAACCTCAATCTTTCAATATTTTGATTTAAACCATTTAGGTATTCTTTATAATTGGTACTGAACTAAATTCTTTTGACGCGAAATGTAAGCATAAAAGAAATGCAAACCTTATTTATTTCATCTAATAAAAGATATCATTCAGCTTTACCTATTAAAAATGAGGAATTGATTAGAAAAATGCAGTTGAATATAAAATAGGCAAAATTCTGAACAGTTATGAACTTAATACAGTTATATGTAAATTTTATATCTAAAGATTATAGTTTTCTATCTTTTAAATTAAATGAAAAACCTTAAAACTTAAACTATTTGGAGTAGGAAAATATTATCTTATTATTAATGATTTTAAGAAGATTTTCTAGATTAAAGGGATTAAAGAGTTTAATCCTCCTTATAAGATTCAAATAAAGAAATTTAAGAGATATTTGCTTTCTAGCATAACATATTTCTAAAACATTTTATGCTAAAATGAATCAAGGAGATTTTAATATTGATAAAGCTTACAACTATGTATTGAAACTGCTGTCTTTGATTAAATATTTAACGTTATTAAAAAGCAGGCAATTTTGATATTAATAACGTATTTTATATTTAGGTAAAATAAAAAATTCTAACAGATAGAAATTCTTATAAACTAAAATAAATTTGGTGTTATGCTTATTGGAGAAAAATTATAGAGGTATATAATTAAGTTATGATGTAATCAGTGTTTTAAGAAGAATTAATTAAAAAAATGAAGTTTCTCTCAGAAAATCAATTGAAAAGGCTAAAAGGTTTTATTATAAAAAAATATTCATAAATAAAATATAAGTTTTCTTAGAGACTATAAAAAAAGAGATAATTAATTGTATCTTAAATTTTCAAATTTTTATTTTTATTAACCTTGCAGATAATAGAATTCTAGAAATTATCATATCGTCTTACTTTTAATGTAACCTTGTGGTAATTTTATTTCTCAGCTTTGATTTAATTATACCAATAATAATTTTTTTCACTTTTTGCTTAAATCTGATAGTTGTTAGCACTTAAATTAAGTTATAATAGTAATAAATTATAGTGATTCCACTATCAATAAGGTTCATCATTACTATAAAGTTTAAAGTTGTGTTAAATATTATTTCCAGGCTTCTTCTGGATCTACTTCTTTGAATACATATCTTCCAGTACTCCGATAACCCCTTTTAATAGTAGGAATCTTGCTTCAATCAAGTTCTATTCCAAGCATATTCAAGTTTCTTCTTTATTAAGCAAATGCGATGTCCTTCAAGAATTTACATTTTATTTCTGTATTTTATACCTTTTAGAGTGCAGTATTGATTACTTATGGATCTCCATAATATAAAACCTTTAATTTTTTATTTTTATTAAAATTTTTCAGCAGAATCTTAAAATGTGACTATATTTACTGCAATATCAGCATTACTTTCTATTCTTTACTATCAGAATTTTTGTTGGTTGAAGATTGGGTTCAACATCCATGGGGTAATTTGTTGTTAAATATTTAAAAAATAAACTTTCAGCCAATTTCGCTAATTGATTGAGTTTGGATTCTACTTGTTCAATTTTCAGATTGACTGGTTTGTAATTTTTATTTTTTTAGTATTTATGAGTTAAACATAAGGAATGCAATTTTTCCTTCTAGCTCTTATACGTTTCTTAAAATTTTTAAATTCTCCTATTGCATAACTTTGAATTCTTAGGTTATATTTTGCTAATTATAATTTGATTAGGATGGATCATGTTTAGAAGAGACTTTTTGCAAGAAATGATCAATTTTATATTAATATTTTTAAATAGTTTTAGTATTTTATCAGTATTACAACTAAAAAGAAGCAGAATAAGTTATAATTTAGACTTACAACATTTAAGAAAAGTAAATTGAATCCCTTAAATAATATCCACTCTTTTATTTCTTGCTTTTGCTAATATTATGAATCTTCTGTTATGGTAATTAAATTTCTATATTTTCCTTTTTAATTCCTTCATTAGCCCAATTGTTAATATTTTTGCCTTTTAGTACTAAATTTCTTAAATAGGTTATTTTAAAAATAAGAAAGTTTCTTAAAATAATGCTGTAAGTTTAGATTTTAATAGTAAATGATGTCATTATAATATTATGCTAACTGTAGTTTAATTATCTTCTTAATGATTAATAGTCAGTTATTTAAGTGTTTAGAGTATTAAGCATAGAGAGGTATTTATGATTATATTAGCAAGCAATTAATAGAAGATATTAGATTCAGTACTTATAATTTAAAATTAGCCTGTTTGTCATTACTTTGTATGCTCTTGCCGTTATACTTAATAAATTACTTTCAAAGGATTTCACTAGCTATTACTAAATGCTTGATTAGTAAGATATTAAATTCTTAAGCTTGCTAGGATATAAAAGCAACTAATCTAATGAATGATATTAATACCCACTATCTTAGTTAAAGTTAATAATACTTCATTTATTCATTTCAACCTATTAGCATAGTCTATATCATTAATCCTCCTAATACCTTTTTTATCCTATAACTATCATCATTTTTAACCTTTTAATAATCGTATAAAAAGTATATTCAGAACCATAAGGCAAACTTCTTAAAGTATTATTAAATGATGAAAGTTTGCTAACTAATAGTATGATAAATAGAGGTTATAGAAGTAAAACTATAATATAGTAGAAGTAAGAAACTATAATAGTTACATAAGAATGGAATTAATAAATAAGCAGTATTAACTAGTATATTTACTAGTAATCAAGCATAATTCTTATAATCAAATTAGAATTAACCTATTAACCATTTCAACATACTTACCTATATTTTCTTAGGCCTTAAATCATAATCCGTAATAGTGATATCATCATAGATCTAGACTAAACTTTCTGTTATTTAAATAATTTCTTAAATATAATTACCTTAAAATTAAAATTGTTTGATTGAAATTAGTATGGTCAGACTAATCTTAATTTGCATAAGATGAAATATAAATTGGATAAAGAGTTTAAGAACTTGATATAAGCGAAGATAAAGAAAGATATTATAAAAATACCAAGAAGCATGATGATAAGGAAAAATAGTAGATAAGAGGCAAATTAATTTTAGAACTTATTGCTTTAATTAAAAATTCTAAACATTAAACTGTAAAATGGCAGGAAAGTCAATTGAACTATTAGATTTGAAGGAAGAAGTTATTGAATGAGAAGAGAAGCTTTCATATGAACTTGACAATCTTTTAAAGGTAAAAGAAAATGTCCAGCAAGATAATGAAATACCAATCAATACGAAAACTAAATTAAAGTCAGTCATTTCAGCTTTAAGACATAGAATTATCAAAATGTGTGAAGAGCTTTAGAACTATAGAGAGCAAATATTCAATATTGAAGATGAGAACGTTCTATTAAAAAAAAGATCTGAATTATTTGAAAAATATATCTAATGCATGTAGTAAATTTAGTCCATTATGTAAGCTTCAGGGACTAAACAGAGTAAATAATCAAATAAATCTACTTATAGTAATAAAAACTCTTAAAAAAAAACATCTAAAATAAACCAAAGCTAAGAAAGAAGCATATCACGATCTAGCAGAAATTAAACTGATTGAAGTTAAAAGGAAACACCAAGATCAATCACAAATCAATACTTTGGCGATTAAAAAGAGAAAAAGAAATAATAGGAAAGTATTAAAAAGCTAAGTAAATAAAATAGAGCAAAATAAAGTGAAACTAATGAAAGTGAGAGAAGTGAAATTTTTAAAAAATCAACAACGAAAAGCTAAAAGAGTCTTACAAAGAACAGTAGAGAAGTTTCAATAGATAGTGTAAAAGACCAACTGAGAACACTAAGAAACTAAGCAGAGTCTCATATCCACATTGAATATGGTAAGTTATAAATTTTGCATAATTTTATAGAACAGAAAATTGAAATTTTAAGAAAAGATAATAAAATACTAAGAGAAGACGTGACAGAACTATAAACTGCTTCTTAAATGTAGAATAAGGAAATCGAAAATCTTAAAGCTAAAATCAGAAAGATGGAAATAGAGAATGAGAAGATGCTTCAGATTCTAGAAAGTTCTCTTAAATCTCAAGGTAGTAGTGCTCTTTTGCAATAGTAGACTTAATTCTATAAATAAGTCTTTCCAAGTTAATTGCAAAGCGAATTTAAAAGTTAATGTTCAAATGAATTTCCGACTGAAAATAGATCAACTTATACTCCAAACTATGAAGATATAGTTTATAAGTAATAAATGTAAAACTAAGAAACTACTCCTCCAAAAAGATATTTGATTCCTGAAAATTACAAGAGGAATGAAAGAGAGTAAGTTATATATCATAGACTATAGCATATCGCCATGGGCTAGAGAGAGGTTGAATTATTACTGATTTCATCTCTTTTAACTTATTTCAAAAAATTTTATTTAACTATATATAATACTAGTATTTGTATAGTCTTTCTCTATCAAGTTAAGCTAGCATTCTGATATAATATACTTAACTAATAGCAGTACTAACTAATAAATTATCCTATTCAATTTAGTTAAATTATTTCTATTTTGGCTTTTTAGTTAAATGTCAAAAGTTATAGTTAGCAGTGCTGGCAAATAGAAAATAGAAATAGAGATATATAAGTTTTGTCTTAGAATAGCAAATATAAAGCAATAATATAATATCTCAATGTATAAATACTAAAGTTTAATCTCTCTTTCAAACTAGCTAAAGATAAATAGTTTAATAGTAGGAATTAAACACTAGAAGCTAAAATAGAAAGAGCTGAGATAAACTTAATAAAGAATTTAAGTTTAAAGATTTAAAAGGAAAAATAGAATATTAATCATTAGGTAAATGGATTTATTAAAGGAATAGTGTGAAAATTTAAGCAAGTAACTGTAGCTATACTAGGAAAAAGTTAAGTTTTATGATAACGATTGTGCTCTTAGAACATAAACTTGGCAACATAACGAAGCTTTACTTCTTTCGTAAATAAAATAGCTTTAGAACTAATTATGCTAGTAAACTGAAATAAACAAATAGCTTTATTAATAAGTATAGAGTATAATTAAAGAAAAAGACTCAAATGAAAACTCGTTTTAGCAGTAGAATGATTTGATATAGTAATACTAAGCTGATATTAAGGCTTTATAAGAAGAAAGTAACAGCTATTAATAACTCTATGAGCAAATTAATTTAGAATTGCATAAAATCAAAGTTGAGGTCTTATCTACTTTGCACTCCGAGCTTAAGTAAAGCCACAATTTATTATCATCAGCTCAAAAGGAAATTTAAAAAGAGTAGAAATAAAAAAATTAAATAGCATAAGAGCTGCAAAAATATGAGTCTGAACTACAATACTGGCAAAAGTATTTTAAAGATCCTTACCAGCCTTAAGAATAGATAAGTTCATTAAGCAATAAGATATAAAATCTAAAAGAAAACGAAAAAAAATAAAAAGCCTCAATTGAGGAAAAGATATCTATAATTAAATAACTCGAAAATCATATAGAACAAAATTAGAATCACTAAAATCAATTTTTTGCCTTAGTTGCTAGTTGGTTTTAATCAGGAGTAAAGCCTAAAAGTATAAACTAGCAAATGAACTAGTTTCAATCACAGGAATTTTTATAGTTTATTGAAATCATTCAAGAAAGCATTCCTAAAATAAGCAAATTTGATTAAATTTATTAGCTTAATTAAACCTTGTAAACTTAAAATACATAGTTTCAGCAAGAAAGCTAAGCACTTAAATTAAAAAATCTTGATTTAACAGATAAAACCACTTAACTTTAAAACTAGCTAGAAAAAACTACTTAGATATAGGTTAAATATATGTAGTAGCTTTAGGAATCTAAATAATTTGAAAAGTCTATTTAAAAGCAGTTTTCAAGTGAAAATTAGAGTTACATCGAGTAAATGAAAACGCTAGAAGCTTAAATTGCAAAAATAGAAACAGATAATGAAATTTATCAGCAGACTATTTAAGAAAAAGATGAATAAATTGCTAATTTTAAAAATGAATTTTAACTTCTATTAGAGCAGTACAATTAAGCATCCCAACTAATTTAGCAATGCACTAACACAATTTAAGAGTAGGAAGAATAGATGAACTAGATCACAGGAGGTAAGAACTAGTGAGTAAATAGTATTAAATAATACAAGCAGCAGAGCAGTGATTTAATAGTATAGAAGAACTTTTTGACTTAAAGCATTTCAAAGCTGCTCCAATAACTAGAAGATGTAAAAGATTTTTTAAAAAAGTTCTATAATTATCAAGAGGAAAATGAATTACTTCCAATGTAAAAACTAAGAGCTTCAGTTTTAGTTGTAATTGCTTCCATTAGAATTCAGAAATCTATCTAAAAGTAAAGTAATCTAGAAATGCTAGATTCAAAAATGCAAGATCTTCTTTTACCCTGGACGATGAGACTGAAAGTGCACTCGTTTAAAGATTTGAATTAAATAAAGTAAGATAGCTATTTCTCATTCTTTATATCAGAAGGAATATATCAATTAGATAAAACTTTTACTTAACTTTAGACCTAGTATGACTAGCTCTTTGTAGAATTCTAAGTTTTCTAAGAAAATAACTTGCAGTTGCAATAAAATGCTAAGCAATCAACTAAAGAAATCTAATTACTTAGGAAATAGAACTTATAACTATAAAATCAAAAAGCTTCACTTAAAGAAGTTCAAAACGAAGAAGAGAGTAGAAATAGCTAGACTCTTACTAGTAATTTATAGAAATTAAGTGAAGTAAACACTAAGTTATAACACTAGATTGAGCTACAGAAAAATGATATCTAGTAAAAGTTGCTTGATATAGAATAGTATCAAAAATTGCTTGAATAGTATTAAAAATAAATCGAAGAACTGAATCAAGAGAATGAATAGAAGGATGAGTAATTAAGAAACGTAGAGCAACTATTTTATTAAAAACAGAATGAGCTCAGTATTAACAGAGACAAAATAATAGAGTTAAGTTAAAATAATGAAATATTTGCGAAATAAATTAAGAATTTAACTAGCTAAATCTTGCAGTTATGCACAATCATAAAAAGCAAATGTCATTGCACTTAGTTTGACTAGCAACAAATTAATTTAAGTGTAACTTAAAAATAGGAAAGTTTTAAATATCAGGACATTTCAGGTTTTGAACAGGACCAATGAACAAAAAAATTTATATTTAAAATAAAAATAGTAATTACATTCATTTAATCAACTAATAATCAATAACAATAAAAATGGATCCTTTTATAGCATATGCATCTTAAAATCTTCAGCAATATTTTTGAAAAGGCTATTTTATATTACTGATTAGTGACTGAGAGTAAAAGCTTAGAGATAATTAAAAAAAATTGTTCTATATATTTTAGAAGATCTTACTAAATGCTATAAAAATAGAACTTATAACAACTAACTTTAAATTCTTAGTTAATGCTCATAATATTATTTTATATAAAGCTTAATTTCTATATAATAATATAGATTTAAATTAATAAATGCCTTATAGGTAAATTTAGATGATAAAAATAACTATGCGCTGCTATTGATATGAGAAAAATAGGGATTTGCTAATGTTTGCAGTAATATAATTTTTCATATATGATAAAATTTAATTAATTAGTTGCTTAAGATTACTAATAAGCAATAAACGGTTAGTATGTAGAAGTTATGGGTAGCTTATCTTAAAATCGAAATAAATGTTTATATTTGTATTTCTAATCTCACTATTAAAGAAATCTCTTAAGTTAAAGTGTTAAGTTAACTTTTTCTTTTCAAAAAAATTAAATAATTCTTAAGCAGATTGATTAGAAGATAAGCTATTGAATTGATAAATGCATTTTATCTAAACTTTGGAAATTTAAAATTACACTATTTATATAGATAAGCAATCATTAAGTGAGATAAAACTGACTATTTATTGTTAAGATGGTAGATAGAATTTTAACTTTACTATATAAAGTTCTGGATGATTAAAATTATTAAATTATATAATGGGTATTTATTATTGAGTATATGCCTGTTTAGTATAAGATCCTTTTTTGAGTTACTTATAAATAAGTTAATCAATAAATAGTGTCTAAAAGTCTTGCTACATGGATTTCCACTTCTTTGTAATTTGCTTCAGGAGCTGTAAATATTAAATAACCTACATAGTCTATAAAGAATCTTTATCTTCTTAATAATACAGTCAAGTAGAGCATTATCTGCTAATAGATTTGCTACTTTAATATCTGCTTGTTATACTTCTTTTATTCCCAATATGCCTGTTATTTTCGCTAAAACTAATTTGCATAACTCTCAGTCCTAAATTATAATCTTACAGGTTGCTTTTTCTTTAAATCCAAATATTCGCTTGTCAAGCGATTTAGTCATTTTCAGATTTGCTTTAAAGAAGGCAATTATTTAAAAGTATTTGGTGGGCTTAATTAAATGACTAGTTCTTATGTTCGTTAAATAAATTTCTTTGACTGATTTAGATTTTTTAGAAAGTCTTTTTATTACTTTAATACAGGGACTATATCAGTTTCAGATTACACGTTTAAAATTACTTAGATTTCGTCTAAAATAGATTTAATGGTTTTAAAAGATAAGATAGATTTCATTTGGCTTTCTTTTTCTCTCCTATTTATATCTCTAGCTGAATTCTTTGAAGTTTTTTTTTCATTAATAAAGGAATAAGATCCTGACTTAGATCTAGACTTTGATTTACGTTTATTTACAGAAGAGTCAAAAGTCAAATTTACTTATTTTTTTGATTTTCTTGAAGTGCTAGAATGACTTTTATTTAAAATAGAATTAAGCTACTTCTCTAGCTCTTTAATAGACTATTCATTTTCTTAAACTCTTCTTAAAGTAGGTCTGCTCTCAAGTTCTCTTTTGAGTTGACTATTTTCCTCTTTAAGTTAATAAATTTCTTTTCTGTGAGTTTCATTCTCATTCCTTAAAATGAGAATTTCTTACTTATCACTCATTAGATAGTTATCTTATCTAACAAACTAATTTCCATATTTAACCTTTTCTTTATACGAGTTCAATTCTTGACTTAAACTATTTAAGTCTAACCTGGAAATTTCTAGTTTATCTAATGCTCTTGTGAGCTCATTTTCCTTTTATAATAGCCTTTGTTATAGTTCTTCACTTTGTATTTGAAGTTTTTCATTTTCTTTATTCAAATGGAAAAACTCTGATTAACTAGAATTGAAGGCTTGAGATTCTAACTAGTAATGACTTTAGGAGTTTAGCTGAAAATAAAAAAAATTACAAGATTTGTTAGTTCTTGGTCTTTAAAATTTAGCTTATTTTCTAAATTCTTGATTTTAGTTTCCATAAATCTAAGGTTATCTTCCTTTAGTTAAAGTTAATTTTATAGCTCCTATTTTTCTAGATTTAGGTGCTTGATTTATCTTATATATTACTCTTCTTAAGACTGTAAATGTTGTACTCTTTATTTTAATATTTCATTTTCGCTGCCTAATTGTTTGTTATCTGTAGTCTCTAGAGATTTTTCATTATATGACTGCTCTAGATGCTTTTTCAGTAAGGAATTTTGAAACTCCAGTTATGAGAATTTTTCGTTTTTACTTCTGAGTTAATCGCATTACTACTTGAGATCACTTATTTATGTGTATAGATCATTTTAAATTTATCCAGTTTCATTAAGTAAATCTTCTTTCTTTTTAATCCTTTGCTCCAACTTATTGCTTCTATCTTTTTCAGCATCAAGCTGAAATTTTAAATCCCAAACATTTTCCTTTAAATCAAAAGACTTTTCATCTATCTAGCTCTTTATTGTTGAAACGTTAAGCAGTGGATTATCTCTTGCTGATTTAGCTGGAGATTTACCTCTCACTACATAATCACTAACATAAATTCTTGAAGAATCAAATTTTGAAGATCCTTTTGTATCTAAGCGATTATCTTAGTATTTAGACTGCAAAAATTAATCCAGTGGCTAAGTATTAACCAATGAAGGAGGATCGGATATCCTAATATCTTGAGAAGCCTGCAATTCATTGCCTAACTAAGACAAAGTCTATCTGATTTTGGAGATTTTATCTTCTATATTGAACTACTTTTTCATAGTAGTATATGAATATTTCAAATCCTAACTAATTTAAATTTTTATTTTCTTAATCTAAAGAAAATTCTCCTTCTGCCAATGCTCTTACTTTACTACTTCACTATCTTACCCTCTATTATTCTAATAGTCTTATTTATACTTATTATTACAGCTTAACCTTTTATACACTTATAAGCTTAAAGCTTTATCTAAGAAAATATGCGAAACTAAATTGTTTATGCTAGCCAAGTTAAATAAGAAGTTATAAGCATTTTCTAAGGTATGAAGGTATAGAGAGTGATAATAGATTACAATACTAGAAGCTAAATAAAGGCTCTATTTGAGGGAGAATATGCTATCTATATAATAAAGACGATTATGTGTAAAGGCATTTGATTAAACTATTTTATGCATTAAGTTTCTATTTAATCTAGTTCTGATATAATAAAGCTATCCCTTTTCTTTCTAAATAGTTTAATTGCAGAATAGCTATAACTGAGCAAATTTTTAAAAAGCTTTAAAAAAATTATTTAATAACTTATTAGCTTAAATGCTAAATTTAGAGAGATGCCAGTTTAGCTAGCATGCTTAGAAAATAGCTAAGCAAATATAAATTTTGTAGTAAATAAAGTATCTTTAAATGAATGCATTCATTTATAGAAGTAACACATTTAAAGATCTTATACAACTAAGAGAGAAGTGCGATTAAAATAAAATCGTAGAATTATAAAGGTTATTTGACTAGTTAGGAAATTTGATAAAAGGTAAATCATTTTATAAAGAGACATCATAGTAAAGTTTAGGTATGGTATTATAAAAATATAGATGATTTGTGTAATATAGTTAATGTAGCAAATAAAGGAATAGTTAGGTCTAAGGTTTCTATTATTCCTTAAATGTTGATTTAGATTAACTTAAAAATAAAATTTTTATCAAATATAAATGAATCATAACCACTCAAATTTTTAACCTATCTAAAGCAATGCTTTTATTATGATTCAAAGCAAAGAATAGAACTTTCATCCAACTATCTTCTAGCAACCGTAGAACGGGTAAAAATCCTCTAATTTATAGCAGAATTAAGTAGATAATAAAATAGTATAATGCTAGGGGTTCTAAGCAACATTTACTGGAAATCAAAACTGCAGTGAGAACAATAAAGTGATGCTCAATAACTTTACAAAATTGCCAGGCCTTTCTTAATAGTGTGAGGCTTAAAATTACAAGTAAAAGCAACAGAAAAGCTCTAATATGTAATAAAACGCTCATGTGCTTGATTTTACAACCAATTAATAAAATCAACAACAACCTGTCTAATTAATTCCCTCTAAAGGAGGTTGTACGCCAGAGGAAAGACATCAAAAAATTTAAAAGTATTTAGAAAAGAGAAAAAGAAGAACATATGATAGAAAAATCAGCTACGATTGTAGAAAAAAAGTTGCTGATAATCGAATCAGGGTAAAAGGTAGATTTGTTAACAAGAAGACTGCTGAACTACTTCTAAGTAAGCTTTTTTGTAAAATTAAGGTTAAAATGGAAAAACATAGGTCTCTTAAAACGAATCCTTAATGTAAACCGAGGAGTTTAAAGCAAGTTCGTAAAATAATTATAATGAAAAAATGGAACAGGAAGGAAAAGAGTGATCTGAATGGAAATAATAATTCCGAACTTAGATTTAAATATTTATAACACATGCTCAATATTTTTGAATGTCCCTAATTAATATTTTTCACATTAAATTCAAATTTTTTAACGCTTAATTTCTTTTTATTTGCATATAGATATATGAAGCCTTCCATATATTGCAAAAAAAATTCCTTCTAGTCTTATAATTAATTTAGTTAAAATCTAAATTACATATTTTAAGTATTAGCATTTAAAATAAACAATGCTTGAATTTAAATTTTTTACTAAAGAGAGAACTACAACCAAAATAAGTTTGTATTATTGTTCTTTTTAAGATAATCTGTGTTATAAGATGAAATCTTCAAATTATAGATTTATTTAAGAAGTTTTAATTTATATAAGTGATATAAAAAATATCTTGATTAAGAGGAAGTTTTGACTTAGTTTTATTCATACTTCAAGTTTTACTATATATTATATAGCATTTTCTTATTAAGATTAGAGGATCCTATTTACATTTTTGTTTAAATATATTAAAGAAGAGTAGATTATTTTTAAAAGAATAAGCAGAGACGTTTATTATTTTAACTCTATATAATCATGAATTGCTAAATCTAATTATTTAAAAAACTGTCTTTTTTAATTCTGTACTAGCATAATAATTTCATAAAGTTTAGAAAAATAAACTAGAGGTTTATCACGTTTCTTAGAATATTTGTTATATAACAAAAACCAAAAAAGTAAGAATTGTTTCCTATCTTCCTCTAATTTAAGTTCGCTTGTTTAAGAAATAAATCCTCTTTATTCAGGTTTATTTTGTTAATTTTCTAGAAATGGTGCTATGTACTATTATTAAATATAATAGCTTAATTAAAAACGGCTTATAAAATCCATAGATTATTATGAGCATTATTTTACATTAAGCTTTGTATATTAATTTACAAATATTACTACCTTAATATAATTTTCATTAATCAGCATGTAGCTTTTTTCTCTCTAACTAAAACTCCTATTAGAAGAACTATAAAGCAATTATAAATCCTTTTTGTTCCACCTTTTCTATTTAAATTACCTGATATCAACAAATGTATATAAAGCTAATCAAAATTTAATTTAACTAAAAGGTAAAAATAGTAGAGGAAATTAGATTTATAAGATATCCTTAAGATTCTAGTTAATTATCTATCTTCTCAAATTAGATAGATCAGTAAAAATGTTTAATCTGCATTATATTCAAAAATATTGATTTTTTCCCATTTTTTCTTTAAAATTCTTATTATAGATATTTAAAAATCTATCTTATAGCATTATATTCAGTCTTCATTCTTTTCTTTAATTACCTAGAAACCAACTATATTTATTTGTTTTCAATTAATCAATAAAGCAAATAAGATACCTGAAGATAAGTAATCCTTTTTAGTATTTATTAATATCATTAATAAATACTAATATCTTAGTCAGCTTTTATATATTTCAAAGCTTATCTTTAATATATTAAAATATATCATCCTATTTAGAAATTTCAAGTAAGCTATTATTAAAAATAGTAAAGATAAATATCATAAAGCTTCAATAAGGAAACACATAAGCTATGCAATAGGATAGTTTATTATTAAACTATGTTGATTTATAGGATAAATTAAACTAGAAATTAAGCTATAATACCATTAATTGATTAACTAAAGACTTATATTAATATTTTAGCTCTAGGAATCTAATAGTTGATATTGATTAATTGCCACTTATTACTAAATTAGATTTGTATATTGATCTAGAAGATTTTGGGGCTAGATTTAATTTATTAGATTGAATGTAAAATTAAAAAGTAAGTAGAAATAATAAACAATAAACCTATCACCACACTTTATTTAGCATATGTATCACGCAGTCCTCTTCTAAATTATAATCTGATATCTAATTTTTATCATCTAAACACTTTCCTGCAAATACTAATTTCATGGAACCCACTGGCTAGCCTTCCTCATCATAAACTTTCTCCTTCAAATCTGCAATCTTTGCGTTTTCTTCAATGGTAACTTGAAAAATTTTTCCTGTTAAAGTTCTAATGAAGACTTTCATGTTACTTTATAATTTTAGAAATAGGTTTAAATGATAATAAAATACCAGAAAATATAGGGTCTAATTCTAAAATGGATGAATCTTTCTTATTAAATAAACTGTAAGCTTATCTCTTATTATCTACTATATCTTAAATATCTACTACTATTCTTTATATATCATGTCTGCTTTATTTTTATTCCTATGTCTTTAAATTCTTCATTCAGTTTAAATCGCTTAATTATTGCATGTCTTATTAAATCTAATCTGAGTTAGTCTAGTTAGATGTATTTAAAGTACGTGCATAACAGATAGGAATATATTAAGCTTATAGGAATAATAAAGATAGCATACTCTCATATTTGATAAAGCTTCAATTTAAAAGCAGATAGCTGAATATCTAAGTAAAGCTAAATGTATATTAACTATATTAGTAACTAATTTAGACTTAAAGGAACCTTAATAAAGGGCATCTATTACTGCATCGCTGTTTTCATTATTTTGGCACTCTTAATTTGTATATTTAACTGTTGGCTATTTTAATCTTAGCAGACTTCAAAGATTAGAATACAGTGGTTTCTTTTTAATTAAAATAGATTAAATTTAGCGCTAAGAAAGTGGAGGAAATAGATGAGAGATTTAAATGTATATTGTGATTTAAAGAATTTAAAATGGAGCAGGCAGTGTTTTAATAAAATAGATAGTTAGGACTTATTTCGGACAATAAAGAAAGCTCTTTATTCATACATAACGCTGAATCATTTCTAATTTGCACTACAAAGTAATCCTATCATGTTATTGAAACTTTTCATATGCAGATTAAAACTTTAAGTATTCCTTTACCTATTCAAGGAATTTCTAGCATAGTGGGAGAAGGAATTAACATCTTTCTAGCAACTGGGAAATAAATTATCTAGTTTAAAAAGCTAGATCAAGTTAGAAGTTATGAACTACCTTGCTAAGTACAGTAAATTCTAATATTTGGAGAAACTTTAGTTTGCTTGTGCTCCAATAGCAAGCTATTTTGCATCTAGATTTAAGATTCAGAAATTAACAACCAGCAATCATCTTAAATGGAGGAAATTGAAATCTAGTCAATGAACGCTTAATTGATGTGTCATCCTTAAACGCTATTAAATAAAGTATTATTAGCTGGATAATGTAATGAAAAGCCTAATTTATAACTTTGGAATATAGTTGCTAAATAAAAAGTCTATGAATTCTAAAATTTCCTTAAAGATCTAGACCAAAATGATTAAATTCTAGCAATGTCTCAGTCAACCTCTGTAGATCATGTGGCGATAGGAACTAAATTAGGAAAGATTTATCTCTTGAATATATAATAAGATGATATTTTATGCTAGTTCGAGCAAAAGCATCCTGTTAATAGTATAAGCTTCAGTACTTCTAATGAAATCTAGTTAATGGCCACTAGTTCTTAAGGGTTTTTAAACTTCTGGGACTTAAATGAATAAGTTTAGCATTCAAGCATCAATACTGAATAAGGTTTAATTGATAAAATTTATTTTGTTCCTTAGTAGTCATAAATTCTATCTGTCTCGTCTTAAGATAACTCAGTCAAAAAGTATGTATTCCAAGAGGGAAAATTTTATCTAACAACTGTAAGAGCAGGTCCAAAAACTAAAATTTAACAGATCAGATTTTATGGTAATACTGGAAAAGATCTTCTCCTGACTAGCGAAAATTAATTATGGCATATCTGTATGGTTAATGAGTGCCAAAACCTATAATTTTCATAGAAAAAGATTCCAAAGAGTATAAAAAGCATAGATAGTAGATTTAAAATTACAAAAGTTAATAGTTTTTGCTTCTAACCAGCAAAAGAATTTGATTGGGCTAATATTATAACAATCCATTCTAAACAAAAATAGCCTTTATTATGAAATTATGAAAACAAAGCATTGGATAAAAAGTATGTTTAGCAAATAAGAAAATAATAGATTCATTCAAAGACTTCAGCTTGCTTTATATCATATTGTGGTAATTATGGGTATGCTGGATATGAAAACGGACTTGTCATGAAGTTTAGTATGCAATCCGGAATTCCTACAATCATTTTTGGAAGCTAAGGGACAGCACATAATGGAAAAGTTACTGGGGTTTCTTCCGATCAATTAGGTAATTATCTAGTAACAACGGGAATTGACGGATATTTAAAGCTTTGGACTATAAGTGATGGTAGCTTATATGAATAAATATAGATGAATGAATCAGAAAAAATTAACAAACTATTGGTTAATTAAATAAATAACTTGGCTTGTCTTTCAATAAACAAATAAAAAGTAGTAATAGTGGACTTAAGAAACTTGCAAGTAGCTAGAGAATTCGCTCCTTAGAATATTCATAGTTCAGATAAAATTGTAGATTTTTGCTTTTCTAATGACTCTCATTGGGTTCTAATTGCCTTTAAGCAAGCAGGGCTGCTGGTATATGATATGTTAAGTTCTATATTAATAGATTGGATGAAATTTGAAGGAAGTGTTTTAAGTAGTTTATCTTTTTCTCCTACTGGCTAATATTTAGTTACTACCTTTGAAAATGCAAGAGGATATTTTGTATGAAATAATATGAACTTCTACTAGCAAATCGCTATGAAGAATTATACCTTTTCTGAGCCAAGAGTTGTTAAAATTTAAGGAGTTAACAGAATGGATATTTCAGCTCTGATATCTTAGCTTTAATTCTAAAGCATAAACTCAGAAAAAAAGTAAGAGAGTGCAATGGAAGTTGAAATAGAAGATCATACTGAGGGAGTTTAGCAGTTAAGTAGTTTAAATCCTCTACTACTTAACAGTATTTTATATGTAGATGAATTGAAGGAAAGAAACAAACCCATTCAACCTATCAACAAGAATCAGAGCATTCCTTTTTTCCTTCCAGATCCATTATCTAATTTAATTCCCTATTACAAAGAGACTTGGGATAAAGAATAAGAAGAATCAAAGAAAAAAGAAGAGGAACAAAAGGAAAGTAAAAGCTTAAAGTTAAAAGCAGAGCAAGAAAAGGACTAGAAGCTGTTTAAGTATATAAATTAAGAAAGTAAATGGCAAAAACTAGCTGATTTGCTAATAAAACTCTCTCCAACCAAATTAGATTTTTAAATAAGATAACTATAATGGGAGTCAGATGAAGTACTTAAAAGCTTTGTTTTATTTTTAGAAAATCAAGTAGCTAGAGGATCTAACTATGACTTTATTTAAGTTCTAATGAACTTATTTTTGAATGTAAGTGCTTAAATATAGATACATCTTGAACGGCTTAAATCTAGTTAATCAAAAGAGCATTTAGAACGTTTACTAGAAATTCAGTAGAAAAGTTGGGGAAGTTTAGAAGAACTATTTAATTACTAGTTATGCAACATGCAGCAAGGAGCTTTAATTTCCTGAAATTAAAAAAGTTATAAATTAAACACTTAATTAATATTAAACCTTACACCAATTTCCTTCCCTATTTACTTTATATCCTTTTTAACCTTCCCTTGCCTTTATTGCCTAATGCTTCATAAAACTTCTATAGAATTATTGATATAATTTGAAAATATCAAAATAACGAAGTAGCTTAGCTTTATAACAATTTCATTTATAGTAAAGTTTAGTTTGAGTCTACTGCTGCTAGTATATAATAAACTAAAAGAAGTGAATTTTATCATTAATAGCCATAAGAATCCTTATTTAAGATTACTAGCATGCTTTATCTTAGTATTCCTATTTCCTTTTCTTAACTATTAACTTAGGCTATTTCTTAATAAAAGAGACTTTTAAGTATTTTACTTGTATAATTTAACTAATTTTATAAGACTAAAACATGTAAGAGATTAATTAATAATAAAATAGGTAACCTTTGAAAGACACTAAGATTGAAGAATCCAAAACTCAGAATTCTTTATAACTTGAAGAAATAAATAAAAGCAACTAGAACACTTAGCTAGGCAAAGGTAATACTTTAATGGAGATAAATCATTAAAACTAGAGTGAATTATAGAATATTTTGAAATAAATGTAGAAAAGCTTTTAATAGCTTGAGTATTTGAAATAGAATAGGATAAAAAGTATTCAAGCTCATTATAATTAGATGCAAAATAACTTCTAAAATGAATAGAAGGACAATTTAGAGTGAATGCAAATTAATACAAATTGAAAAGCTCTGGAGAGTAAAGTTAAGTCTAAAGTTATACTTAAAGTCGAGTAGTAAGATGATTTAGTTAAGTAGCAAGTGAAGAATAATTAGTGTGCTCCTTACTGAGATACTAAGTTAGAAAATGTTTTTAAAGATTTGCGTACTTCAGCAAAAGCCTTGTTTTATAAAAATTAGAACGCTTAGTATAATTAAATGGCAATGGCAAGTTTAATAAATTCTCCAAGGTTAGAAAAGAGAATCCATTAAAGGTGTAAAAGTGCAACACCAAATAGTTTTAAGAATAGAAGCTACAAGGAAATAATCAGTTAGTTGCACAATGATATTGAACTTAATAAATGCATTGACAAGAAGTAGTTTTAATAAAGAGTTAACCATTTAGGATAATAATTAGATCTCATAGAAAGAGAAGTGGCTGATTAAATTTGAGAAGCTTATTCCAAATAAAAGAATTAGTTTATTGATAAAAGAAGATTGTATTTAAATACTAAAGTTAAGAATCTAAGGGAATAGCAATAAAAGTAGAAAGAACTGTAGCAGGCTTAAGAAGAAAAAGAAAAATCTAGACAAAATTTTGTAAAAAAGAGTAAATTCTATAAAACAGTATTGAAGGCATTGGAAAATAAAGGTTAAAAAATTAGGAAATATTCATCTAATAATATTTCTAAATCACCAGTAAGGTAAAGTAAAACTCCATAAAAAATGATTTACTCAGGAGGCCCTGTCAAGTCCTTTTAGGTTAAAAAAGCTAATTCTGTAGTTTAATTGTAGGCTGTAGTTAAAATTCAAGCTTTTGCAAGGATGTGAAAAGAGAAGAGAAATTGATTAAATTAATAAAAATGAAGAAGATAGCAGGTAAAAATTTAGCGCGAAGCAGAAAAATAAATTAATCATAAGACAATAGGAAAACATAACAGATTTAGTAGTGAAAGTGATGCACTTACTAAAACACCAGATAAAAATCCTTTTTAAGATCGAAAGTTTAGATGTCTAACTAGTTTTTTCCTAAAATCAAATAATCAGCCTATTATTTAAGAAATTAAGAAAGCTTTAGAAGCTGAAAAAGAAACACTTGAATCGAAATAAAACAAAGATTTTTAAAAGCTTTTAACTAAAACTGAACAGAAGCTTTTTAACAATCAAATTTAAGATAAATTGAAATTTAACTTATAAAGTAACTATAAAGATCCCCAAAAAAATCTATAAATACTTCTTTCGCCACCTTCTGCGCTTCAAAAATCATAACCCTAAACAGCTAGATAATCCTTCAGTAATAGATCATAATCAGTACCTAAAAATAGCTTACCAAAGCAATTGCTTTACTATGCGGAAAACAATAATTTGAAGATGATAAAGTCTATAATTCATAATTTATCGTAAAGAATTATAAATACAATGGATGATATTGGAAATACAGCAGTTTATTATGCTTGCTTGAATGGTAACTTATAAATGGTTAAACTTCTAGTAAGAAATGGAGCTCTTTTAAATTTAAAACATCACGAAGGCAATACTTGCATGCATGCTGCCTTCAAAAGTTATAATCACTTACTTATTCACTGACTTATAGAAAGCTAGGATTTAGACTTTAAATCCATTAATCAAAATGTAAAATTTCCCATAGACTATTCTAACCTTAATTGCATCTTTTTGTTTGGGTTTCTAGAATTTTATTCTCTTAGAAAGGAACATTGTAATGATTTAATAATGCTTGAATAATCAATGCCATCAAGGCTATAAGTATTAAGACATTACAAAAATCAGCAGAATGAAGATAATATCAAAGTAGGAGTCCAAAAAAGTATAAAAGAAAAAATAAAAAAGTATATTAAATAGCCTGATAAGTATGACCCTTCTAAAGACGAGTTTCTCAATACTGTTATTCGAATACATTCAAAGAATCAAAATCAATTAGTAGATTCCAACTTTTATTTAGAAAAATAATTTGGTCCTCTATACTTTAATGAGATAGATTTAAAAATTAAAGGTAAAGGAGATAATAAAGATTCAAAATAGATTCAATTTTTTGATGAAAAATATGTAGCAAAAGCTAAAAAAATGATAAAAAGCAGGGAGACACTAAAAAACATTGTGCAGGAAGTTATTGAAGAAATGTGAGAAACATGCATAATAATTCAGATAACTTATCTAATTTTCTTTTTCAAATCATTAATTTCATTATTTTCTACTTTAGAAAGTTATCAACTTTAAATCAAGCTGATTCTATTAAATATACTTATAAGAAGACTTAAACCTAAATTCTTTAAATAAAGCTAATAAAATTAAGGAGTAAGCTTATACAAAAAATTATCTCTTAATAATCAAAGAATCCTAATATAATAAGTAAAAAATATTAAATTGGCTAATTATATTAAATAAATATGGGTAAAGAAATAAAGAGTTAATTATGATCTAATACTTATCATACAATTTATAGATTTTTTATATTAATTTATCGAAATAAAAATAAAATTGAAATATCATATACACTTATTTAATCTATATAAAACTTAATTAAATAATAATATGCATAATAAGAAGCAAAATGTAGATACTTTATTTGATTTATTATAAAATAATAGTTTGGCTATAAACTGAAGAAATTAAAATTGAGAAATATAATATAGAAGATTGATTATATTGATACTATCATTATCAATTTTTATAAATTAAAATATTATCTATCTAGTTGCTAATATTTAATACATACTAAATTATCTGTTTAAATTATCTAGCTAAATTCAATAAAAATGAGTAAGTAAAAATAAAAAACCTTGTGAATTTTGCCTTCAGTAAAAACTAACTTTTTTTGAATGGTTTTATTTTTATTAACTATATATAAAATTATATAAATCATATACCCATCTTATATACTTCTTTTAAATATATGATTTTATTCATAGATTAATCCCAATTAATCTCAGATCGTATAAAGATGTAGATTATTATGTTACTTCTAGTAGTTTAAAACTTAATATAAATAAATTAAAATGCTATATTAGGATATTTATTATTATTTCAGCAGATACACTTTTTTCTTTCTTTCTGTGAAGCTCTAGAAGCTTTATTTCCATACTTTTCTTCATAAGTCTGTTGTAGCATAAAGCTGTTAAACTCTATTGAATTTCTCGCAAAAGTTTTCTAGCTTGCTATGCTTCGAAATTGTTCGTTGGTAATAACAGCTTTATTATCTTAGTTAGTAATCAATGCATTTGTAATTAAAGAAACAGTAATTAAGCTTGATTAAGAGCTTTCTTATGTTTGCTTATCTTCAAAGAAAAAGTTAGTATTTATTATTTACTAAATAAGCTACAAAAAGGCTTCATTCACATTAATGTTATTGTACACACTTGTTTCTATAAAGTCAATGCTATTTAATTTTCTAGCCAGTTATTTTCCTTCTTCAGTACTTACTTTTCTACATTCCAAATCAGTTTTATTTGCAACAAGTATTTAACTTAAAACATTAGAGTTGTTTTCAGATAATACCTACTAATACCACTTATTAATATTCACAAATGAGCTTTAATTAGAAATATCGTACATTAAAATAAATCCATCTACATCTCTGTAAAACCTTTTAGTGCTAGAATCATAATTTTCTTATCCTGCTGTATCTCAAATATTCAGCTTTAAAGATAGATTTTCTATTTAAACTTCTTTTATGCATATATCGTTTTTCTGAGTTTCTTCCCTTTATTAAATATCTTTACTAGGTCATACAAACTTGTATATCAAAGAAGTCTTTCCAACTCCACTATCTCCTATAACAACTAGCTTTAAATTAAACTATTGCTTTTAATTCTACATTATTACCTTTAATTAAAGATCTCTAAGCTATTCAGAAATTTTAGTCTTATATCCTACAATATAATGTAATTAAGCTTTGCTAATACAAAAAGTTATTACTTCTATGTACTTTTATTTCAAGTTAAAATACTTACGAGATTATCATTGAGAAGAAATGCCTTTAACACTTAAAATATGAGAATAGTCGAAGAAATATTTTAACAAGAAGACTTTAATCCTTTAAAACTTAGCAAAGCACATAGTTAAAAAGTAAAATGCTATTACAAATATTTAAGGATAAAGCACCATTTTATCAGACGCTAAGAATGTAGGCGTTTATACTTGTAGGAAATTCGAGCTTTTTCAATATTTTCTCTACATGCTTCAACTTTTCTACTTTGTATTTTGCTAAATCTAAACGTGGCTAGATCACTTTCTTTAAATCAATTGGAGCGTGGGTAGGTAACTTGCTGAATTATGTATTTTTGATTCTTTTAAGTCACTCTCTATTGTTAATTTGTCTGATATTTTAAAGTCTTTATTAGAACTTAATATCACTTTCTAAATCATATGTTTGCTGATCTTCCTTTTTTCTAGATAGCTACTTTGAAAAAATAGGTACAGGTAAACGTTTTTCAATGTATTTGTATGCATGTTCTATATCTGCCAAATCTGAAGTTTTTTAATCTCAAACTTTGAAGTGAAGTCTTGTTGTGTTTCCTTTTCCAAAATCAGCTTTAGCAAAGGTTCCTTACTAAGCTCTTTTGTTAGTATTAGTAAAGCTTGAATTAGCGGATTTGAATGTATTATAGTGAACATTATAATATCCTATTGGAGGGAGTGGATTTGTTATTTTACTTGTCTTTTTATTTTATCGCTTTCAAGTTGAACAGAAAGCAAATCTATCTTAAATGTCAAGTTTCTTCTTCTCGTTTTCTTATCTAGGACTTTAAAATACTGAACTAGCTTTTGAGTTAAAAAAGGAAGTAAGCCCACTTACATCATCAGTCTAAATTAAAATAGCTTTAGATTTAACAGGATTATCCGCAGTGATTAATCTTCCTAAATTATCTCTTTCTCGGACAAAAGGCATAAAGCCAGAATCTCCTTTAATTTGCTATTCAATTACAAGTTTCTTAAGTATTTTAGGTGTGACTTCGTTAGATAAGCTGCTGTTATGTATTTTCTTAATGTTTTTATGTGCTTTGTAATTAACACTGCTTTCTATTTATAGTTACTCCATCTCTATTTTATTAATCTATTTAACACTAAATCAAATGTAAGCCTTATTTATATATCTGATCTAAATCATAGTCACATCTTTGCAATTTTAGTATTGCTAGTTTAATAATCATTTCCTATCTCACCTTTAAGCTCCTGCTTTATTCACTTACCAATATATTATAATAAAACTCAATCTTTATAAAATTTATTCGCTCTCATTATTAAACAAAGCCCTCTAAGCATTGGAATAATGAAAATAGTTAGTGTTACCCTAGTTTATAAAAATAAGCTTTAATAGGTGTTAATAATATACTTTTTAAATGAAAAATAATAAAATCCAGTTATTTAATGATATCTATAGTAGATAACTTAAGTTACTAAAGGAACTATACTTACTAATTAATTTCAATACTACCTACTATATAGAATACTTCTATTAATCAGTCTTTAAGTATTTAAATAAGATTAACTGCCTATTAAATATGCAAGCTTCATTTAATTATTTCAATTGCTAAAAAGTAAAATATTAGATAAATCAAGCATAGATACTTTCCTTTTTAACTTCGGATACTCTTAACTAAACAACTAGCATCGTTATAATTCTGATATAATAGTCTAACTTAGAAGCATAATAGAAATATTTGCTTACTAAGTAGAAACAATTTTCACAGTTAGCTTTATTTAAAATAAAACTTTACAGTTTATAGAATAGAAGCTATTTTATTAAATTAAAGCAGAGTAAATCATAACAAGGGCTTTATATAAACGAAATGAGTTAGAAATTTTAAACTTTAGGATGTAGTACAACATATAAAATGAGAATATAAGTATGCATGATAAATTATATATAGAAATATTCTCATAGTAGGTTAAAAGATAATTAAATAGAAAAAAGGGATTGGAAGTGAAATATTATCCATATTTGATTTCTTAATTTAAACTTTAAGCATTTATATAAGCTTTGGATATCTATTACTTATAAAAAATACTTTTAAGCATATTAAACAGATAGTTCTCTTTATTTCCTTTGCTTTGAAAATAGCCATTTAACAGATTTTATTATATAAGTATTTAAATTCTTAAGTAAAAGAGCTATAAAATGTAATCTTCTATTAGGAAACTAAAAAGTCCTCTACTAAATTAAGATATGCCTTAGTAGAACTGTGTTTCTAAAAAGGCTGTCATTAGTTTAGTTTTTCTAGGGATGATTTTTGTTGGGATTTATGTTTATTCCACTACTTATCATCAAAGCAAAGTTTTGGAATTAAAGGCAGTAATTTAGACTCAAGAATAGAACTATGAAGTATGGTACGGCGGAGTACCTGAATATTAGAATTAAGTTGAGGCAGACGTAGTCAAGAGACAAAAAGATAAAGTAGGAGATTTAGGATTAATTTTCGGATCTTTGAACTGAAATGAAAAATAATAGCTCCCATAATATGGACTGTTCTAAAAATGCAATTGGACTACTGAATGGGGAAGCTTTGAAGTAATTTATGTTCCAGTTCCTTTATAAAATATCAAAATTAAGTCTTCCCTTTACTCCACTTTACTAACTACTTCCATCTTCTAATCCTATACTAACGTTGAGAAAGTGCCTGTTGAAATCTAGTATGTTTTCCCTGTTGATGCTGAATCAGTCATCTACAATCTTACTGTTCATATTTCAGATAATACTACGATAGTAGGAGAAATAATGGAAACTGCGAAAGCAAAAGAAGCTTATGATCAAGCAATTAAGGAAGGAAATACTGCATACATGGCTTAGTATGATACTGATAGTGCATAAGATAAAGTAGTTCTTATGATTGGAAATCTATAGCCAGGAGTTAATGTTACTGTAGTTTTCCAAGTTGCCACTCAAATTAAGCCAACAATAAAAGGAGATTGGAGAATAGTAATTCCAGCAGCTCTGACTCCTAAATTTCCTACAGAACTTGCTTTAAACTAATCAACTAAATACAAATTAGAATCAGCCACTTACTTTGAAACTTGGTGGAATGTTCCTTATAGCATTGATTTCAGCTTAGAAATAATCAGCTTGAGTGCCATTAAAAATATAAGATGTGCAAGTCATGAAATAGTTTACAGTCCTAAAGGAGAAAATGGAGCGTTGATAGGTTTGAATCCTCTGAAAAGCTATTAACCTGATAGAGATTTGATAATTCTATTCTAAAACGAGGAATATAACAAAGCAAGAGTTCTAGTTGGCAAAGAAAACACTTTCTATTCCACTGTGCTGTCATTCTATCCTTCCATCTAATCTGAAAAGAAATATCAGCAAGAGTTTATTCTGGTTCTTGATAGGAGTGGAAGTATGGAAGGAGAAAGAATGGAACTAGCAAAAACGACTGCTATTTTGTTTGTTTAAAGTTTACCTTTTGGATGTAAATTCAATATAATAAGCTTTGGAAGCTTCTACGAAAAAATGTGGGAAAGAAGTGTTTTATATAATGACGAAACTAGAAAATATGCTGTTAATCAGATCTAAGGCTTTTATGCTAATATGGGAGGAACTGAAATTCTTGAACCTTTGCAAGAAGTTTATTCCTGGGGAGTAGGAGAAATCCCAAAAACTATCTTTCTAGTAACGGATGGAGCAGTTTCTAATCCTAACGCTGTAATCTAATTAATAGCACAGAATTCAGATTAAATGGGAATAAGAGTACATGCTTTTGGAATTGGTGCAGGTGTTAGCACTTATCTAGTAATAAACGCAGCAGAAGCAGGGAAAGGAACTTATAGTTTTGTACAAGAAAACGAACCAGTTGATGATAAAGTGGTGAATGCTATGGAAATAGCTCTTTAGCCTTATTTAACCGATTTCGATATAAAATGGGCAATGAAAAATAAAGAAGGATAAGTATTCGGAACAGAAAGCTCAAATCTACTTTAATCACCAAAGTTCATCAAATTTTTACTAAATAAGGAAATAACTTTCATTTATGCTTTGATAATGGATGATTCCTTTGTTAGTGGAGACGTTTCCATCAGCTACTAATAAGAAGGAAAATCACAAAAAATAGAAATGGAAATATATGGAGAATCAGCTATTTAAAATACAGGAATAACCAAGTTGGCTGCTAGAAATTTGATAAAAGAGTTGGAAAAAAACAAAACTGAAAATAAAGATATGATTATCTATCTTTCCACTAAGTTCGGAGTACTTTCATCGTTAACTTCTTTTATAGCAATTTAAGAAGTTTATAACCCTGTAAACAAAACTATGGAAAGAAGAAATATCCCAATAGCTACTACTTAGGATTATGGATATGAGTATGATTATGTTTCATATGGTGGTGGACCAAATTCATATTCTAGGTCAAATCCTATTCCTACTCCTGCTTATAATTAACCTACTCCTGTTTATAGTTAGCCTGCTTACGAAAGCGTAGCAGAAAGTGATAGTGGAATACCAGAATCCGTGACAGATCCAGTTACTTCATCTGATATTCCTTTAACTGATCAAACAGAGTAAAAGCAAGATTAAAAAGATAAAAAATAAGCACAATAAGATTATATGGAACTAATATATCAATAGAGAGCAGATGGGTCCTTTGAACTTAACTAAGACTTAGCTGATATTCTTGGATATAAAATATCTGATATTCGAGATGCAATTCCTGAAATTATTGAGGATTTTAATCAGAAAGAAGATATTTGGACAACTGTTTTGGTTCTTACTCAATTTGAGACGAAACTTGCTTAATTTGAATCTTCTTGGAGATTGGTAGCAAAGAAAGGATAGGAATGGCTAGTTTCCACAGGACTTTGCTAAGATGAATTAAATCAGCTTCGTGATTTTGCAAGGAATTTCTTGAAATGAGGAAATTCAAGAGAATGATAAAACTTATACTCTTTATACTTCTTTATTCTTAATTAATTCATATTAATAATCTAGTTTTAACTTTCTATCTAAATAACATATTTAATGCATAGTATACTGAAGAATTTATTTTAAATTCATGGACTTTTACTTTAATTTAAACTAAAACCAGCTAAGAGATTTCCGTCTTATATATTTCATTTTTATTATAAAAATGCTCTTTTAAATTAAAAATATCAGAAATACTTAAGCAAAAGCTTCTAATTATATTTCGAAGTTAAAACAGAATGCAATTTCAAAGAATTTAGCAGATATAAAAATTGGAAAGTAACCAAAAGTTCTTCTATATTATCTCTGAAGAAGTTAGCAAATATTTAAGGCGAACAGATATATCGATTGAGTAGAAGATGATTAAAGTGTGCTTCCTTCAGAAGCTTATACAAAATTAATAAATTTCCTATTTAAAAGACAATTTCCATTTAATAGCTGAGAAAATACTCCTTTAGTTTTTAAAATAAACTCAATTTACGCCATATTACATTCTAATTCAGTACTCTCTGCTTATATAGTTAAAATTTTGATGAATGTAAACACATTTTAAACTACTTTTGCTATAGAATAATTAATAGGAATTTATTAGTTACAAAGTTATTAAAGAAATAACTACTAAAATTAAAATTCTAAATTGTCTAATCTGTCAAAATCTTTCACAGGGAATTAGGTAAAAAGCGCTTAGAGATTTTCAAATTTTAAAAAGGGAATAAAATAAATTCCTTAGATGAAGAAGAACTAATGATGAAATATGTGATCAGGATATATAGCAAGATGGTTGAAACTTAGAGATTAGCTAAGCATAAAATTTTAATTAAGTGTTTCTTTCATTTTACTAATTTACTAAAGTATATATATATCAACATATTAAAACTTATTGAAAAAAACATAGAAAGTGAAAGTATTTAGAAATGAATCCCATAGATAATATGATATTTGGAGTTAATTTATTTAGTAGTAATTAATTTAAATTTAATATAAATTTTTATTGAAAATTAGAATCTTGCAGATAGTCTAATTTTAAAAGAAGAAAAAAGGAAAATATTATAAAGAGATTACTTAAATATGATGTATTTATATTGTGAGAACATACAGGAGGATATATTTTTAAAGCGATTTTACTAAAAAGTTTTAATTGCAAACTTGAAAGGAAAGAACTTTATCTCAAAGATAAGCTGATTGCTTAATTAAAAAGACTAAATTAAATCCAATATATTTTGCAGCAGCGATAACTTGAAAATAAACAAAAAGGATATTCAAATCATATCTTATTGAGGCTAAAATAAATTTTGGCATGTAATAAAGACTCTTTTATTATTATAATATATATTTTTTAAAACCGTCATTGTTGTTCGAAGGTGAACAACAAGGTCATCTTCATCAGAGGTTGGGGAAGTTAAGTACCCATAATCGACTTTATGTCTTCCTCTGCTTTGGTTTGGCCTCGAGACATAAGATTCTTAGACCTTCGGCACTGGCTTAGTTTAGATTTAATTCTGGAACGAAAAAGAAATAATATTGCGAGCTTCATCAGAGGTGGGGAATTTAAGTACCCATAATTAACACATGTCGGCCTCTGCTTTGGTGATGCAATGAGACACAATTCTGCCAAGTCCTTGGACCTCCAACAAGTAGAAAAGATTACGAGTATTCTTAAATTATATCAGTATTGAACATTTTTATCAGTGCTGAAATATTATACCAGTATTGAACAAGGTCTACCAGTATCTGATAATTTTATCAGTAACAAACATTCTTGTCAGTATGAAACATTTTTTTTAAAGAGCTGCGCAACAATGAGAGTGCTACGCGCTCTATAATCAAATTTATTTATTTATAAACTTTTTAGTTTTAGTATTAAGTTTATTTTATTCTCTTAGAAATTAAAAGAATTATAAAAGGACTTTTCAATAATATTATACTTTTATTACGAAATATCTAATTATATCCTAATTTAATTAATTTAAACATCAAATCTATTATATTTTATGAAGTTTTTTAATGAGCTTTAGCTTTTTGCTAAAAATATATAAAATTGTTATCTAATTAAAATTAAAAGCCTAGCTATTTTTATAAAAGAAGCAATATAATTACTTTTATCTTAAAGAAATAGGTTTCTCTGGTTTTTTTATGTCTTATATTAAGATTTTTATCTTAAAGGTATCTTTAGTAATTGATTATAGTTTTTTTATTAGAAATTGTTTGAAATCAATGATATAATAAGAAAGAAAAAAGGAATTGGAGCAAACTTATTGATAAATTATAGTCAAAATAAGTCTATGATTTTAGTTTCCACTTGTTTTTTCGAAGATTTAGAAGATTTCTTAGCTAAATTAACTTTTTATAACTAACTATTCATATCTTGTTCATAAATCTAGAGTTTGGAATTAAGTTTGTTTAAAATTTAAATAGCCTTATCTTAACTTTTCCAATAGATTTCATCGCTAGTATCTTATTTTCTAGCTACTTTTTATATTTTATGATGTAAATGACTTTTATTTTCAAGATCTCTCACTTTCAGTTAATCTTAAGTGAGAGTTTCTCTGTATTACTCAATTTTTTCTTTTAATTCCTCTCTATACTATTTTTGCTATTCAATTTCTCTTTGAAATAATTCAATGTCCTCTTGAATAGAAAGTTCCTTTGCTTCTATTCTTTCCTAAAATATGTTCAGTTAAGTAACTAAGAGTTAAAGAAGTTTATCTTTCTTATCCAAGTTATGTTTTTAGATATAGGTTAATAACATATTTAAGCTAACTTTGTGTTCTGTTTGCTACTATTCCATCTATTTCTATAGCTTAATTATTTTTCTTCTAGATCCTAATTTTTTATTTAAAATCTTTAACTTATTGAATCTTTCCTCTTTCATAACCTTTAAGCTATAATTTTTATACCATCCATTCATTTTTCATTATAGTTTAAGCATCCTAACTATGAAGTTCCTATAAGTTTTCTAGCTCATAATTCTAGAATTAAAGTTCTTTTTACATTTAAGCAATTTGATTCTTAAGTTCAGTCTAGTCTCTCTTGTTGATAACTTCCCTGGTAGCTAAATAGTTTATTTTATTTCTGAACTGTTTCTATATTTTAGTTTCATAATTTTCATCCTCTTCAGGAATCAGAATTCTCTTGTAGTTATGCATGCAAATGGAGTTTATTTAAAAGCGGGAGAGTGGATTTTATCAAGAGGAAGTGAGGAAGTATAAGTTTCTGTGCTTTTTGATTTCACTTTATTTAATTAAAAAGGGAAAATAGTACTTTAGTCTTTATTTATAGAGCATACTAGACTTCTTCTTAAATATTAACTTAATGATATGATACTAATATACTATTAATATTTTAACTACTAAATTATTTGCCTCAAATATCAAGCTATCAGAAATAATTGATACCCAAAGCTTTATAGTTATATAGCTATGTTTACTTAAACTCCTCTATTATTTCTTTTTATATACTTCCTTTCTTCAAATATATTAAATTCTTTATACAACTGCTTTTATTACTTAACTAAAAATCTAGGAATTTAAACATATTGTGAATACTATAAGTTGCTTAGATAGAATCTGCATATCTTACAGATATAGAACAACAATAGATTAGATAGATTACATTACTTACTCAATTAATAAGTACAAAGCTTAAAATGCATTTAAGCTAAAGAATGGTATAAAAGCATTTCTATATTAATGGCACTAACTTCTTAATATTTTAGAAGTCTCACAGAAATATTTTATTGTGCCATTATGATTATGATAGCTTATAATATCAATATAGCTATCTTATTAATAAACAGTGCAAAAGCTATCTTTCCATTTTAATATGAACTGAGATCATATTTTTATCTATTTAATTAAGTATATTTAGATAAAGAAATCTTTAATTTTACTTATACTTAGTAACAAATTTTGCTTATTTTCGCTTAAAAGGAAAATGAAGTGATTAAGTTGAAAGATCTCTTATAAATCTTAAAAAATAGTACAGTTTTAAATAATTTTAATGGCTTTTATGCACATTTTTGTTTTTAATGATAGATGCTATTATAAATTAGAAAAGAACTTATCAATGACTAATATCTAATTCTTAGAAAAATGCTTCTTTACTTTCAGCAGTTTATGTAAAAAGTGAACTTACTACATGCAATTTAATAATTAAAGATAATTAATTCTTTTTCTTAAGAAAAGATTTCCTAAAATAGATAAAAAAGAACAAGATAAATGGAATTTAGAAATAGAGCTATTAGAATGATAACTTTTATGTGCTTAATACTAATAATTTTACTATGATATACCAAGAATGATAGATATTAGGATAATTAAGCAGGAGTAAACTTGCAAACATAAACAGTTATTTTTGAGGCTTTCATAAAAAGGTATAATAAAAATTACAGTACTGAGAAAGAATATGATCGTAGGTTTAAAACCTTTATGGATAATTGCTAGTATATTCGTTAGCATAATTCTTTAAATTCATCTTTTACTCTTTCTATCAACTAGTTCGCTGACTTAACTCCTTAAGAATTTTATACTAACTGGCTGTAAAACTTCTCAGTTAATTTGAATGTGTAAGAAAAAATTATGAAGAAAGGGCCTCAAATTTAAGAAAGTCTAAATTAACTTCCAAAGGAAATTGATTGAGTTGAGAAAGGAGCTGTTAATGAAATAGAAGAACAGGGAAGCTGTTCTAGTTGTTGAGCTTTTACTACCAAAGGAGCTTTAGAATCTGCTGAATATATTTTTTAAGGGGGCTAAATTAAAAACTACTCAGCTCAACATTTAGTTGACTGTATTTACAATAAAACAGGATGTAATGGTGGATGAATTGATGATGCATTTTACTTTCTATAAACGAATAGATTAGCTACAGAAAAAGATTATCCATATTTAGAAGTTCATAATGACTGTAGGTAAAATGTTAATGGAACTGGTCCTTTAATAGATTGATTTAACATTGTTCCAAATAATGAATATGATTTAATGGTTGCAGTTGCTCAGTAGCCAGTTGCTATTGGAATTTATTCAAAAATAATATCCTTTTAATTTTACTCAAAAGGAATATTTAATAGCTAGAACTGTTAAAACATAATTGATCATGCAGTTTTAATTGTTGGGTTTGGAGAAGAATTTGGTAAGAAATATTGAAAAATTAAGAACTCATGAGGAAAAGACTGAGGTGAAGGAGGTTATATGAGATTGAAAAGAAGTGATAGTAAAGATTCTAAGGGCATTTGTGGAATTACTTCATACGCAAGATATCCAATACTCAAATGATAATTTATTATTTATCTAAATCTAGAAAATCCAAAATAGCACTAAAAATAAATTTTATTTTCTTTAATTAAATATAAAACTTAATATGATCCCTCTTAAGAAAGTGTCTATATTAATATATTTCATTAGAAAACTCTAATAAGCTAAATACTGAAATATTAAGAGAAATTTATACCATTCATAAAGAAAAAAATTGTTCTTGATTAATAAATATAGTGTCGCTAGATTAAATCTAAAATTACAACTGAGACAAATAAATTTATTTATTAAAGAACAGTTTCCTTATATTTCTTAAATTTATCTCATTTGCGTAATAAATTACAAGATAATGCTATTAGTCTATTAGTATATTCTAAATGAAAATCTATTTTATTTTAATTATATCCTAATTAATTAACTTCTATCATTAAGCTTCTAATAATATTTTATAGTAGATTCTCTTTGTCTTGCTAGTAAAGATTTGATATAGATATATTTAATTATCATTATAAAAACTAGATATGGCTATCAATCTTAGTAATTACTGCTGATACCTTGCCTATTTAAGATTAAATTAGCTTTATTAGCTTTAATGCTATTCAACTGTATTTCTCAATTCATTTTCTCTTTCTATTAAGTATCGCTTTTCGTTACAAACTGCTATTTAGTATCTTAATTGCAAAGATCATATAACATCAACCATAATTTAAGTTTGCTAATTAGCTGTAAAGGAAGTAATAAAAATAAGAATACTAGCAGCAAATCTAATTAGTAAATGAAAGTAGAATTAGAGTAAATTTATATTCATTAGCATTGCTAAAGTTTAGTTAAAGAACTATAGAGATATCACAGAATGAGTATGGTTAAGAAGGATGAAGAGAGTGATGCTGCTTTAGTAGATTACTATTTAAAAGTATTTTCTTAATTTTAAACTTAGTTAATTATTTAAAATGTAAGATTCTGCTATTGCTACAAAGTATACTTTGTCCTAAAAAGAGCAAGCTATTTATAACTAGTTTTTAAAACGACAGCCTTCTTAGTAATCCTAGTCGTCGCAATAATCCTAGTAATCTTAACAGCCTAGCCAAAAAGAATAAAAAGCCTAAATGGTGCTTCCAGTGTCTCAATAACAAACTGATGTTTTTGCTTAGGAAATATAGTAAATGATTAAAACAGAATAGATGAATAAGAATATGACCAACTAGTAATCCAAACTGATTGAACAATAAATGCAGATGATGAAAGACAACTAAGTAGCTTTATTCTAAATGATGAAGCAAATAATGGAAGGAAATAAAGACTGGGAATAATTAAAGAATAATTAATAGAAATAGGTAGTTGATTCCCTTTAACCTATTATGACACAACTATAAGAATTTAAAAATGGATACTAGCAGTCAATAGAATTGAGCTCTCAGGTTAAGTCACAAGTAGAAAATTTATCTAAATAAGTCAATAGTAAAGAATAAAAGTTTTAGCTATAACAGGAAGTTATTTCACAATTGGCTAATTTGTCTAATAACAAAACTAACATGAATTCCCTTGTTCAAGAAATTTGCAGTACTCTATAAGCGATTTCTTTTAATGCTTTAAACAATCAGCAGACATCATCTGAAACTTCTTATAATACAACATAAGGAATTAGCTTTTTATAAAATTAGATAAAGTAAGTTTAAAGAGAAACTGAACAGATAGAAAAAGATTTGTTTTCTAGATATAAGAAAATCCAAGAAGAGCTTATATAACTAAAAAAGCAAAATTAAGAAGAGTTATAAGGAATTTTAGGAGTTAACTTTAAATAAAAGTTAGATAACTTTGACTATGCTGATTTAATAAACGACCTAGACTTAATAAGAAAGGAGAGAAATAAAATAGTTTAAACCTATAATTCTACTTATGTTTAGTATCCTTCTTACTTTAAAAAATAAAAGCCAGCAACAAGCGATTCAAAGACTAAAGGGAAAAAGCAGTAAGTTGGTAAGAAAAAGGAAGATGAATAAAAGGTTTTATAAGAGATGATGTATTATAAAGATAAATAAAAGTATCGTCCTCAGTAGTAGGCTTCTTATGTTGAGAACAGATATATCATTGAGGCACCACCACCACCAAAGAAGGTAAAGGTTTATACAAATGTGTAAAAGTTAAGCGAAGATTAAATGCAAGATAGTGAATTACAGCCACGAGTTCCAGTTTAGCCCTCACAATTAGCATCTCTTCCTGAAAATTTAACTTAACAATAGTTTAATGAGCTCAAAAATATGATTAGCTTAGGTAATTAGAAAATATATGTAAGAGATTAAGAGACTTAAATTCAATAGGACACAGAACTGTATGACCAGAATAAAATGCTTTTTGAAGAATAAAAGAAGAACGGACCTAGTGCTGTTTATATCTAATAGCAAGAATCCCAAAACCAGAAAAAAGAAGAAAACAAATTTCCTTAAGTATCATAATTAAAGCCTAAAGTTTAATACAAGCATCCAGATATTAAAAATATCGTTCCTAAAATGATTTAAATTGAAGATATTAACTAATTTCCATTCGATATCTAGCAAGCAGCATTAGAAGCTGATTAACAAGTTTAATAAAAATTGGGGTAAGATAAGGAACAAGAAATGAGCAAAAAAGCGGTTGATTTAGCATTAGATTTAATTCTTTAAAAGCTAAACTTTAAAGAAATTCCTTAATAACAAAAGCCTTAGTAAACAACTGGCTTAGGAAAATGAATCGGACCTAAATAGTGAAATTTGTGCCTACAGGAAGGAATCCCAGTTGATGAGAACCTTGTAGAAGTTTTTGGCTAGGAAGTAATAGCTGAGATGATAACTAAGCTACTTGAATAGAAAAAAATGCAGAAAGAATAAACAAGTAAGCATATCTTTGAGTAGCAAGAAAACGAATACCAAGAAGAAGATTTTGAAAGTTATGAGTCTTAGGACGAAAAACAGTAGAAAAAAGCATAAAAACCATCAGATTTAGTTTAATACGAGTCAACACCATCAGTCGAAAAAATTAATTAAGATATGTAAACAGAAGATTTTAACTTTGGAACAACTGCTTAGTTTGGAAATAACTAAATTCCCCAAAACAATCCTTTATAGCAGTAACTCCTGTTTGGCTAAATTTAAGGTGTAGCTTTCTAAAACTTACCTGGAAATGTAACTATCATCCCTTAAATTTTTCCATACTAGTAAACTCCTGTTTTCTAAAATTAATTTGTTCCTTAGTTTCCAGTTTAACCTAATTAAGAAGCTTTTTAGCCTAAGCAGGAAATAGTTTAACCTAAGCAATAAGTTTCTTAATCTCCGGTTAAAGAAGAATAGAAATAGGAAAAATCTGAGTAAGAACAGTAAGTTGAAATGGAAAATTTATCTATTTAAGTGTCAGAAAACTTCTTGGAAGGAACTTTCTTAAAGCTATAACAAAGGAAATAAGAACCTGATCTATAAAATAATATTTTCACTGGAAATATTTTCACTGTTGATATTTTCAATCCAATAGCTCATTTAAAAATTTCATAGGAATAGTTTTCTGAATAAACTAATTCATTAGAAGAAGTCAATTCAGTATTAAGTGAAATTTTTTCTAATAGCATAATGACTTCAGATCAAGATGATGAAATGAAATTACTTAGAAGTGAAGGTGAAATAAGTAACATTCTTAGTAGTGGAGAAATAGGTCCTGGTTAATTACTTAAAGATAAACTAGCACCTTTTGACTGGTCTAAAGTTAGACAAAGTGAATAGAGTGAAGGAGAAGTTATTTTGTTTTGAAATAATAATTTAGATTTTATTTTATTTCTCGTAATACTTCTAATCCATAAATGCATTCAATGAAGATAATATCGAAAAAATAAGTTTACAAATTTTATAAATATTAGGTGATTACGAATATACTAGAGAGCTTACTAGCTTAAATTACGGCTTAAGTTATTAAAATGCTTGCAGCTTATTATCTTTATTCTAATTTTTATAGATGTTTAACATATTTAATTTACAAGCAAATTAAGATTGATAAATTATTTCTGTCTTTATTTAGAATATTTTAAAGATATTGATGTATCATTTCATTAAAGAAAGGAATAACACTAAAGATATAGAGTTCAAGAAGAGAAAAAATTTTTCTTATCTTAAGGAAAATTTTAGTTTTTCAAGGTTTTTTTTTCAAATTTGAATAGCTTTAAGATTTAAATTTTTTGCTTGTATTACAGGTTATGTTTTTTATCAAATATCAATTTGATGGAAAAGCAAAAATTGTAAAATTATTCAAAATTTTCATAGTCAAATCTATCACTTGGCTGTTTTAATCTCGCTCTAGAAATCGTAAACTCCTACCTAGTGATCCTGAATTAATTCTTACTCCTTCCTCGTCAAATTCACACCAATCTCCGGAGCTGAGATCAATTTCTTAATAGGGCTTTTCAGATCCATCTGATATGCATGATATACTTATTCCAGGATAAAATTTAACTATATCTAAACCTCTAATTTCCATTCTTCCTATTATTCCAAATGAATCTGAATTTGAATAAGTGAATGTTTTGTATATTGAAAGAGTGCTCACTCTACTGCAAATTCTACACTATATTAAAAGTTACATGGAAAACCATATGAGCTTCACCTTTAGATCCAGGTATTGGCTGTTTTTCATTTTCTTCGATATAAATAGTTTTTTCATGCTATTCTCCACAACTCATACATTTAATATCCAAGTTTCACTGAGAACTAGGAGTTATGTGAAGATCATGCACGTTTTCAAGAGTTGCTTTAATAAGAATATCTATTAAACCCATTTTATATTTATGGTATAAGTTCCTATTAATTAACTATATAAATGAGTAATCTTTAATCAAGGTTACTAATTAAATTAATGAAATGCTTTATCTAATATAGCTATATTAAATATCTTTGCTATGCTCTTTTGATTGCTTAATACATCAATACTAGAAGAGGGAAAAGAGATGAAATCAGATAAGATGAAAATAAGCTTTTAATTACTATTTATATTCTTTATTATTAATTCCTTATTAACTGTTCACTTCCTTCAACTCCTATTACTTCAATTATCTATACCTTCATTAAATCCTTTATATCTAATTGAAGTAAGAAAAATCTAAGAGTAAATATAGATTATAAAGCATAAATGTGTTTATCAAAGCATTGAATATAAGAAGTAAAGAATAAGTAAACTGATACAAGTCAATAATAATTGCCTTGCTAATATAAGTACTTAAGATTACTAGATACAATATATTTTAGTTACTTATTTTAGAGCAAAATCATATTTAAATGTATTTCTTCATAATTCCTAATTCTCTTTTTTTAGAAAGATTCTTGAGAATTCATAAAGTTTATCTAAATCATCGGATGACAATCCTGTAGAAATCAGCCAATCTTATCCTTTTCTTGCTACTAGCTTCCAAGATGAATTTTATTTTTCAAATTTAAGTTGTAACTAAGTTAGAACCAAAACAGTAGCAAATATATCCTGCTTTTAATTATTGTTTTCAATAAATTAAGGAATTGCTTAATAAATTTCATCTAATTAATACCCAAGCTGTGCAGTTAATTCTTAACTAAGTAAAAAAGAACCATCAGCTTGTTAATGATAAACCAAAGCTATATAACCTTGATGAACTTGAGGATTACTTTATTCTTCAACTTCTGTTTCTTTCTAAACATCTTAAGGAGAAATATCATACTATATTATTTAATCTGAGTCTTCTTCCATTGCATCTGAATCTTCAATAACAAATTTTTCAATTATATCTTCAGTAACAACCGCAAAATTAATTGTTCTTGACAAAATTTAACAATTATATGTTTTAAAACCAAGTGAAACATAATCATACTTATATCCATAATCCTAAGTAGTAGCTATTGGGATATTTCTTCTTTCCATAGTTTCGTTTACAGGGTTATAAACTTCTTAAATTGCTATAAAAGAAGTTAATGATGAAAGTACTCCGAACTTAGTGGAAAGATAGATAATCATATCTTTATTTTCAGTTTTGTTTTTTTCCAACTCTTTTATCAAATTTCTAGCAGCTAACTTGGTTATTCCTGTATTTTAAATAGCTGATTCTCCATATATTTCCATTTCTATTTTTTGTGATTTTCCTTCTTATTAGTAGCTGATGGAAACGTCTCCACTAACAAAGGAATCATCCATTATCAAAGCATAAATGAAAGTTATTTCCTTATTTAGTAAAAATTTGATGAACTTTGGTGATTAAAGTAGATTTGAGCTTTCTGTTCCGAATACTTATCCTTCTTTATTTTTCATTGCCCATTTTATATCGAAATCGGTTAAATAAGGCTAAAGAGCTATTTCCATAGCACTCACCACTTTATCATCAACTGGTTCGTTTTCTTGTACAAAACTATAAGTTCCTTTCCCTGCTTCTGCTGCGTTTATTACTAGATAAGTGCTAACACCTGCACCGATTCCAAAAGCATGTACTCTTATTCCCATTTAATCTGAATTCTGTGCTATTAATTAGATTACAGCGTCAGGATTAGAAACTCCTCCATCCGTTACTAGAAAGATAGTTTTTGGGATTTCTCCTACTCCCCAGGAATAAACTTCTTGCAAAGGTTCAAGAATTTCAGTTCCTCCCATATTAGCATAAAAGCCTTAGACTTGATTAACAGCATATTTTCTAGTTTCATCATTATATAAAACACTTCTTTCCCACATTTTTTCGTAGAAGCTTCCAAAGCTTATTATATTGAATTTACATCCAAAAGGTAAACTTTAAACAAACAAAATAGCAGTCGTTTTTGCTAGTTCCATTCTTTCTCCTTCCATACTTCCACTCCTATCAAGAACCAGAATAAACTCTTGCTGATATTTCTTTTCAGATTAGATGGAAGGATAGAATGACAGCACAGTGGAATAGAAAGTGTTTTCTTTGCCAACTAGAACTCTTGCTTTGTTATATTCCTCGTTTTAGAATAGAATTATCAAATCTCTATCAGGTTAATAGCTTTTCAGAGGATTCAAACCTATCAACGCTCCATTTTCTCCTTTAGGACTGTAAACTATTTCATGACTTGCACATCTTATATTTTTAATGGCACTCAAGCTGATTATTTCTAAGCTGAAATCAATGCTATAAGGAACATTCCACCAAGTTTCAAAGTAAGTGGCTGATTCTAATTTGTATTTAGTTGATTAGTTTAAAGCAAGTTCTGTAGGAAATTTAGGAGTCAGAGCTGCTGGAATTACTATTCTCCAATCTCCTTTTATTGTTGGCTTAATTTGAGTGGCAACTTGGAAAACTACAGTAACATTAACTCCTGGCTATAGATTTCCAATCATAAGAACTACTTTATCTTATGCACTATCAGTATCATACTAAGCCATGTATGCAGTATTTCCTTCCTTAATTGCTTGATCATAAGCTTCTTTTGCTTTCGCAGTTTCCATTATTTCTCCTACTATCGTAGTATTATCTGAAATATGAACAGTAAGATTGTAGATGACTGATTCAGCATCAACAGGGAAAACATACTAGATTTCAACAGGCACTTTCTCAACGTTAGTATAGGATTAGAAGATGGAAGTAGTTAGTAAAGTGGAGTAAAGGGAAGACTTAATTTTGATATTTTATAAAGGAACTGGAACATAAATTACTTCAAAGCTTCCCCATTCAGTAGTCCAATTGCATTTTTAGAACAGTCCATATTATGGGAGCTATTATCTTTCATTTCAGTCCAACTATCCGAAAATTAATCCTAAATCTCCTACTTTATCTTTTTGTCTCTTGACTACGTCTGTCTCAACTTGAATTGTATTTTCTTCATTGTTTTCAACCTCTATTTCTAATTCTTCCTAATTAGAACTTATTTCGTTTTAAGTCAATGAGTTGTCCTCAAAATTAACATTTTAATCCGTTGAGCATAAATCAATCTTAGTAATTGCGAGTAAAGCAAAGAAGACAAAGGTATTATAGAGTATTTAATAATGAGCATATAACTTCATTACAATATTTTCGATAAGCTGTTTATAAATCTAATTATTATAATTCTGATTACTTAGCAAGATTCAACAGTTTTAGATAGGTTAATTAAAATTAAAAAAATCTTATTTAAAATTAAATAGTATGCTTCAAACATAAAATATCTGATAAATCAGCTAATTTGTCTACTTATAATAATAAAAAATTAAACGTTTGGTTTAATTAGGGTATTTCAACCTCTTTCCCGCCAACTTTTAGATTGCTCTAGAGGCTAAATATAAAAGTTTAAACGTATATACTAATCTTCTCCTTTCTATACATGTTTTCACTGAGGTATCCTTTAACCTGGATAATAATTGATATTTCTCATCTTGTATATTTTTCTAAATTTGGGTAATATGATATTTTTCTTTTTAGTTTTAGTTGCTATTTTATCTTCTTTCTATTCTCCAATTTCTTCTAGTAGTTTCAGTGTTTTAATTTAAAGTTTTCAATTTCTGACATCTTTTTCATAGATGAGTTCGAGAGTTACAATAATTGTATCTTTTTGATTCTCTTTTAGGTTTAAATCTTAAGTTTTTTTCCTTCGCCTATTTGATAGGCTTTTCTTTAAAAGTGAAAAATTCAATTTGATGGATGATATTTTCGTTCTCTTTTCCTAGTCCTAGCCGTCAACTCCTTTCTTTTTGGAACCGCAAAAGATCCTGATTTGAATCCTGAATTTGTTTCTTAATCTACTTATTTATACTAATTTTTCTATTCTATTTTATAGGAAAGGCTAATTTATAAATAAGCTAATTTTTGTTTTAATGGATTTAAGTATCAGTAAAAAATCTCTTAAGATGATTATTAGCATGCTAGAATATAGATGTTTAGATATGTATTTATGATATCATTCATTAGTAACTATGGAGCTTTGCTTACAATCTTAATTTACTTATTAAGAAACTATAAATGATAATTCTTAATATTTAGCTTTAACTATAAATTTATTATTACTGCTCTGAAGCTTGTTAAGACTATTGAAATAGAGTATCCTGCTGATGATACTGTGTCTAAATTGGCTTAGATTAAGAATATTTTTAAATAATTTATGGAATTTGCTTCAACTTAATTTTGGAGCATATTTTCCTGTTTCTGGAGTTATCAAACCTTTACTCTAGTTGAAAAATGATTTCAAAGTTTAGAAGAAATAACTTAAAACGGAGATTTTGAATAATAATTTATTGTTCTGCTTTAGTCATTTTAGTAGGAACTTCCTAACTTCAATGTAAACTAGCTCTAAGTAAGGTATCATATTAATCTGCTATTTATTTCTTTTTCTTTCAGTCTTAGAGCGTTTAAAATAGATTCTGCTGGATTAAGAAAGAAATACAGTCTGATAACTTAGAAAATGCAAGAAATTATTCCTTACAGAGTTTTTAGTAGGGGATGTGTTTCAAGCCTAAGTAAACCTAGTTTGTAAGAGAATTTACGAGAGATAATCTAATTCTATGCTTATTATAAAGCTTTTGAAAGTATTTTGGCATAAAATGAAGATAAATTAAAAGCACCTTTTCTATCGCTTCTAGGAAGATAAATACTAAAAGGCTCATCCTATAAGCAAAATTACATTAGCTATATCATCTTTCTAGGAAATTTCTAGAAATTCAAGTTTATTGCTTAAGTAATAAATCAGCCTATTGTACTCAAGAGACTAAGCTCTTGGAGTTATTTTAATTAATTATTGTATATCTTCAGCATAATACCACATACATATTTAGCTTTCTCTATTTATACTAAAAATAAATTAACTAAGATAGCTAAAGAAAAATAGTAACTTACATAGAAAAGTTTACTTTGCAACTAGTTAAGCAATTTATAATAAATAGGGATTTAAAGTATAAAAGGTAAAATTTAGGTTAGACATATACTTAAGCTATCTATTTTCCTATTCTTGCTAAGTTAATTTTCTTATTTTTAAAGTATAGCTTCCTTATATATTTCTGTCTATTTATTATCTAAAATCTACTCTTTTGTTGCTAAATAATGAATACGCTAATGAGAGTTATATGCTTTCACTAAATAGAGACTTCTGAATGTAAGATGGCTATAAAGTTAAAATAGTTGTAAGACAAAAAGGGATTAATTTAACTTAAATTAAGCTAATTCCTATTTAACTCTCCTAGTTTAATTACTCTAGAAACTTCATTTTTATAAGAAAAAATGTTTCAAAGTGAGTTAGCATTTAGATAATGACTTAAAAAGCATGGAAAGCAGGAAAGAATAGACTTTGATGATTAAGAGAGGAATGAACTTAGAAAATACTTTAATTCATTAGATGAGGATAAATCAGGCGCTATTGGAGTTAATGAGTTATAAGATCCATTAATAGCACTTGGACTTGCGGATTCTAGGGCTTAAGTTCAGTAAATGATAAAGGAAGTGGATGATGATAATACAGGAGAGATTGAATTTCCTGAATTTTTAAAAATTATTAAGGGCAGAAAGGAGATGGAGAACTCTAATAGTCAAAATTTAGGAAACTTTTTCAAGCTATTAATAAGAGGTAATCTCGTAGAAGATGCAGCGAATTTACCTTTCAAGCTAGTAGTCTCTGCCTTTAGAAGAAAAATGTTGCTTTAAGCTATGATTTCAGAAAATGAAAAAAAGAAATAAGGGGAAAAAGTTTTAAAAGCATTTAGTAAGCAAGTAAATTAAAACAAGCAAAGAGCCGTAATTTAAGAGGCACTACTTAAAAAATAGCCAAAATAGAAGAATGGAGCACCAATTAAGAAATCAGTGTTTGAATAAATATAAGAAGGCGATCCACTCATGCCAAGCAAAAGAAAAGGATTTCCGAAACTTCCTAAAATAATGCATTTCGAGGATTTTAAGCAAATCACATTTGCTGAAGAGATGCAAAAGCAATAGAAGAGTCAAACTAGAAAATTTTAGTGATTTTATAGATAGATAATTTCTCTTTCAGTTACTGTTTTTTCTTATTAATAACCTAGTTGAATTAAACATTATTCTCATTCATAAGAGTAGCCAAAACTCTTCTACTTCTCCTTTCATTTACATAAGACTAAAGATACAAATATTTTAAATTTGCTAAAGTAATTATGAATTAACACGCTTAATCTAATGAAATAATGCTAAATTAGTTTTATGTGCTTATTAGCTTTAACTTTACAAAAGTTATAGTTATATAACCTTATGCTAATTCAATATATATAATGCTAAATTGATCTAGAATTGCTTTAAATGACTACTTAGTTTTTATAGAAAGAGTTAATATCCAATTTCTTTATTCTAGTTAAATTAGCTTTTTAGTCTTCAATAAGTAGCTTGAGATTTCTAGTTTCTTAATAAGGATATAATTTAATCTTTCATTTCATAATTAGTACTTTAATTTATTGCTGCTTATATCCTAATAATATTAATAGTATTTTGAATCATTATTTCTATATTCTACTAATTTTTTCATTTTTCTTACCAAAATTATAAATGAAAATGCTTTTAAGTGATTTATAGAAAGTAACTTCTATATGGATATTAATTACAGGAACTAAGCATCTCTAACTTTATACTTCACTATGCAAGTATATTTCCTTTAATATTTACATAATGCATAGGAATAATAGGAATAATAGGAATAATAGGAATCTTATAATATTGGTATTTAAGATAGTTGGAATTGCTTAGTTTAGAAGTTTAAGTTCCTTTTAACTGCTTTTATTCTTTTAAACTTCTCAAATAAGAATCATTTTGGCATGGGAGTTAGAAACTAGTACAGCAGCTTAAGACTTACTAGAGGCCTTGGAATGATAATTTAAGTTTAAACCAAATTTAATCAAAGAAACTAATGATTAAGTAAGAATTAATTTCATGACCCTATCGTTTCCTTGTAGAACTCAAGAGGTCCTTTTTCAGGTTTATCTAGCTTGATTTTCATATAACGATACTCTTAACATAAAGCACATTGACCACACAGGCATGACATAATGCAATCCATTTAAAGATCTCTTTAAATCTACTCCACTTCTGCGAGATGGTATCGTAAACCTAAGTTTCCACCTGCCAAACTGACGAGGCACGCCGCTGTCGCCCATTTTTTGTCAGGTTTTATAATCGAATAGTAAATACAGCCTCTAACAAAGCATGAACAGCAGTATACTGCTAAGCATCCAGGTATATCAGAAAGACATGCGAAAAGACCGCTACCCCATTCTTTATTACCAGTTAAGGGTTATCTTGAAACCATTTTATAAGTTTAAAAAATTTATCTAAATTAAAGAAAACAATAAGTCCTTCTATAAGTATAATGGAGTTATAGCTCTTAGCTTAACTCACTACCAACTAGCTTACTCTAACATTAAGCATCTATATTAAATGCTTATCAGCACATCACAATAAATAATATCCTCTTGCTCCTTTAAATAATGTTAGAACAAGTCTTATAGTTTCAAGGCTAAGAGTAGAAAAGACTTTAGATAAATAATTGGTTAGCATAAAGTAAGAAGGGTAAATTAGCCTATTTGATATAAGCTTTAATTCTAATTATCTATCATTTAAACCTTTATTAAGCTTCACTTCCTACTCTTTTAATTACTTCCTAACACTCTATCATACTCTTTATTACTCTGTCAAGCATACTTTTCTAAGCTTCATAGAAGAACTTTTTCTTAGAGAATATATTTTAAGAATGATATAAAAAGAGATAATTAAGTAAAGATAAGTTAAAGGATAGATATTAGGGATACTAAAATGCAAGTCTATAATATATAGAATATATAGTATCAACTGCTTTTATTAATCCTTTATACAATAAGTACCAGAGCTTATCAGTAATAAAGAAGCTAGTTAGTCATTATGCTTCATAATAACCTATGCATATATGCTTAAGCTAAGAATAAAAATTAGAGCTTTTAAAGACTGGAAATAACTAAGGATAATAGAATAAAGATTGCAGCTGATTTTAAGCTTAAATTAACTTAATATAGTGATTATAAAGTACTAAATGACTAGATTTTGACAACTAGTTAAATGTAAAGAATAAGATTTAAATTATGAGTATTGTTAGTCTAATTAAATTTATGCTTAGCATAAATAAAAGAACTATGAGAAATGTACCTATAAATTGAGTTAGATTTATTTTGATTAGATAATATTATATTAAAAATTAGAAAATCACACTTTGGTAGCTGCAACTCCGTAAATAACTGTGCACAAAGAATATAACTAACTTTTAGCTTCACCTGTCTTTTTGATAGCTACTCCAAGATATTGTCCTTTACAAATATCCTCAAGCCATTGCTTGCTATTCGATATTGCAAACTCAGGCTTATTAGCCCACTAATTAACTACTATGCTTGCGATTCCCGTCAGTGAAAGAAGAGCTGAGGTTTGTTCTGGCTATTCATAGAGCAAAAATTATATACCTGAAGTGGATCTCTTTTGAAGGAATTTCTTGTAAGTATTAATTCTGTCTTGTACTATTATGCAAGAGACATTTACATTACTGCTCTAATTTGTTAGAGATTCCAATGTTAGACTATTTAACAGGCAGTGGCAAGCAAAGAAATATAGCAAACTTGAACGCTTCAAATATGTTTGCCAATCGCCAGCTGAAGGAATTCTTACTAAACTACTTATTCCTTCAAAGTTCATTTCTTTTGATTGTAATCTAGTTTAAACTTCCATTAGCTCTGTTTAAAATCCTTCTTTTATTGGCATTTCTATTATGTACTTGAACGCATTTCTTTCTAACTACTATTTGGCAAGTCTTGAAACAAAGAGCTCTAAAGAATAGTCTCTGCTTATTAGAGGGACTTTTTAAAATTCGTCTAAAACTTCCCAAGGAAGTTACATTAATCGGTGATCTAAAAGAAGTACAAGTTGAGCAATTTATGAGGAAGGAGTTTATAGGGTATTTTCCTAAGCTTATTTATTAGTTGCTGCTTTTTATTGAGGTTTAGTCTAAACTGGTTAATCTTTTGCTAGTAGCTACTATTAAACACTCGCAACCTTAGCTTCAATTTCTTCTTCAGTAAGTTAAGGATTAATGAACTCCTGTATCTAAGGAAAGAAGGGATTTATTCAGTTGTGAAGCATTGAAATAATCTAGTTCAGCATTAATGAACATTCTTATTCAAGAGCTTAAATATCTTCAGCTACATTTATAGGAGTTTTGAGTATGGAACTTCTAAGTTCTGTTATTTTTTCTTTCATGTCATTAAGCATCTTTATTTCTTACTCACTTAAAATTCTAGGATGAATTGAATAAATGTCTAGTTTTAAATTCCCCATAGCCAGATATATAATAGACTAGTCTTAAGACATCTAAAGAAGAACAAAGCCAGTACCTGCAGTTTAGTGCTGCAAAGTTTACTTTAAGTTATCCCAAGAGCTAAATTTATTAAGTATTTTAAGAGGGTTAGAGTTAGTATTCAAATACTTGTTGAATTTCTCAAATTGTCTGTTAATAGTAGGTAGTACATATCCAAACTCTTATTTAAATTACTAGCTCTATGACCAAAGCAGACGATCACTATGCTATAGTTACGAACTATTTAGATATGTATCCAACATAAATTCTCTATTTTAAGTCCATTGATACATAGAAAGTTCATAAAAAGCTCTCTAAGGATCACTTTTTCCAATATTTGTAAATATTTCAAGACTTAAGTCAGCTAGAACGGGATTAAGATATAAGCTGACATCAAGTTTGTTCCTTACTTTTTCAAGTATTTATAAGCTAAACTGATGTTTATCATCTCTTTTAACTACTTTTATTACTTGAGGCTCTTCTTAATCTTCTACTTCTACTTCTTTATTTTCATACTCTAATTCATCTGAAAGCATATCTAGTTTACTACTCATTCTAAGACAGCTTGCCCACTCAATATCTCCTTACATTCTAGCAATTGATGACTTTGGCAAAGATTCCAAAGAAGCCTATAAGAGAATAGAGAGTCTTTCAAATTTACCAAATTTTTTTACATAAGAAGGATCCTTTTTATCTATTTCTTTCTATATCTAATCAAGGTATTGCTATATTATCGGATCGTATTCTTCTTCTTTTTGCTAAGTTTGCTAATCTTCGTTATTAGCTGTTGTTATTAATCTCAGTTTCACTTAAGAAGAATTTACTCCTCTTGTCATTCTAGCTATCCTATAACTCTTTTCAAGATGACTTATTAACTTTTCAGCTCTTACAACCTACAAGTCAATTAGAGCAAAGCATTGCTAGAGAGGTAGTTATAGCATAGAAACAAAACTAGTACTGTAGCAGTAGCTTTTCCATAATTATATTTTCTCATAAAATCTCCTTAGAAATTTGACTGTCTTATTGAGTACTTCTCTTTTTTGGTAAACTACTTCTTTTGACAAAGTCTAGCATATCTTTTCTTTATTCTTTTCGTAGATGACATTGGCAAACTTAATAACGTAGATAATATGATGAGGATAGAATCCAAATTTATTACAGTTTTGCTCAAAACTTTCAAATACTTCTTAAGCTTCTTTTCTTATCTATGCTTATTCATCTTTTTTCCTTTTTTTATTAAATGATTCTTCCAAAGCCAAACAAGCATAAAGGCCTTACAAGCTGATAAGAGTATTAGGAATGTCATAGACTTTGCATTAGTTCATTTTTTATTAGAGCAATCCAAACATCTTATTGTACATTATTTTAACATCATCGAATTTGTTTACATCTAGAAAAGTAAGAGACATGTAGTGACAAAGGTTTTTGAAGAAAAGAACTCCTTAACCTGATTTCTATGATATCATATATGCTTAAAGAGCATTTTAATAATCTCCTTAAAGTGTGCATATTCATCCTATTCTTAGATAACATTCTGAAATAGTTTGAGAATCTTCTACAGCTGTAGCAAGTTCAATTGTCTTCTCTAGAATCTTTTTAGCAGTAATTAATTCACCTCACTTTATTAGCTCTTTAGCTTACTAGAGCCAAACAAAAGTATATTCTAACTCAGTAATTACTTAAGGTCCTTCTTTGTTTATGGCTTAAGCTTTTTAAATCAAGTTTTTTAGTAAGATTTCATTAGGTAGTCAAGAATGGATTTAAGGGAAAGGCTAACTACTTATATCTACTTCTAAATTTGCTAGTATTCTCATATATCGCAGTTGAATTACTCCATGCAACTCTTCACTACCCAAAATTTCTTTTGTAAATAAAAGCAGAAATTTAAGGACAGGAATACACTATAGATGAAGAAACATTTCATTATCTAGAGCGTCAACAACTCGAATAAGATAATTGTAGGTCATTTCAGCTTTTGGAAAAGCTAACTTACAAATAATATCTCTATCTTCATGATCTTGGATTTTCTCTATTAGTTCTTATGGAAATTAGAAACTTATCCATGAATCATAAGTTTCTGGTGCGTGAAATTTTTACTACTCGTTTGAGAGATTCAAAAGTGATAATTGAACCATTTTAATTACAAAGAAAACAACTAGCAAATATTTTTCTCTCTAATCATCAGATCTTTCTGAAATAAAGCCTAGCATGGCTTAGATTCTTACTAATCTTTCGAAATGCGTTATATTCATTTTCATTGGCTTTTATTCTTCTTCTAAGCTTGATGAGAATTTGGATTTAGTTGACTTTACCTACGATTTTGCAGTTCTAGTACCCCTGGTACCTTTTAGTCGTGTGACTGATTATTTTGAAGTGGTAGATTTTTTAGACATTTTTGATGCTGTTTTTTTTGCAGATGTAATAGTAGGAGGTTTGCTTGACATTTTGTCTGATTCTTTTTCGTTTTTTTTCTTTTCATATTCTTCTTCATCTTCATCCCATTTTTCTGCCTCAATTTCAAGTAAAATTTCAGCTCCGGTTAATAGAACTTCTTCAATATCGTTAATAGGATATTATTATCTAAACATTCACTCGGAAAATTCTAAAGCTACTTCACCTGCTTCTACCGATCTCTCTTTTAGAACTAACTCTCATGCTTTATAAAATGCTTAATATTAGTCATAAAAACTTGAAGTTGACCTTGCTAATTTTAACCAAATTTTTGCTTAAAGGGATGAACTACTTTCTCTCATCTTTGCCATGGCTTAGCCAACATTTTTATCTTGCTTACTAAGGAAAAGCATCTTTAATTCATAAAGTATCCTTTAATGTGTGTTTGGAATTATTTTAAAAGCTTAATCGCACATTTTTTCTCCTAGATCCCACACTTTTGCTGCTGCTATTTCTTCAAACAATGCTCTATGTAACAGCAACAGAAGATCAGGATCAGAATCCTCTTTGACATTATAAAGACAATCGCAAATGTTTTTTAATTAAATAATCAATTCCTTTCTATGTACTGGATTTCCTTATAATTACAAGCTTGCGTTTCATAAATGACGAGCTGCTTAAAGCACCAATTCATTGTTTTTGGCTACTACAGCAATTTAGGCTGCCTTCACAAAATGCTTTACAGCGAATATTCTAAGCTTATCTTAACTTTCAGCTTCTTATTTCTCGCTGTTTATTAAGGAATGAAGAATTTCACCTGTTATATTATGCCCAATTGCATACCACCTAAGTCTCTTAGCTGGCACATTTTCGTAATTCATATCCATTGCTGATCTTTTTCTGTAACTTTCAGGATTTTCTCCTTCTAAAGGAGGACCTTTGTAACTTTAATCGGCGCACTTTAGAGCAAGCTTCTTCATTGGCATTGTTCCTAAAGTATATGCAATACGAGCTAGTTTCGCCCATAACTCAGCATGTAATTACAATTCACCTTCATCATTTAAGTCAGGACGTCACTAATCCAACAGATCCATACATTTTTTTAGTAGATCTGGTGCTTTATTAGATTCATGCTAAGCCAATTCCATTGTAGTAATGACTTCACTTGTAACCATTTCCGTTTTTGATGGCTATTTAGGCATTCCTCCTTTTATAGCTTAAATTCTAGCTCTAATTGTATCTACTTGTTTTCTTTCATCAGAAAGCAGAGGCCTTATTATAAGCATGTCTAGAACTTTAATAGCATCTTCATATGCTTGCTTAAATTCTAATATCCTACAGTATTCCAAAGCTATACAACAAAGAATGCTTAATTTGGTGTGAAAATGGAAGTCAACTCCTTTATTCACAGAACTCCAGGTTCCAGATTACGGCTAAGAGCTAGATTTCTCAAGAAATTTATTCAGAATTTCTACGATTTTATGGAAAAAGCCTGCTGTCTTTTCCATGATGTATTTTTCGTACTATGGAACTTAAAATATAGGAAGAAAAATGTTCCAAACAAGCATTGCTCCGTTAAAACATATTCAAGATTGTTGAATTGAAAACCCTAATTCCATTCCTTTCGTAAGCTGTTCTAGAATATCCTCTTTTCTCTTTTTTATTTCAGAATCTTGCTATCTTTCTTTTCCTGCTTCAGGGTTTTCGTTGATGAAAACTACCATTTAAAACCCAAACTCTATATTATCATCATTCAATTTTTCAATAAGGCATTATGCTTTTAAAAATCTGCATTAAGCTTATGCAGCCACGCAATCTGGTGATTTAACAGGATCCCAAACAAATTGCTCATCAAGTACATAATCACATGCTGTTTCGCAAATATCTAGGAACTAGCTTTCGAAAGATATTTCAGCTATTTCTTAGGCAAGTAGAACTCTCCACTATTTCTACATATAAAGCATATAATTGAACTTCTTTTGCTATACTTCAATCTCTTCAGGAATTAGATTTTTACTTTCATCATAATAGAATTGAGGATCTACATGATTTAGCAGAAGATCAAGGGATTTCTTTAAAAGGGTTTCTTTTGTTTGCTCATTTTTAGCTGTTTTTGCGGTTTCCATATCAAGAATTGCCTACTCAGCCGAACTCTCAGCTTCCATATAGATCTACTACTTTAAAATTAATTTCTTCTTTAAAAAAACGAGATAACGATCTAAAGGTCTTAGGAAGAACGAAGGATCTTCATTACTTGTTAGTTAAACTGTGTATTTTATACTTGGATCAAGCTAAAGAGCCTTTTTAATTTGCGCTTCAGCTTTTGGCAAGAAATCTTCCGAAATTTCATATCTAGCTAATTCTAAATGTAGTTAAACTCTTAGTTCATGTAGACCAGATTAAATATCTTCTAGATATTGAGCTGCAGTTAATAGAGCCTTATAGACATGTTTACGACCCTTATGTGTCAATAATGGTCTGGCTATATTTCAGATCAAAATACATCCTTCAGTAGTCACTTAAGGATTTTGTAATCGTTTATTAGCTATCATAGCTCTATTAATAATTTTGACAGCTTCTATTCTCCTTTCTTATTCTTGCTTCTTCATAACTTGCACACTTAGTTTCATTCCAGTTTTCTAATCTATGCTTTAGCTTGTTTTTCGTACTAATATTTCTGCCTTACTATATTCAACTCATATTCTCGCTCTTAAGCTAGGAGATCTCATCTTACTTAAAACTTCAACAATCTTCTCTCCTAGAGACATTAAATTATACTACAAGGCTACTCTTCCTGCTTCAGCAAGTCTTTCTTGATCAAGTCCTGGCATTTTTGTATTCACTTCACTTGTATCTCCTGGTATTGCTGCTGGACAAATTTAGGCAACAAGAGTTGTAAGTTCTTTTTCAACTTAACCTTCGGGCATACCTCCTGATCTAATTTACTAAAGAATAACAACTTTTCCTAGACCTTTATCAGCTCCCATAGAGTCTCCCTCTTTTCTTAAATTTCCTATTGAGCCAGAATTATCTTTATTAAAATGAACTCTCATTCTGATTAAGTTTTCAATAGCTTTGAAATCATTATAGACATGCTATTTCTTTTTAGTCAAATCTCATAACCTATCAAGCAATTTTATTGCATCTTATCTCCTTTCCGCATCTTAATAACCAGCAGCTAGAGACTATAAGTACAAAGACCTCCATTCAATATCGGGGTCATCAATTTCTTCTAGAAGACTTTGAATTTTTTCTAAAATATCAATAATAAATTTGATGAAGTCTTGTCTTAGAAGGGGGTGAACAATCTTTCAAACTACAAGACTGCTATTGAAAATAAGAAAAGAGTACTTTACTTTATTCTCTGGCTTCACTATTATTTCTATTGCCTTATACACAAACTATAGTGCTTTCTTTCCTTGCTCAATTGCCTAATCATGTTTAAGATTTTGCTTTTATATTTCCATTCCTTCAAGTAAAGCTTTTGCTAGCAAAGCTCTACAATAAAACTAATCCAAAGTAGAAGGATATTAAAAAAATATTTGCAGATATCTTGCAGCCAATTCATCTCGTTCTTCAATTCGAATAGCAATTTCAGAGATTTCTACAAGTAAGGATAAGGAATATGATTCAATGATAGTTCTAGTATTAGTCCTTATTTAGATGTCGATGTCATCTAGAGCTTTTCTAGATTTACCATGATAAGTTTGGTCAGAAGCTTTATTATTGAAAAAGAATAAACATTTGGCAAGCAAATTATGTATTTGAAATTCTTGAGAAGACATTTTTATTAAATGGTAAATTGTAACTTCTAACTAGAAATTCCCTTTTTCAATTTATTCTTTTTATTTAAATTCCTTACTTTTAATCTATTCCTTTCAGCTTTATTCTAGGTCTTTCCTTACTTCAACCCCTTTACTAAGAACTAATTAAATTTTAGCTTTATGACTTTAAAGCTTAAATAATATATATCAGAGAGATAGCAAAAATGTACTAATAAAGATAGTAGAAATATATCCAGTTAGTTTAATATTTATCCCTAATGTTTAAGAAGCTTATATAATAAATAGCTATTTTAGCCCATTAAATCTAATAAAGTAGCAATAACTTATTAGCAAGCTAATATATATTGCACTTAACTGTCTTATATTTATAAGTTTCTTGCTTTATATACTTATTATCTATTCATTTAGTTCTTCTTCTTAGCTACGCTTAGTTATCCTTACCTATTATAATAGAAAGGGTGCTTAGAACTGAATGATATTTTGATTTAGTATGAAGGAATAAGAACTTATTAACCACTAAGTTGCTACTATTTAGCTTTATTTAGTCCAATGTAGAAAATTAATTTAGTTTCTGAGCATTTAGCAATGCTTAAGGCATTATAACGTAAATAGATTTTTGTGTATAGGTTTGAAATAAAGAAGTTAAGGATCATAAGGATAAATAGTAAGATAGAGATGTTTCTTAGTTATAAGGAAGTAGTTAAATAGAAGAATTTTTATGAAAAGTCATTTTTAAAAAGAAATGTAATCAAGCACTAATCCTAATCGATGCATTTGAAATTAATTAAACAATTTGAAGGGATCTTTTCCTAGCACGAGGAACTGTCATACTGCTACACTTTTTTAGCAGCGCTATTTAGTTTTCTTTGGTGGAAAGGAAGGAGATGGGAAAAAAAGACTAGTAAACGATATACATGTTCTAGATTATCTAAATAAGGAATGACTAGATAAAATTAAAGTTGAAGGCGATCCTCCTGAACCTAGAATGGGTCATAGTGCTTAACTTTACTAAGACTCAATAATTATATATGGTGGGTGCAATGGAAATAAAGTTTTAAACGATTCTTTCTATTTAAATCTTAGTGCCATCGACTAAAAAAAGATAAGATGATATCCTTTATAAACTTAAGGAGAGGCACCAAAGAGATAATTTCACACCTCAAATATGATTTAAAATAGAATGATAGTTTTCGGTGGAGGTGATGGAAAGCTTTGACTAAATGAGTTACATTCTCTTGATATGCAAAATTATAAATGAGAAAGAATAGAAACTAACGGAAAGCCTCCAATAGGAAGACTGCAGCATACAACAGTTTAAGTTGGAAATAAGTTATTTGTGTTTGGAGGTGAACCTGATAGACATAGATAATTAAATGATTTGTATGTTTTTGATACTACCAACTTAATTTGAACTGAGCCTAAGATAAATGGACCTTCACCATCAGCTAGAGTATCAACCACAGCTGTTCTATTTGGTTCTGATATATTTTTCTTTGGAGGCTATGATGGTAGTCGTTGACTCAATGACGTTCAAGTTCTTGATACCGATATTTTAGAATGGAAAGACATGAGATTTGAAGGTGCTATTCCAACATCAAGATGTAGACACACAGCAACATTAATAAGTAACGAAATGATTGTATTTGGAGGGAATGACTGTGACCATTCGTTCAATGATTTATACTCTTTAGACATTGATTACACAAGCTGGAGATAGATAAATATCTAAAAATCAGAATTTATAGAAAACTTTAAAGAATTACTATTTACTGGGGAATTTTCTGATGTCACTTTTAATATTCAAGGAACTTTAGTATCAGCTCATAGATGCCTTCTTTCAGCACGCTGCTAGTTTTTTAAAGATATGTTTAGTGCTTAAAAGAACGAAGAATTATAAAATGAAATAGAAGTATAAGATATAAACGTAGAAGTGTTCAAATCAATTATTGAATACTTATATACTGATAGAATTTAATTAAAACCGGATATGACTTTCGATCTTCTTGTAGTTGCTGACAAATTCTAACTGCAACAACTTAAGAACTAATGCGAAAGCAGACTAGTTAAAAACATAAATATGGACAATATTATAGATTTGCTCCAATATTCTTGCAAACACAACACTAATTAATTAAAGAAATGTTGCATGGATTTCGTCCTGAAAAATTTCGAAAGTTTTATTAAATTACCAAACTTCGAGAAGCTAAGCAAGTCGATTATGGTTGAGTTGCTACGTAGAAAGTGACTTTTTTATGTATTAAATAAAATAAAACTTTGCTTACTTTATCATCTTACTAAACTTCATATTAAACATTCAAATATTTTAAAACTCTTATTTCTAGAAGCTTAACATAATATATAGTAGAGAGCACTTTTATATAAATAACTATATCAAAATTAGCTTTAAATAAGTCTAATTTATATTCTCTTCTGTTAGTCTCTTTATAGATGTAGAGATAAATAATTATAGATTATTTAATATAGCTAATAGTATCTGATATTTCACTTTTACTTATAACATAAATTACTAGCCTTTCTTAAGGCATAAACAAAGAAATACCTTTAAAATCTCAATCCATTACACTTTATTTTGCTTCATTTTATATAGCTTGCTCAGTAGTTGTTTAGTATGCTAATAATAACCAAGTTTTGGTCCTTAGTCAGCTTATATTTTTTAGTTGGAACAGATAATAATTAAAATACTGGCTTTTAGTTATTATGATTAAACCATTCATTAAAAATTAAATCTGGCTAGATTTTATCAGTTAGCATAAGTATCTTATTTATGAAATACTTACAAAAGTCTAATACTTCCTTAGTCGTTAAAGTTCTAGGAAGTAAAAATCACTAAAGCATTAGGTTCTAAATGTAAAGCATAAGGATAGTGTCTTTACATAAGCTTTAGAACGAATGATTAGTTGAGTTGAAAATAAAATAAAATAGTTGTGATTATTCATTAAACCGTAAATACTAATTAAATCGTATAAATACGTTTTATTTTTTATTAAAGAAATCACTCTAAAATTACAATAAAAATGAAGGAAAACCAGGATTACCTTGATACTTGCTCACTATGCTCTTAAAATACTAGTGCTGAAAGGTCTTTTCGAACTATGGAATGCCAACACTTAATTTGTAATGATTGCATTGGAAAAGAAAATACAGCAAGCATAATTTCATGTCCATAATGTTCGTCACTTGATTTTAGTGAATAAAAGCAAGCTTTCTTAAACAGGAAAACTGTCCCACGGAAGTTAGAGCTAGACTTTGTTAGTGGATGTCCTAAACATCCTGATAAGCCTTAGGAAATTCTTTGCATTGAAGATTTGTGCCTAATATGTTCTGATTGCTTACCTTCTCATTAGTCACATGTCTGAATAGAAAGCTATGATATTGTCAAGAGCTATGTCAAAAATTAAGCTTAAGACTGCAGATAAAAAGTCTAATGGGCATGTGACAAAGCTCAGTCTTTGCGTGTGAATTACAATGAGCAGCTTGGTTTGCTAGTCAGTAAACATACTGAGTATTAAGATGAACTGGAAAAAGTAACGAATTCTCTCATTGAGAAAATAAAACAGAATCACGAAGATAAAAAATCAGCTCTCAATTCACAATTCGCTCAAATCAGAGAAGATTTCGAGCAAAACATTTTTATCCTCGAGTAAATTATCAAACGATGCGATAAAAATTTGACCGAGTCTCTTGCTAAGGAGTAGAAGCTTTAAAACCAGTTAAAGGCTGTTGATGATCTACAAAATCAACTTAAAATAATTGAGCACATGAAATCATGCTATTAGAACAAAGAACTAAATTAATTATAAAAATTGAAGCTAGAATTCTCTTTTGTACAAAACGAAAAAGAATTTATGCAATAGATTCAATCTATAGGTTAGTTTTCTATTAGAAAAGAATTTATCTAAATGCAAGAAAATAGCTAAGAAATCACTCCTAATAAATCATTACAAGTAAAACCCCAAACTCAGTAAAAATCAAACTTAGAAATCATAAAAAATTAATGGGAAAGTGAATCATTTTTTTCAAATTTGCTAGATAACTCTGAAAAATAGGAGGCTAAAGAGAAGAAATAGCTGAACTACTTTTAGAATCTTCTTGATTCATTTGATGCAGAAAAGGCACAAAAAAATACCTTTGTAGCTCTTGATAAGAAATTTACAACATTTGTTCCTTAAAGATAGCTTGTTGCGAAGCCAATGGTAATTCCTTAATTTATTGAATATCCATGCTTGATACCACCAAACTCACCAATAGATATAACTGAACAGCCAAAGATTTTATATGCAATAAGATGGAATACAAATGAAGTCATTAGTTTTGATTGTGAAACTGAAAAGTTTACTTTCAAGCAAGCAGAAAGTGATATGTAGATTTATTTTCCTGAAGGAAGTGCGCATAGCACAATCTTTTAAAATAATTTGCTTATTATTTGTGGTGGTCTTTTAGCAACTAAGGCTTGCAATCATGTTTGAATATACAATCCAAACACAAATAGAATTGATATGACAACTCCAATGAATTTCCCAAGGTAAAGACATGGGATTATCTAGTACACTACTGCTATTTATGTATTCGGAGGATAATATGGATGTCACGAAGATTTCCTAAGTTCGTGTGAAAAATTTGACCTTTTTACTTAAACTTGGTATCCGTTACCTAATCTTAATCAACCTAGAAACAACCCTACTACTTTTATTTTAAACAATAGAATTTGGCTAATAGGAGGAAGTGGTCCAGTAATGGGTAAGCCAATGTATGTTAACATGATAGAATTTTATGATCCTAACACTGATAGGTTCGTTCCTATAAGTCCAAGTAAATTAAAGTATCCTCTAGTTGGATATACAATGGCTTCTCTGAGTTTAAGTGGCGAAAAAACAATTTTATTTGGAGGTTACAACAAAAAACCACATAAAGAGAGTTTCTGCTTCGATGGCTAAAACTTCACGCAAGGAATGGATCTACCTCAAGAAGTCAGATTTTATGCAGGAAGAGGTTCAGTTTAAAATAATGTGGGTTATTGCTTCTTCAATGCCAAAAGTGCCTTAGGTCTCTTTAAACTCGAGAATGGAAAATGGAGTGTGATAGTACCAAAATAATGATCCATGCTTCTGTCCTTAAGTTAAACTCTTCTTTAAATATAAATAATTGCAAAAATTCCCATGCTACTAGAAATAAAATATCTTTCTTAAAATTATTCATCCGCGTCAGAATTATAATGTTGCACCTAAAATCTGTAGTGCTTATATTCTAAACCTATCTTTCTGTAATATTAAATAACTTTTTTGCATGTGAAAGAAAGAATTAATAATAATACCTAATTTTTATTAATCTAAAAGGATGAATATACTAATAAAAGTAGATATAGAGTATTTATATTTTTAGAAATATTTAGGTATTATATGCAATGTTATTTATATCAAATGGCTTAATTAATCTACCAGTATTTTATTAATATCTTTTGCCTTTAAAGCTCATTATACTTATTTGCTAAAAAGCTTTATTGATATTCATCGTAGAAGTAAGATAATTTAAATTGCTGCTGAGTTATAGGGTAAAACTAAGACCTGAGTAATAATGATATAGTTTTAAAGTTCTTAATTAAGATTTAGTAAGATAGATTATAGAAGAGTTAAAGAGCTAAGAGTTATCTTTACTTTAAACTAGCAAACATTTTCACTATTTAATCCTTTAATTTCTAGTTTACATTCTATTGAATGAGGTAATAGATTATTACTCTAACTAATGTATTAAGTATAATATTAGAAGAAAATTAACTGTATATAAGCCAGGGTTAGAGAGAAGTTCTAGTTGATTATGTTAAGATTTTAATTAGCGCATGACATTTATAAATAAGCATTAGATAAAGAATATAATTAGTTATTGAAAGATACTAATTATAGCTTGGAGTTTTAAATTAATAAAGTTAGATTAAGAAATTAAGGAAATAAGGAATTATAAAATAGCTATTTAAATAACTAAGCATCATCCAATTGTTGATTCATTTCTATTATTTAATTTTAGCTTTCTATATTTTAGCATAGATTGGTTGTTTTTAATCTGTTGATTATATATAAGCAGACTTAAGCATATTTAATTGATGAAAATAAAAAATAATAAAATATTCTTAAATCTCTTAGATGCTTTTACTAGTATTTTAACGATAGATAGATCATATTTATTAGTATAAAGGTTTAACCAAATAAAAGTTTTAAGAGAAATTGAAGGAAGTAAGAAGAATTGAAAGTTTAATGAACAATTTTAGAATGATGAAACTTTCTTAGTTATAGTAAATATAATAAAGTTATAAGATTAATAGAGTAGTTATCATTGACTATTAATTATTAGTTAACTATTTTAATGTAGATATGTCTACATCTTTTTAGATTGTTTCTACTAGAATATTTATTTTTATAGTTTGATAGTTAAATAACGTTCTTTCTATCGATAACCATGAATTAATATTATTTAACTTGAAAATAATTTTTTAGTTGTTTTCTTTTAAAGTAGTTGAGCAAGTATTTCATTTAACGTTCATAATTAAAGACAAACTATGCTTAAATAGAAAATCTGACTAAATACTGATTATAGATAAAAATAAAGAGCTTATATAATAAAAATAGAATAGGCTTAATTAAATAAAAGAAGCTTTTTACTAATCTGCTATGTAAAATTAGTCAGCAAACCTTTATTTTTATTTAGTTATTTTATATGAGGGAGATATTTTAGTGCTTCTTATTAAAGCTTCTTTCAACTTTACAAAGTACCAAAATAGTTAATATAAGCTGCTTTTAGATGCTAATATAATTGTAAGCGATATTTATAAACTAGAAATTACTTAATTTAAAGAAATCCAACTGGAATTTCGTTATTTCATGCTTTTCTTAATAAAAGTTAAAATTTATCCAAATTAAGTTAAAAAGCAGAATGAGATAAGGATCTATGCGTTACTTATTTAGTAATAGTGTCCTTTATTAATTGCATATTAGTATTTCAAATATAAGCATTGGATAAAAGAGATAATAGAGAAAGTAGCGATAAGAATTAAAGGTGAAAGAAGTATAGTTGGATTTGATAAACTGGAATAAATATTTAAAATCTAATTTGTATACAATCAGTTTTCTATTTCTTGGATAAAAAGAAATAAAAATGTCATCACTTAAATGCTAAACCATATGCTTAGCTATTTTTGTTTCCTTTATTACTATAATAACCATTATTTCACTTGGGCTTCCTTGGTGGTTTACTTTAGAAGGTTATAAACCTCTAAAGACTGCTAAATTTTTGGATTGGTTTTCACTAACGGATTTGATTACTTGGTATGATATGATAAGAGATGATGCTGAAGATAAAGGATATTCTGAATAAGACACTTTGAGTTATTGGTGTGCAGATCCCAATGATGATGATGATGTTCCCTATTTTATAAATTCTTATAGGATTTAAAATGAATACTGCGAATGTGGTGATGAATGTGATAATGCTAAAGATTTTGATCCTTATTTCAATGATTTTTGCAAAGGAATGGATCAAATAGTAGCTGTAGGAATAATCGTAAGTTTATTATATTTAGGTATGCCTTTTTATGCTAACTTCCATAATATTTGGGTCACTTTCACTTTTTGTATCATATTTTGATCAAACAAAATCGAGCAGAAAAAAAGAAAATACTCTGGTAAAGATATTCTAACGTGGTTCTACTTTGGTTTGTTAATTTGTATTCCTACTACTTGCTGTTCTATTTACCCTTTCTTTAATATATTCTCTTGAAGATCAAATTGAAGTTGATGAAATATAAACAAGAGGTGCTGCCTTTTTGCTTTATATTATATGCTTCTTAGATATGTTTCTAATAATATACTACTACTCTTATTATAGATCTACTGTTGACAAAATACATAAAAAATAAGCCCAAGACTTTAATAATTAAGCTCCACCATATCCATAATAGAGTTAATTTGTATAGTAGAATGCGGCATAATAAGGAGGATAATAGTAGAGTGGAGAATAGTAAAGAGGAACATAATAGAACATATCTGGAAATATCATGCCATAGCAGAACACATTTGGAAATAATATGCCATAGTAGAACGTATAGATATAGAACATATCTGAATAGAATATACCGATATAGAATGTAAAGAATTGAATAAGGAACATCGAATATACTTAAATATATCATTTATGTTTAAATTCTTTTGAAAATAAAAAATTAAACTCTTCATAATATTAGAGAAGACTAATAGCTTAGCTTAATATATTTAAGCGCTATTTAGTATGAATAATAAAGATTATAATAATTTCAAAAAAGGTATTAAAGGGAGTCAAACTATTATATATTGCATTTGCTATCTAGAGCAAATGAGTTTTACTTAAAATAACTTAAAATTAAATATTCAAAAATTAGTAAACCAATAATTTTATAATAAACCTCTAAACCAAAATGTCGTAGACTTTTAAAATGTAATCCAAAGAAACCGTAGACTCTTATATAAATTTATAATCCACTTCTGGCCGCAATAGCATAGATACTAAGACTAGTAGACTTGTGAATAATTATATGGAAGAAATAAAGGGAAAAGATTCACAATTTCCTGTAGGAGAATCAGAAAATAACTAAAACTAAGATAAATCTAAAAATCGAGGGGAGAACTTCGAAGTAGTTTCTAGTTTTTAGAATAAGAAATATTTGCAGAAAGATTCTACAGAAAATTTATTAAATTGTAAGATTGATAGCTTATTCAAAGCCAGAGAAAGCATGCAGAATTAACTTAAAATCTTGACAACTGAAAATACTATGAAAGGAAGTAATAGTCTGCATAATATAAACCTAAGAACAGCAAGAGAAACTCAGGAAGATGAGAACAATAATGATGATAGCATTTATACAAAATATAAGTAAAATAATATAAACTAAGAGAGTTTATTTGAAGAAGATAAAAATGAAAGCAATGTAAACTAATATAAAATGAAGGGATTTCAGTATTCAAGCAAATTTTTGAAGGAAAGTTAAATCCAAAAGTTGTAAAAAAACGCTAAGAAGAAGCACAAAATAATAATATTATTTGAAAAAATACTTAATAATGCTATTTGAACTATCTTCATGACTGTTTTAACTATTTATACTCTTTTCGGTGATGATATAAGAGTAGCAGCTACTAAAAAAGTAAGTTTCTTATATAGAATGCTGATGATATATTTTACTCCCTTTCTGTCGTAACTCTTATATTTTTTGCTGTTGAAATGATTTTTTCTTGCTTTGCCAAGTAAAACTATTGATTAGGGTTTTTTTTTTGACTTGATATCATATCAACTTTTTCAATTATTCCTGATATTGGTTGAATATGAGATCCTATAATGGGGTAGAATCCTTCTAATAATAACGCGGCTTAAACAACATAAATAGCAAGAGCGGGAAGAGCAAGCAGAGCTGGAACAAAAGCAGCAAGAGTTATAAGAATAATAAGACTAATTAGGCTTATTCGAATAGTTAGATTATATAAACTCAGTTAGCAAACTATAAAAGAATAGTCTAATATCTAGGAAATTAAGCAATTAGAATTTAAGCGTCAAAATTCCTATATTCCTTAACAAGAGGTACTGTCGCCAACAGTTTAAGCAAAAATAAAAAGAAGTCCAAGTTTTTAAAATGACGACATAAGAAGCCAAGAAAAGCATAAACTTCATAGTGTCAACTCTAGAATATTTGATTAAAATATTGAGGAATTAAATAAATTTGATACTAAAGATCCTAAAAGTTACAAAAGATCGAGGACAAACATTTTAGTGTAAAATATTGGCAAGCTTCCTAACATCTAGCATCCTTCTATTTAAGAAGAAGTTTCTGATGTGTTTGATAACCCTAAATAAGATGATATGTCTTTTATTCGCAAAGGAAAATTTTAACGGGTGTAATCAAATATTTTTAGTGCTTTGTGAAAAGATTAGGATAATATTGATGACAAAGATTAGATTAAAGAGAATGAATAAGTAAATGAAGAAGATTTTAAGATTCCAGAAGAATCAAAAGTTGGTAAAAAGCTAACGGAGTTGACTACAAAAAGAGTGATAATTTTAGTTTTGGCAATGATGTTTGGATTACAGTTATTTTAAATTGAAACTTATGTTCCGGATTAAAAAGCTAACTATCTCTATGGATTAAAAATTATTGATCATTTTGTAAAAAAGCAAGATTTTGATAATTTTCAAATTGCTTGAAAAAGCTATATTGAAGCATATTAGAATGAAAGGAATCCTCTTATATATATAGAGATTGATAATGTATACACTGGAATTATTAATCCATGAGAAGGAGAGCCTCATTACGAAGCTCTCAGAGCCAATGAATTGCATTATGAGAATAATAAAATAAGTTCAGAGTATAGATTCAATTCAATAGCTATATTTGATATTAGTGCTGATACAAAGCTTTAGGCTATTTTAAATCTAATGTAAACTATTTTTATTTGCATACTTCTTGGATCTGCTGGAATTCTTTTTTCAAAAGATGCAAACGATTTATTATTAGGACCAATAGAAAATATGATATAAAAAGTAACCAACATTTCTTAAAATCCACTAAAGGCTGCTTAAGAAGAGGAAGAAGTTGAGTTTGATAAATATATGGCCTTTTAGTAAGGAAAAAAATTTAAAAAGTCTAAAAAGGAATAAATCATGGAAACTGAGTTTTTAGAAAAAACCATTTCCTAAATTGGCGCATTATTAGCACTAGGATTTGGAGAAGCTGGTAGCGAAATAATTGCTAAAAATATTAAAGATTCAGGAGGTTAAGTAAACCCTATGATAGATGGAAAAAAAACAATCGCTATTTTTGGATTTTGTGATATAAGACAATTCACAGATACAACAGAAGTTCTCCAAGAAGGAGTTATGATTTTTGTGAATGAAATAGCTGAAATTGTACATTCTGTAGTAGATCTATTTTCAGGCAACGCTAATAAGAATATTGGAGATGCTTTTCTTCTAATTTGAAAATTTTAAGATGACTAAATACTTAAGAAAGCTAATATTTTAAAACTTAAGGAGCAAAAGGATGTACAGCAATTAGCTGATATGTCTATAATTTCATTTGTCAAAATTATATCTAGACTTCAAAAGTCTTAAAAGCTTTAAAAGGTAATTTGTTATTCAGTACACCTAACATCAACTACTAAACGCTAGGATAGAAAACTATAAAGTTCGCATGGGTTTTGGACTTCATGTAGGATGAGCTATTGAAGTAAGATTTTATTCAGGGAGCTATTGGAAGTGAATTTAAAATAGATGCTTCTTATTTATCGCCTAATGTAAATATGGCTTCACGCTTAGAAGCAGCTACTAAACAATTTGGAGTTGCATTATTGATTTCAGGAGATTTAGTAAAAATATGTAGCAAAGAAATGAATGAATAGCTGAGATAAATTGATAGAGTTACCTTGAAAGGAAGTATAAAACCAATCGATTTATATACTTTGGATTTGGATATAGAAAGCTTATACGATGAAATAGATTAAGAAAATCAAGAATCCAAAGAGATTAGAAAAATAAAAAAGATTTAATAAAAGATAAGCAGAGAAAATCTAAGAAAGAAAGTAGTTTAAAACTCAAATTGCTCTATAATTTAATACTACTATAATGAGCCTGATATTCAAAAAATGAGAAAGGTATTTAAGGCTGAATTTTTCTTATAATTCAAAGAAGGATTCTAGCGTTATATTAATGGAAAATGATTATAAGCTTATAACTATTTTTAAATTGCAGAAAGTAATCGAAAAAGCGATGGACCATCTCTCGCACTAATGTAGCACATTAAGGAAAATTCTTTCCAAGCGCCTTAAGATTGGAAAGGATTTAGAGTTCTAACTGAGAAGTGAGGATTAAATTTACCAGTAGTGTTATTACAAATTATTTGAATTAATATTTTAATATCCTAATTCCATATATAACTTACTTCTTATCTAGTAATCAGAATTATTTTATTCTTTTCTCAAATCTTTTCCAATTCAATCCATTCTTACTTCTAGGTAGAACTTCTCAAAACAGTATCATAATAAAGCATACATTATAAGAAGTAATCATATGATAGTAGCAAACTGAAGAAGGCTATAAATAAAGTTAAATAAATAGGAAAAAGCAAGTTAGTTAAAGATTAATGTAGAGACATTACACATTTCTATATTTAACTATAAGATTGTCTTATTCTTCATTAACATATCCATACTATACATTTTGCTATTCACTTGTATCTACTTAATTTGTTTGCTTATGGTATTTATGTAATATATGAAGAAATGCTTACTTTCAATTGGTAATCCTATTTTTGCCATAAAGTTTATTCAAATTAAGAAATCTTAATGCAAGTTATGATATAGAAGGCATAGGTGGGGGTTAATAATATTTAATTTAAGATAATTTGGCAAGTTTACAACTGATTAAGTTAAAAGGATAATCTTAATAGTATTAATTATAATAATAGCCTGCTTTATAATCGTAGAAGTTAAGTTATTTTCAATCTTTAATTCTTTCATCTAAATTTGCTTTCTTAAATAAATATAAATAATTAGGTATTATAAAGTTACAATTTGATAAATTGTCTGTAATAAAGTTCTTTTCTGAAGGAAAGGAGCACAATATTATAACTATAAATGATCGTATCTCTTATGAGATACTATTATTAGATTTGCATATATACTAAACTCATATTGCTTTAGCTGATTGAAATACTATTGTTATGACAAGCAATATTATGAAAACTTAGAGCTTATTATACAATTTTGCTCAATAGTGTTTAAAATAAGCTTCTATATAGTTTATCCTAATTTACCTCTAATCTGATCTAGTAGAATATTATTGCTAAATCGAAATAGCTGAATAATAGCATCGTACTACTTATTAAATGTCATCTTTAAACAAAATAAGAAACTACCTCAAAGATAATTTCTTTATAGCTCTGAAGAAATATGATTACATATTTAGAGATTTCTTATATACTAGACTGTAACCGTTTCCTTAAGATTTTGGTTTATTAGTACAAAGTTTAGTTGATAATTGCTTAATTTTCTAATGAAAAGTGAACAAATTTGTAAGAGTGACTATCTTTTAGCTTTAATACCTTTCTGTAATTTAAATAATCACAAGCAGTAGTTTATCCTTTTATTTGTTCTTATTAATAGACCTTATGTCTATTATAAAGAAACCTAATTAAATAAGGTGATCACAATATAATTTATCTTGGGAGACTTAGAGCTTTATAAAAAGCCTTAGATAAAGAATATAATGTGAATATTGAATAATGAGTAGTAGATAAATTGGGTGAATAAATAGCGAAAGTTATTATTTAGTAGTTAAGTTTTATCTTTTATATATTAAGCTTTTGATGGATGCTGATTTGGAATCTTTGCTATATTAGGTTAAATTCACAGAATTGAGGTTGACTATTCAGATCATGCCTAAAGATCCTATTTATAATCTTTTCGCGTTGTTTCCTGAGTTTATGATGGTGCTTATGAGTGAACATGATGAGTAACTATTATAAGAAGTGAGAGAAAGTTTAAAAAAACATTAAAAGAACTCAGTTAATACTTCTAAAGTAGCAACCAGCTAAGGGAAAGTAAAGAAGTTTATAGATCTTACAGAAGAAGAACTGCTGCAATTAACTGAATCAAAGGTATAAAATTACTAGAGATATTGAATTACTGCTGCTATCTGTAAATTCTGCTCTACTAGCTTAATGATGCGAAAGCATTAATTTGTACAGGGAGCTCTTAGTATTTTCAAAATGTGAAAGTATTTCAAATATCTACATTAAATTCTTCCTCTTGTTAATGACAAGGATGTAATAGCAGGAATTAATTTGGGATATCACTCTTTTATCTATTTAGTTAGCTTAGTTCACCCTACACTATAATGAATTTTTGAAAAGATTGGTATATCAGGTAATCCAGATGAATCCTTTTAAATTCTTGTAGAAACTTCAAGAATGAATGGAATTTTCTCTTAAACAGCTTAGCTTCTTGTCCTCTCCATTTACTATTACCTAATGCAAAGCGATAGAAAATTTTGCCTCTTATGTGAAAGGATAATCTAGAATAAGAAGGAAAACGTTTTCATTCGCCATTTAATCGCTCAGTTCCTAAGAGACATAGGAGATATCAGAAAGGCAATTGACATTTTCCATGAAAATGAGGAAAATTCAGTGGAATTTCCTTAGTTACAGCTAATATAATAGTATGAAACAGCTTGATGCTACTTCCTACAAAACTAATTTGAGCTTTCTATTCCTATTTATGAAAATTTCATTTCATTACACAACAGTGATAGTTACAGAGCTAATTGTGGCTATTAGCTTGCTTTTTCTTATTATGTTATTGGAGAAAAAGAAAAATCCAGATTAGCATGTGAAAACATCATAAAATGAGCGAGGGATCATTATTCTTTCGATCAATATTGCAAGAGAAAAGCAATGGAATACATTAAAGGAAATGGATGAAGCCAGACAGAAATAATATTGGTGAAAGCACATAATTTTGTAGAGATAAGGTAAACTGAGGAAGCTTAAAAGCTTATTAATACATGTGTACCTGAAGATTCTGATTACTTGGCATGAAAACTATTTTTGCAAGCAAAAATTAATATGTAGTAGGAAAAATATGAGGAAGCGATCCAAATATTTACTTCAATAACTCAGGAGCCACTAAAATCTAAAATAGTAAGAGAGCGATATATACTAGCAAGTGCTTTTAATAAAATTGCATAGATAGAAATCACTAATTAAAATCCCAATTTTTAAATGATGGAAAATTGTATCCAAGAATTCAAAAAGCTAAAAGATTATGATTTTGACAAACATTTACACAGGTAGATGCTGGTTATGGAAAGAAAAATAGCTAATGCAAAAGCCAAAAAAGCGAATGATTATTACAGTTAAGTAAATTTAAATGAATAACATTATAATTATATTTATTTCAGCTTTTATTAATTATTGCTTTAACATTAAAGCCTAAAAGTATAAACAAATTAAAGCTTTAAGGAATAAGCTGAAGTAAAATAGTTCATTTAGGACATTTCTAAACCAATTTATTTTATCTAGGTCTAAAATTTGAAATCTTTATTATTTACGTTTCAACATAATCGTTAAATTTTTAATTAAATCAGTCCTTAAAGAAAATCTAGATGTTAAGCTGAAGATTCTTTGGCGTATTTTAATTGGAGTATAAAAATGAAGCGATTATTGCTATCTCTGTATTTGGCAATTAAGTTATAATTAATAATAATAATTTTAGGGTTTCTTGCAAATCACATTACCTCTTATAAATTTTATAGCAAATCTCATCAGATAATTATTCTAAAAATTTGAGCAACTATTCATAAAGGTTTCATATTATATTTGAAAAGGAAAGCGAGTTTGGAATAAAAGTTTTAAAATTGATACATTAGTAATAGGGAGTTTTAACGTCATAAATGTTTTCTTTGGGCTTAAAAGATAAAAATAGTAGATTTATTTTAAAAATAGGGACCATTTTTAAAATGAAGGGAATTATTAAATGAATCAGTTTAAATTAATTAGAAATTTTACAGATTACTGAAAAACCGCACAGCTAATGTACAGCTTACTGAAAGTCTTTTAAATTAATGACCGTGAAAAATATTATAATAATGAAATAGCAGGAAATTGAAAATAATTCAATTGACTGGACCTTCTAGGAAGATTAATTTCTAGCTTAACAAGTGTAGTCATTGTAAGATATCAAGTGGCACAAAGTTACCAAACGAATTAACAAAGTTTTCCATAATAAACAAGAGGTTAGGAAATCAAATAAGGTCAAAAGAAGATGGGAAAAGGTAATCAGACCAGTGTAATAACTTAAATGGAGTAGAAATGATGCTTAGAAGTTTTGCACGCTTTCATCGTAATATGTTCATTCCAGTAGAAGGTTCTGGAATCGTCTCAAAAAGGAATTCAAAGGATATACATATAAAATGCTTTTACATAAACTAAAGTAGCTAAAAGAACTTAATCAAGCTTAATTCGTTCTTGAGCATAAAAACTTAATAGTTTAAAGGTAGTTTATACCAAACGGCCACTTGAGTGTTTTGTGTAAGAATTTGGAGTCATTCCAACAGAATTTCAATGTGCTTTTATGCAGTTCATCATGATTTGCTCTTCTTTTAACTGATTTTTAAATGTAAATCTTCCATTTACAATATTAGTAAAACTTTATCCTTTGTTAATTGACTTTTAAAGTGACGCTAATTAGATAAAACACATAAAATCAATAAATTGTCTTTTTTTGTATTATTTTTACTCTAGAAGTAAGTCATTAATTAATAAGAAGAGTACTTTTAAATATTAATTAGGAAGCTGTTCCTTATAATTGTATAAGTTTCTACTATAAATATAGATAAAGGTAATTAAAAATATCCATCTATTACAAATTATCTTGACACTTCTTTTAAAAATCCTTTCCAAAACTGTTAACTAAAAATTGATGCGAAATAAATATAATCGAGGCAACATAAAGGACGAAGATTTAACTCTTTCAAAGAAAATAGTAGAAATAACATGCTTTTAACTAATATGTTTATTTAAATAATTGAACTAATAACTTAAGAATTAGAAGTTTTACCAAATAAAGCAGCAGCAAAGTTATGCTTTCTCAAAATCTAAAAATGCAAATAGCAATTAAATTAAGAAGTAGGAAATCTTAATTCTGGGCTAAGAATTGAAAACCAATTATCCAGCTAATAAAAAAGAGCTTAGATATTACTAAATGCACTGCTCTATCTTATTTAAACTAAGTTAATAAGCAAAACAATAGATATTAGGAAAATATTTATTATAGTAATATTTGAAATTATTAATATACCAAAAATAAAAATAAGAGTATACAATAATGCATTCAAATATAATTGTATAAATATATAAAAACATGCTTGTATAATAAAACTAAATTCACTTGTTAAAGCTATATACACATTTTAGGATAATATAAATCTTATTTTCAATGTATAATATCCTTAGCTTATATAAAATGTTTGAGAATCATTTGTAACCTTCTAGTTAAAGTTACACAGTACAGTTTATTATATTTTATACAGAGAATAAACCATCATACTGAGTATAAAGAGTTCTAAATTTTTATTAATACCAGATATAAAAATATTCATAATCTAGAAATAAATAAGCACTTAAATAACTTAATAATGAAACTGTTTAGCAGTTTAATATAAGCTATATCTTGCTTAAAATACAATCTTAGCATTTTTTATAATATCTAAAATCTCTTATAAAATTAAGTGCTAGCAATCTTAAATAAATAGATAATTAATTTTATCTAACTATTCAAATTTTTATAATTCATAGATGTAGATTTAGTGTTATCTTAGAAATTTATTCTAACTATTGAAAAAGCTTTAATTTTATTTCCATTATTAATGCTTCTTTGAAAATATAAAATCAGTTAATGAGTAATTATTTATCCTGAATAAGTATCAGATTCCTTTATTAAGCTTTAGCTATTTATCACTTATTTGGCATATAATCCTATTTATTAATATTTATATTTGATATATCATTTAGGCATAAATCTCAGAAGTTAAAGCGTTATTTGTTAAAAATGGATAATAGTTTAGTTGATATTAAATGCAATTAATATTATCTTTAAGCACTTTACTATTAAATATTTAAGATATATTACATTAACTTTTCATATCCTAAGAGCATCAATCAAATTTAAATTATATCATTTTATTCTCTTCAAAAAATGGAAAAAAAACTGGGAATCTAAACCTTAAATTCTAACCTAATAGATCAATATTAAGTCTCAGTTAACTAACAAGAACTAAGAATTCAAAAAAGATAAATTTACTCCTACTAAGGATTGAGAAATACTGAATTTCCTAACAAATTTAAAAAGCTTGAGAAACTCCATAAGTAAGACATTATTTAACTTTATTTATTAATTGAGAAAAAGAATACAGAAATTTAAACCCTCAGGGTAGAAAACTAGAATCTTAAGCTTCTTTCGTAAGATTAAAAAAGGAAGATAAAGGCTTGGTAAGTTAAGTATTGCTTTAAATTGAAGCCTTAACTTCCAAATTTGTATTGATAGAAAAAATCTAGTAGATAATCCATAGAAAATTAAGGAAGAAGTCCAATTAAAAATTAATAAACACTAACCTAAAACAGATAAGATGGAAATAGAATGAAAAATTTAAACAAAATAAAAACTTTACAATAAAAAAATAAAATGAAAGGCTTCAAAAAGGGTTTCTATACCACCTCCTCGAAGAAGGAGAGGAATCCAGAAGCAAATCTTGGACAGTCTTCTTACACTTAACCTTAACCTTTTCCTTAATAATCTTAACAACCTGGAACATAATAGAGCTACAAAAAACAGAAATAGACTCAAAAAGCACTCATGTGCTTACTTTAACGTCGGAGGAGAAGCCTAGAAAACAGGCGAAATCTGCTTTGCACCAGGAGGTCACAGAATTTAATCCTTCTGGCCAGATGAGCATGGAACAGCTCATTAAAGTTATACTAAACCTCCAAGAAGAGGTAAAAAGCTTAGGAAAGACAATGAGAGGCTAATGTATTAACTTAGCCTAGCAGAAGGAATAGAGTCGAGACTCATGTCCTAGGAAAGAGAACTAAGCACCTTTTGAAACATATCGCAAAGTCAGAATAGCTAATCCTAAACTTAGCTTCAGAAACAGACTGAAATGGATAACAGACTCATAAAAATAGAAGAGAAATTGTAAACATTTAAGAAAGATCAAAGCGAAACTGGAGCTATACAAATGGAAATCGAAGCCTAAAAAGAGCATATCCATCAAGAAAAATAATTAAAAATCAAAAAGAAATGTTTCTGTTGTGTAAGCGTATGACATCTTTATCGGAAGTGTTTGAAATTTTAATAGAAATAAAGAAACTATTGAATAAAAGAGCAAAAAAAGAAGAAAAAAGAAGAAGCAAGAATGAAAAGAATGTATTGTAACCCGGATGGTTCAATATACAAGATTAAGATGGAACCAAGGCAAGTTAAAGGAGGGAAAACCATGAAAAATCCGAGTTCCCAATCTCACTAAAATTGGGCGACCCAAACTTTTATATTTAACAGGAGAGAGCATGAATTGTTGTCTTCCTAACGGGGTTGAAAATCCCTAAAACGGAAAACATTAATTATTATTATTATTATTATAAAACTTTACTTCAAGCCCAAAATAAAACATTGCTATTATTATCAAAAGACTGGACTTTAATGGAGATAATGTCTAAGGTGCTTGAACAGAACCTAAAATAATTTAGAACATCAAGGAGAGTATATTTAAATTGCTTTGGAGGTATTTATTGAAAGAAGCCGGCATTAGTAGACTCAAGTATGACAATACTTAAATAGGATCTTGGTAATTAATAGTATCAAAATAAAAAAACTTAAAAAGGATACGATGACCTTAGAATTTATTTAGAGAAGCTGGAGAAAAAATGCAAGAAAATGGAAGAAAAATTCTATTAGCTTATAGAAGAGAAAGAAGAATTATCTCAGTTTGAAATTGATTAAGATGAAGAAATGTATAGTTGAGCGATGGATATAAAAACTTTTATTGTCTTTAATTTTAGAAAGCGTTTCCTCTAATTAAAGATGACTCTAACCCTTATAGTTAAAATTAAATTTAAATTATATATTTTTATTCTTTTCTTTAAATTATCATCACAACTTTTACTAAAACTCACTTTTTTAAATTTTCAATTTATTTGACTTAAAGTATCTTTATTCTTTGTGAAAAATTTCTTTTTATAAGTTGTTTACCTCATTTAAGATTGTAACTTTAATCTTACATATATGTTCTGTAGTTTTTACATTATATGAGAATTTATAATCATGAACATTTTATTTCTGCTAGCAAGATATTTAAAATATTTCTTTTAAAAATGAATAGTCTTTTTTAAATAGAATACAAAAGGAATGCAATTATTATAAAATAAGGCTGGTTTTAAGTTTTAGATATATTTTAACTAGAAGATTTTTATTTTAATAGTAAGGAATAAGCTTCTTATTATTAATTAATTATACTTCAATGTACTTTTTTATAATAATTTATCATTATTTATATTATATTTAATCAAGTATCTTAGAGTTGCTCTTAAAATCCAATTCTAATTATTCTTTATTTACTTGCGATAAAAAATCCTTCTCTTTTTGAAATTAATAAAGTGTAACTTCTTATTCTTCTCTGTATTAGAACTTAAATTATATTCTCATTCGTATAATCTGATACTAAAGAACAAATATTAGTGTAGATTAGTTATATAAATCTTTATATATCTTTTTTAAGCTTTCATATTAATAAGTTTATTAAAGCTTAACCTTCTCGATATAACTAAATAGCTATTTTATACATTAGAAGCATTTCTTATATTTTAATTAGTCTGTAAAATCATTAGTATAGTTATAATAATAGGGTTTCTACTAATTTTATCTTTAATATCCATTGTTATGGTTTAAAAGTTTATCTATAAATATCTTAATATAATAAATCAAAATAGCAAAGTTCTCCTATAGAATTAGCTAGTTAAAACTTTCAGGGATTTCAGCATTATATTTGAATTCAGTTTCTTTATTAAATTAATAAAAGTTGAATAAACATAAGAATCTATTAAGGAATGAATATCCTTATTAAAAATGAGTATATACTATTTCTGCTGAAACTAAATTATTTCGCAGAATATTATCTTAGATATGTTTTCCTTTTAACTTCATATAAACCCTTTTGATTCCTTTTTAAGCATTTAATTTCTTGTAGTTTCACTGTGTTTGGCTATTAGAATAATAAATTTAATTTTAAAATAGACTTTATATTTGTAATCTGAACTTTAAGAAAATCAAATGTTTGCAAGCTTAATTAATGTAAATTTTTAGCATTAGTTTATGGTTAAAGATGTTATTAGCGCTTTAAATATTTGTGTTAAGAATGAGAGTTTTAGTAGTTTCAAAAGAATCTTATTTAAAACTTAAAGATTAGCATATATCATATTAATTATTCAAAACTATGCTTTAATTTATAGATTAAAACTCTCATAAGCCATATCCTGGATATTTTAACTAGAGCATTATTTAATTTTTAGCATTGGATAATTTCTTAAATCTTAGCAATTTAGAGATAAATTATTCTCAATTTAAAAGGATTTTTAATTTTCGTTCTATAGATATTATAGATACTAAGTTCCTAATCATGATGCATATTCAGAAGTTATAACTTTTATAGTAACTTCTGCTTTCACAAAACTACTTCATATTCTTTTTTAAGAAGGAATACTTGCATTAATTAAAAATAACTCTAATTGCTTATTTGAATAAATCATATCTAGTCTTACTTTTCAATTTTATGCTTCATTAAAAATTATTTTTCCAGCTAGAACGAAAATTAAAATATTAACTGAAGCATATAAGACAATGCTAATCATAAAAACATGCTTATAGCCATTAATACATAACTACTTATCAGATCTTCTGCAGAAATTGTTCATCACAAAATTACTATTTTAAAAATAAAGGCAATATAGCAATAGCACAAGCATACAATGCTTATTTTAATAGCATTAATTACTTTTACAATTGTTGCAAGCTTTAAGCCTCATCAATTTTGCTTTAATCTTTTAGTTTGGAAATATAATAAGAACTGAAATTTCTTATTTACTCAATTTGGTATAATCTATATGACTAAATTTAGGATTTAGTTATTTATATAAATTAATTAGATAATTAATATAGTGCAGGCTAAGACCACTCGTCATTAATGCTAGTAGTTTAAGCTTTTATTAATTATATTTCTTAAAATAGTTTATTTATCAAATGGAAATTTTACTTTTTAAGCGAAATTTGATATTTAATAATTAATTTTAATAACTTAAGCTTTAGTATTTTGTCTATTTCAATTAAATAAAGTTCATTTTAGAACTTAGCTTTACAAGTTAATATTAATTGGATTTATTTTCCTCCTAAATTTATTATGCAATACATAGTCTAAGTAATCGAACTTTTTATCCTTAATAAAGAAGAAAATTACAAAAAGAGATATAAGTTTTACTATATAAAGAATATGAAATAACTAGTAGTTAAATAATGGAATAATAGAGGTTTATTTAAATGGATATACTTTGTAGAAAAGAGCTTAGCTATTTTATAGGTATTTCTATAAGCTTTATTCAGTAATAGAGTAATTATTATTGGCTTAATGAAAAGTAATATTTGAGTAATTAGAGATTTTTAAATGTAAGTTAAGGATTTTATTTAATGAAAGGATATTAATAACTACATGTATTAACTATTTAGTTTCGTTTTCTATAATATAAATTATTAAGGGCTATCAAAGAAAAAATAATCAATGTTGAAACTATTTTTATCACTTTTGCTAATCTTAAACTTTAATTATTTTAGAATTGTATAAAGGTTAATTTTTATGAAGTAATGTAAAAAGAATAGAAATCATAAAATGTAATTAAATTTTAAACTGAAATGCTTTATAATTTTATTTTAATGGATCTTATTTAAAGAATTATAAATTTTAGCAATAGATGCTATTTTTCCAGAGTTTGTTTTATATATAGGAACTAATGATTATTAAGCAAAAGCAATATAAAGTTAAATATTATTTCCCTATCAAATTAAATAATTAGCCTAATTATATGTATAGTATTTTCTATCTCTAAAACTTACTTTCTTAACTCTATGACTTTTAACTTTTTATTTGTGAATAATCTTGTAAAATATCCAATATTTAAACTTATAATTATTGCAAATGAATAAGACTTACTCACACTATATTTTCAAATAAGAAGGATAAATATAAGCTAGCCTTTAATCCTTTAGTTTTACATATTATCTTTTATCTTAGCTAGTTTTAGTTAGCTTAGTATATTGATATTGTACTCTAAGTAAAATAATTAGACTTAGTTAGTATTTTAAGAACTAAATTTATAAAAATTAAGTTTTGGTGCTTTTAATATCTCTTTCCACTTAAAAAGTAGCATTTACAAATAATTCTAAATAAGCTAAAAATAAAGATTTAGCTATACTATTTAACTAATTGAAATATGTTTTTATAATGGCTTTATTAGTGTTATATTACATATATTTAAGCATATCTAGTATTCTAATACGAACTAGCCTATAATATTAGATTTATTCAGAGTATTAGCATATTAGTTGGATATACATGTAGATACAATCAGCTAGTTAGTCTAAGCTTAGTATATTAAATAGTATATCACTTAGTTTTACCTGCTTTCATACTCATTCTCTCACTTAATTCCTTATATTTACTAAATAAATTGCAATATCTAACTTTAACTTCTAATGAAATAACTAAATTTCCTCATAAAGGAATATGAAGAATTAGAATAAATAAGAAATAAGTAGATTAGAGAAGGTTAATATAGGGGATTAAAATAAAGTAATAAAAAGGGACTTTAATAAGATAAAGTAAAAGAGAAAGGAAATTTATTAATATTATATTAATATGGAGTTGAAGTATTCTAGGGTAACTACTGCTAATAAATTCAATTAGCAAGAATCTACTTAAAGGAAATAAACTGCTTGCTTCTAGATAGAATCTGATTAGACTGTTTGAATTGAAAGAGATACTCTTATTTAAAATAGTCCTTTTTTCAATGATCTTCTTATGGGATATGAAAAGTATTAGAATGTAAGAATTTTATTGCCTAATTGAATAACTTTCTCTGCTTTATAGCTGTATATATAATACTTGAGAAATAGGTTATTTAGTGAAAATATCTTATATATCAAAAGCATATGCAGAAATATGAAAATGGATGAAATCTAAAACTTCTATGGAGTAGCTACTTTTTTCTTTTAGTAGGAACTTGTAGAAATTTTATAAAATCACGTACTGAAGTAGAATTAATTTAAGTCAACTAAAAAGAAAAGCTTGCTGCTTCACTTACTCAAAACAGATTCAGGATAAGACTTTCAATAGAAGGCTCTCAATTTATCAACTGAAAATGCAAATGAATTATGCTAAAATTATTTGGAAGACTTTATAGATCTTCCTAAAGATATAGCTAAATTCATTCTTATCAATTGCATAAAATAAAATTTGAGGACAGATTAATTTGACTTTAGGTATATAGTCTAAGCATTAGCTATTATAGAAAAGCAAACTAGCTTTATTGCTCTACTAAAAACTAGAACATGCGACTAAGATCTGCTTTTTTATAATTAAGAATAGAGTGAAAATCTTGAGGATTAAGCTTAAAGTTCATAAAATTAGATATTTAAATAGCTTATAGCTAGCTAAAGTAATACTTATTAGAACACCTTTAATTTTGACTTCCATAATAATGACAATTATATAGAATTTCCTGAGTTTACTATTGAAAATAAAATAACAGCAAAACTATGTGCAACCTTTATACCTAATTATGATAAATATGTTAAAGTAGGAATTTAAATACTAAGCAATGATTTTAAAGGCATAATTGGATTATAGTTTAGTATAAATGTTAGTGCAGTCTGGATTAATAAAGTAATCATTATTCCTGCTAAAGAAAAAGGAAAAGATAGCTCTTCTCTACTATGCTGTGGAACGAGACCTCAAAATATAAACAAGCATTTATTTTTGAATGAACTATTCAATGTAGCTTATAAGCAATTTACTTTAAACATTACCATTAAAATTGATTATTTCTATACCGCTGTTATTAGATACATTTCAATGAATTTTGAGGCTTTATTTGAAAAGGAAAAGGCTACTCTGTATTAACTTAGTGTTAGTGAAATAAAGAACATCATTTCTTCAAAATATCTCCATATTCTTAAAGAAGATACTGCAGTAAAGGCTATTGAATATTGGTGAGATGAGTAAGTAGAGCCTATAGAAGTACTACAGCAAGTTAAATGATAATATGTTAGTCTTTAGTAGCTGTTTAAAACAGCAAAGGGAAAGTTGAGAAACTCTTTACTTTTTAAAAATATTTTTACTTAGGAAATGGTTAGAAGAAATTAATCACCTGATATTTCTATTAGTCCCAGAATATCATATTAGCATCTATTTTAAAATGAATAGAGACAAAGCTTTATGTAGACATTATGCTAGCTAATTCTCTTGCCTGATTAATAAGACTTAGATAAAAAATAATAGGAAAAATCTATTTAAAAATTAGAAAAACACATGAAAAGATTGAAAAAACAAATTACTGATTCACCTTCTAAGACGAAAATAAATTTTAGAAGCTTGAGTCCTAGAATAAAAATTGACTTACACTAAAGTACTAAAGAAAAGCAATTTATATTAAAATCTTAAGATAATTTGAGCAAATTTATTAATTCTGAAAGATATTTAGAGGAAGAAAAAAAATGAAGTCATAGATAATTAAATACTTTTTTAAATTATTTCAAAGTTCTAAATCTACTAAATGTCTAAAAGTAGGTCTTCCATGAGGGCAACACCAAGGATTGTCCAAGTCGCTTAAATTACCTACTATTTTCTACATCTATTTCAATGAAAGTTCATCTCCTATCATTTTACTCATTCTACAAGCCCTCGATGCTATTATATTTCTTATTTTTTTAGGCCGAACAATAGAATTTTTTATTTATTAATGATCAAGCTAGGATAGTAAATCCATAAAGTCATCTTCATTAAAAACAGTTTTCTTTGTGTAAGGTACTGTTTTAATAGCAATCCTTTATTTTTCTTAATTAGTGTTTTTCTAATCATTCTGGTTATTTGATGGAAAAGATATTAGAAATCCATTCTACTCAAATAGATTTTAGTTTTCCTAGCAGATAAAATACTAGACAGGATTCAAATAGACGGTCAAAGGGATTGTTAACTATTATTTTTATATTTTAAAGCTTTTTTATAAATTCTCAAAGTTAGCCTTTTCATCAGCTGCATGTTGGTCTATAATAAACAAATGCTTAGTGTTATCTAAAATAGCGATGATAAAGCCTTTATTAAATTGTCCAATAATTTTTAATCTTTTGTAATATGGTTTAAGGAAATTAAAATCTTATTCTTCAATACTTTTCTTCTATATGGAAAAATTCTCCATATTTGGAACTTAATCTTCTATTAGCTATTTACTTTATTAGGAAATTTTTTCATTCGAATAAATATTTTTCAAGATAGATGAATTATTTTACAAGTTTACCTTCATTTAAGAGTTATACGCTACACTCTTTTCGTTCTCCTGTAGAAAGTTTTAATTGCTTTATGATTGCAAATCTTACTATTATCTTTACTTTTATTCCCCTTAGCTAGAATTTTCATTTTAGCTTTAATTTCCTTAAGAAGAGCTGCCTTATGATTATCTAGGAGTTCATGTAAATTCAACATTACTTGACATTGATTAAGATAAATTGTAAATAATGTCGCCTCATTTTTTAACCTCATGTTTATTATCTTTTTAGTCTTATTTATATTTCTAAGAATTCAGCTAAGCTTTTTACTCGTTTAAATCATTCCATGCTTAATTTTCTTCTTAATCTTCATTATGGCTTTGCTATTACTGTCATATGTTAGACTATTTATTTTAAATTTAATTTCCTTATGAATAGAGTTCTTTATCTTACCCCTGTATAAAATTTTCAATTAATCCTGAATTTACTATTTTTTACTCATTTTCAGCCTTATTTTAAGATTTAAGATTTTACTATCATAACGTAACTTTAAAGCAATCATTTTCACTATTTAAATACTATTATTCGTATTCATACCCTTTCTATGATAAATCTTTATTTATATTCTATTAATTTTCATAATAAAGTTGAGGACTATTGCAATAAGCTTGATATTCTATATTTTTATTATTTTGCTTTTCTTATTTAAATTCTTCTTCCTTTAAATTATTACTTTTCAAAGCTTAGTTATTTCTAATTCAAGAATTATCCAAATTTTATTTAATAATTTATCTATTCTCTTGGTAAACATTGTAGCTATCTTCCATATTGATATCTTATTACTGGGTGTAATTTTCCTCAGAGTCTTTTTCCTTTTTAATTTATTAGTTATTTTTATTAGAGTTTTTTATCTCGATTACCTAATCTTTTTTAAATTTTTTCTATGCTTATAAAGATTAAGCCTATTACTCAAAGCTTTTTCTTTTTAGATTTAGATTAGGAGAAATATTTATTTCTTCTTAAATAGACTCTTGAACTGTTTATCCTGCTTTCTGAAAAAGACTACATATTTTTGGAGCATTTTTGAAGTTAATTTCTCTCTTGTCATTACTAACATTTATATCTATCTTGCTTTTGTCAATTTCAAGTCATAGTAGATATCCAAAGTTTTGCTTAGACCCTAAATATTATTTTATTATTGACTTATATTTATTTTAAAGATTTGCTGGTCGGTTATTAACGAAAAAATAAAGCAAAGTCTTAGAAGTTTATGAAAGAAATCCTCTTAAATATGTTGAATTTTCATCTCTTATTTCAAAATGCTTGTATTTCTTTAATTCATTGCGACTTGTAACTTACTCTATTCTTTGTTATTCAGTTTAAGCTTTACTATAACTAAGAACCAAGTCATGTTTTCCTTTAACGCAATTAAACACCTGCAACTATACTTTAAAATTAATGATAGAAATCTCTATTAAGTACTAAACTACTTGCTAGAACTATTTTTTTATTTCTTATTAAAACTATTGTCTTCTAATTGGGAAGTTATGAAATAAATCCTTCACAATAACAGTTGTGCCTTAGGAATTTTAGAGACAGTCTTCTTGCTTTATTATATTACTCTTGTTATCCAATTCTATTTAGATTCCTAATATATCTTCACTTCTTTTTGATTTTATTGTAAAATTTGATTAAGAAATTATTGCAGAAAGAGCTTCACCTCTAAAGCCATAAGTAGCTACGTTATCTTAAATATCCTCAAATTTTTTTATTTTATTAGTTACACCCATTTAGCCTAAAGTAGCCTCTTATAGAAATTTAGGATCAAATCCACATCCGTTATCTTCTACTTGTATTCTAGTTATCCCTGAATCATAGAAATTTATTTTAATTTCATCAGCACCAGCATCTAAAGAATTCTCTAAAAGCTCTTTTATACAAGCATATAATGTAGGAACCACTATAGAAGCAGCAATTTCCTTAGAGTCTTGCGAAGAGAGTTATTAAATCATTTAATTTTAAAAAAAATTTGAATTTAATGATACCATTTAAACTTCTAAATACCTGCTTCTATATTTTAATTCTCCTTAGCTATTCTTTTTAAACCTTTAATCAATCTCTAAATCTATGACAAAGCTAACTTTTATTTATATATTTGCTTTATTTAAATTTATTATCTTTCAAATATATAATTAAGCTCTGATTGCTTAAAAGCATCAAAGAAGACAAAGTTATATGATTAAGTATTACTTATATAAAATAAGTAAAGCAATAGTATGAAATTATACCGTTTAAGCAACTAATGATTAATATATCATTTTTATTTTTATAGCCTTCTCAATTATTTTTAATGAGTAAATGATAATAACTATTATCTATAACTCTTATATATTTTTACTATACCATTTCATTAATACAACTTGCATCGTTTAAACCATCACAAAAGGACTTAGTTTAATATAAGAATAAAGAGGTAAAAAAGAATAGTTTCATAGTACTATAGTTAATAGCTTCTATTTAATTTTTGCTATCATTTCAATATTAAAGCTAAAGGAAAGGTTATAAACTCTTAAAATCGTTGAAATTTAAATAGGGCTAAATTGAATTTTTCTACTATCTTAAGAAAGAGCATAAGTTTAATAAGTATCAGGTATTTTCATTGCTAATTAAGAAATTTTAATTAATTATTTTGAAAGGAGAGATATTAAGGTATATAAAAATGTCAAAGGCATAATATTATGAACAAAGATAGAGCTAATTTAGAGGAAGAGAGGTGCTATCAATGACAATAGATATAGGTGATGGAAGATAGGGTAAACTATCTGTTTGTGAAAATGATAATCCATTAAATCTAGCAATTGATTTCTGCAGAAAACATAAGCTTAATTAATAACTTCAAGGAAGACTTCATGCTCATATAATTGCTAACTTAAAGAAACTATATGAAGAACCGTAAATTTAGCATAGATAGGTATAAGAATAAAGTTAAAACAGAATGCTAAAATCTTAAAGCTAAATTTAGAGTTAGCAGAACTAAAACGATTGGAACTTCGATAATAGATCTAATTATGCTTAATAATAAGGATTAATCAATCAATCTTAAGAATCATTGTAATAGAATAAAGCATTGGCCAATCTAAATAGAATAGCTACAAGGTAAATTGAGGAAAATTAAAAAATAGAAAGATCTTAATAGTCTTCTAACTCTGCTTTAGTTGGAGAAAGACTCTATTCTTTAGGAGTCTTTATGAAGGAAAATAAAATGAGGAAAAACTTGAAACATTAAAAAGAATAGCAAATTCAAGAATCAGAAAGCTATACTTTCACTCCTACAATTAATAAGAAATTTTTCAGCAAAGATGACTCTACTGTTTCTGGCAAGAGTTAGGAAAAAAGAGAGTTAAAGTTAATGAACAAGGGCAAAATGTATAACAAACAAATTTAGATGGCGAGAAATAAAATAATTCAATAGGAATAGATGGAATGCTCTTTCTAACCTACTGTTAATGAAAGAAGCAAAATTTTGGTTCAAAAAGCAAATAAATCTCAATCTACCGACTAAAAAGTGCACGAATAGTTATATGCTGAAGCTAAAATAAGAGAACAAAGAAAAAGGGAATATTTAGAAAAAGCTAAAGAAGAAACACCATTTAAGCCAAACTTAAGTACTACAGAGCATTTTAAATCAATTTAGGCAAGAGAAGGTGATATAGCAGATAGGCTTATGGCATATAAAGAATATGTAGCAAGCAAGCTTGAAGAAAAAAGAGAATAAGAATAAAATAACATATATGATCCTTAAACAAATTAATTACTGTTCTAACCAAAAATTTTAAGAGGCCCAAAAGATTAATCTCTCATATAATATGATAAAGATAGACCTCGCTAAGATTAGCTTTATGAAATGCATAATGAGAAGTTAAACAAAATAGAATAAATTCAATAGCAATAAGAACAAGAAATCAGATAAATGTAAAATAATAAGCTTGCTAATAAAAAATCTGATATTTTGTTCGAAAAAATTAAAAACTAAAAGTGTAAAGAGATCTTTGATATGCTAGATGAAGATGAAGATGGACAGATTTCTTCAGAAGTATTAAATGGAACTTATTTAAAATAAGATTAAAATACTTAAGACATTTTATAGCCAATCTTTGATGAGATGTAGTAGAACAATTAAAATCTAAGTTTTCAAGACTTTTAGAAAAAATTTGACAGTATATTGAGTGTAAGATATCTTTAATAGATTTAGAATTTAAACATTGAGTAGAGAAATAACTTTTTAGGCATTTAAAAAAAGAAATTCGAGCCTTCAACTGAGTAGATTGAAACTACTTTCAAGGTAACTTTTTTCATCATCTCAGCCCAAAATCAATCCAATCTCACCAAAAAATTTGCAACCTTTAAATGAAAGGATGACAGAGTTTATTTAAAGACACAAAGAAAAAGTATAAAGTTAAATTGCTGAAAAAGAATCTCGTGAACTAGATGGATGCACTTTTCACCCACAAGTTAAGAATCCAACTAAACCAGTAGAAGTTATGGCTCAGTAAGCACTTTAGAAAATAAGCAAGAAAAAGGATAAAGAATATTCTGAATAAGATGAAGAAGTATATTGAAGAGGAGGCTAAAATAATACAGATAAACTTTGAACAATAAGCTTGTATTTAGAAAAATTTAATTTATTTATATTTTAATAAAATTAAAAATGCAAAATCATTATAAAATTGGAAAGCTTACAACATCCGAACTGTTTGTCTCAAATTTTACAGTAACATACCCACTTACAACAGTTAAAGTTAAGCTATTCAACAAAAGAGAAATCAATATACCTAATTTTCTACTTTTTTCTTTAGCGACCTATGGATTTATAAAAGCATCCAGAAAAATTCTAGAGAAGCTCAGATTGTTAAGGTTCTTTTGTACAAAGAAGACAATAAACAAGGATCAAAATTGGGTTGTTATTTTAGGAGCGAATTCTGAATAAGGATAAAATTACGCAAAAGCGTTGATTCAGTAAAAGATCAACTTGATTTTGATTGGGGAAAATTTAAAGGAATTATATAATTCTGAAAAAAGTGACCAATTACTCTTAGTAGAGATTCAGCCTCAAAAGTTAGATTAAAGATAAGAAGAGTACTTATAAGCAATACAAAACATATTAGCAAATAAAAATATTTGTGGACTTATAAATGCCATTTAACTTAAAAATTTAGGATGCTGATATGGAGTATAAACTAATAATTTGCTTGACTTTATAAATTATTAAGTTACTTTTAGCTTGCAAGTTTTGAAAGAATGCTTAGGAAGTCTACAACAGAACTCTTTTGTTGTATTTATTCAAGATAAAAATTGGTTTAAGATGCCAGGACTTGAGTTGTTTGCTTCTATGGCTAGATTTAACCAAGTAGTTTTGCATGATTTAAAATAGATATATGAGAATGATAAAAATATTCATTTTCATTATACTACAGAAAAGGAAAAAGCCACAGAAGTTCTCAAAACCATTGGATGGGGAAAGCTCAGACTTTATGCTAATTGGGCTTAAATGTTTCATTTCGAATTTATGGATTATGGAAGAATGGCAGGCATTGGAAAATGTCCTCACCTGATGTTCCAAAACAAATAATGAAATTTTTAAATTTAGAAAGTAACTTTAAAGTTTATTAAAACCTATAATTATCTAATCATTCTTCTTTAAAAAACTTAAGCGATAATAAAACTTTATGCTCATATAGGTTAAGTCTAACAAGTTAAAGTTAATCTATTTACTACTGTATTATTACATGTATTCATGTTTAATAAATATAGAAAGAGTATTAATATCTATAAATATTTATGTTGTCTATAAATCAGCAAAATGCTCAATAACTTTATCTTTAATCTCATATATCTATATCACTTTGTAGCAAATCTATACATACCTTATCAAATTATAACTAAGCAAAGTGTGCTAATGATTTATATTGAATACATATTCTAGCATATACCTTTATTAATAATAGTGCAACAACTAAATGAATAAATTACAATCTTTACTTAAGTGATTATATCATAGCTACAGTTATTTTAGTTTTTATTAATACTTAAATGTTTCTTTTTGATCTGTAATCTTCTATAATTAAACCAATATAATCACAAAGGAAACTATTTCTTAATTTAATTACTCTTAAGTTAGACTTAGTTTTGGTGACTAATGAAGTATATAAGCTAGGAATTAATAAAGTTTGTGATACTTAGTTATTTTAGTAAATATCTGTAAAATAGATTAAAGTTAAATTTATAAAGATATATGAGTTAACTAATTTTAGGTTTACTATATTTAGTCTAAGCTTAGTAAAGCATCTATATTTTACTATTTAGCTTAGCCTTTCATTTTTAAATAACTTTATATTTATAATATCATTATGAATGCTTAGTCTAAAGTTAAAACTAAAAACCCTTTAGTTTATATAAGTTAGTGTTTATTAGTAAGAAATACAAAAAGCAAAGGAAGTGCTTTTTACTCTATAACTAACTAAATCATTTGCAGGAATAGTTAATTTTTATTGCTTAAAACAGATTAAATAAACTAAAAATTATCACTTCTTAGAATAGAAAATAAGCTTAGATCTTAAATCATACCCCTTTTTTAAAATATATGATTGAGTTTATAAAAAAGAAAGACAATTAAAAAAGTTATTATTAATCAATAAAAATACTGAACTAAAAGCTAAGTATTCGTTATAATAATTTTTCTTAAAGAAGTAAAAAAGAGTAAAATATATAGTTTAATAACGATATCCTTTAAAGTTTTCTTACATTTAAATGATTAATTATAAAGTATTTTAGAAAGAAAAATTTTAAATTAGCTTTAGTGATTTTAGTATAATTGGTTATGATAATACAGAAAATTAAAGGATTTAAATGGTTTATAGCAGTATTGAGTAATTAAATTTAAGGAATAAGTATTTTTAACTTTATATCAACATAATTCTTTCACGCATTAATTGCTAAATTATATTTATAAGCTAATATCTACATCATTACTCATTTACTAACTTGTTTCACTTCCTTCAATTTAACTTTAATTAATTCAAATATTTTAGTCACTGCAATCGATATCTTTACAAGGAGTAAAATCAATATTGGTAATAGTTGCAGACTAACTTGGTTGTTCAAATTAACTGTTTTGTTTAAATTTGCAGAATTTAGAAATTTTAGCATCGTAATCCTTTGCTTTAATACGATAGCTCCACTTATAAACAGTTTAGTGATCTATATTAAATGCTTTAGCTATTATTTTGCAAGCTTCACTTCTGTTCTTTTTTTATTCTAAAAGCAATTTCAACTGATTCTCTGCTTATTTCTTCTTATCCTTAGGTAGAAATTTTCTTATTCTGCTCATTTTTCTTTATTAAACTTGTTTAACCCATCTTCTCAACGTAGCAATACTAATACCAAACTTTTCAATAATTTCTTAGGAATTTCTATTTTCAAGATATTGGTCAACCACCTGCTTTTTAAAAAGAATGGGTTATTTCCTATTAATGTTTTCATTCTCTTAAACTAAAATTTGATTTATTTACTTGTGTGATTAGGTCTATAAACTTTGCAACTGCTAAATAGTGAGGGAAAGTTTCAAAGGATGGATTTACTAAGTTATAGAGTAGTCAACTAAACAATTTTCTTATTAAGTAAGCTTAATGCCATTCTAACTTTCCTTTTAGTTCTTTTACTGAATTAGATGGTTTATTTGCTTTAGTAAATTAATCTATTACTAAAAAGAGTTAGTCAAATCAGAAGTCTGCATGCATTATGTATGCTAGTTTTATAGCCTTTCATATAAATTCAGGCTTTAATTATCTTCTTGATGAGTGTTGCAGGATTGAGGTGGCTGTTATTATTTTAAAGATTGAGTATTAGTAAATTGCTGTAATTATTGAGGAGAACTTAATAGAATTTACAACTTCTCTTTGTATCCTTACAAAGTATTATCATAACCGTCAAGCATTTTTTTCAAACTAACCAGAACAGTACCCATTTCTTTAGAAGGTTAATCCTCTAGATTTTCCTGAGTCTTAGCAAATTGAAATTCCATAAAGTAAATTTTAAACTTGTTTATAATAAGTCTTTTTTAAATCAAAAGCACGTGCTTATGAGTGTTTAACATCGAAGTTAATATTCGTTTTGAAATGAGTTAGTTAGCGTTTCAAACTTTGAAACTCGATATGTTTTAAATTACTTTTTTAGATATTTAATTATCCATTATAATCTTGTAGTTATATGAAATAGGACTGGCAATTCCAGCCTATTATTAATACTTAAGTCTTTTGCTCTCCTAATTTAATTTCATCCCTATTATTAATATATGAACTAGTAGAATTCTTAACTCTATCCTACTTTTAACTAAACATAGTGCAAACCTTTAATTTGCTACTTATATCATTTCCACCTTATTACTAGACTTTACAATCTTCAAAGTATTCCTAGAGTCTGACTATATCTAAATAAAGTAGAGGCTTGTAAGTATTATAAGAAGATAAAGTTTAAAGTTGAAGAGTGTAAATTAAATGACAAGTATAATGAGGGAAAAGAGCATATTTTATAAATCTAATGAGTTCTTGTAAATAATTCAAATTATATTAAATCTAAAAATGGAAAGACTTCCTCACGTTAAATTAATGATGCTAGGTGATGCTCAAGTAGGAAAGACAAGCATAATGAACAGATATATCGAGGGGAGATTTGATATAAATACTTTATGCACAGTTGCCATTGATTTTCGTTCAAAAGTAGTATAAATTAAGAACTAATATGTCAAAATTTAGATATGAGACACTGCAGGACAAGAAAAATTCAGATATATAGTCAAGAATTTTTACTAACGAGCAATGGGAATTGTTTTAGTTTATGATGTCTGTGATAGAGAAAGCTTTGAGCATATTTCATTCTGAATGTAAGGAATAATCGAAAATTCAGGTGATATTCCAATTGTTCTACTTGCAAACAAAGTAGATTTAGACATGAGAAAAGTTACTTAAGAAGAAGGTGAGCAAACCGCTAGAAAATTTAAATGTCGATACTATGAAACAAGTGCAAAATCAGGTCAAAATATTAGTGTAGTTTTTGAAAATTTAACACTTGAAATTCTAGAAAAAGGAATAAATACTCAAACAGAAATTAATTTAGAAACTTTAATGAACCAAAAATAAAAAGATAAGTAAAATCTTAATGGAGACAAGAAAACGGAGTGTTGTAGTAAGTGACAATGTGATTCTTCATTTATCTTTATTTTTAATTTTAAATTAATCTAATCATTAACGCTTTGCTAATTACTAACATTGCTTGCAACCTTATTAATTTTTAATTTTAATTAGCAAAGCTTTCTAAGAAAATTCACATAGAATATCAGTTTTATATATATATGTCTATGATATTTCATTATTTAAAATCTTGATATACCTGCTTTAAAAGTATATTAAAGATATTAAATGCATCACTATTTAAAATATTTATCCATTTAAGATAGTCATTATCTATTTTCTAGCATTTTAGCTTTCTTAAAATAAAAATTTTATTTGAAATAATAGTTTTTTAGCTTCTCATTTTTTGTGGATTTTTAACATTATATTAAAATAATATTTAACAAAATAATAGGAGATGTACCAAAGAAATGATATGGTTTATATAGATCCTTTTTGACTTTTAATAGCAAAATGTATAATCTGGATATATTTATTTTATAAAGGAATATTTTTAATATTTAAGTGCTATAAATACTTGAAGATTCATTATATTCAGTCCTATTTAAATTATACGGAACTATTCATTTATTATATATTCTACCTCATACAATCACTCTTTTAGTCTTATTTAATTCTGACGCTTCCTTTAAATTAATGCTTTCTATGAATAAACTTAAAATATATGAGTAATAAGAATGAAAATTTTAATTTAATGCAAATTAGTAAAAATTAATTTAATAGATAAAGGCGATTTTATTAGAGATTTATTTAAAATGAATACCTCTTAAACTATGACTATAAAGCAATAAAATAAATAAATAGTTAACTTTAAATAAATTATTAAAAAATTGATATATAATGCTATACGAATGGAGCTTTAAGACAATATTAAAAATATTTCCTGGATGTTTAATTATTAACTATGCAAGATCTTATTAATTTTAAATTTAAGATCATCTGCCAAAATTAAATTTTTCTTTGCTCTTCCTTTCTAAAATTAATAGGAACTGATTTGAGTTGTTAATATTGTTATTAGCTAAAAGAATATATTAATACTTAATGTAAAATACCACATAAATTGATAATTTTATATCATATTAATTTATTTTTTATTGATTTATTAATTTAGAAAAAACTATTTTAAACTAAGATTAATTAAATTCCTAATTAATCTGAGTCTGACTTCAAATATTTGTTCTTTCTTCCTAAACTTCTATTTCCTCGAATTCTCCCTTTTCTTTAAGTTTTAACTCGGCTACTTTATCTTATTCATAGGCATCAAATTTTCAATTTTCTTCTTCGTTTTTCTTTTTCTTTCCAGTTATTTATTCTACATATTTCCAGAATACATTTTTTCCAATTCTCTTTTTTGGCTTTTCTCTCATATTTTTCATTTTTACAGGATCCTTTAAAGTTTCTTCTTCAATAATTCTAGCCATTAAACTTAAATTTTCCTCCTATTTTAAACTTAATAAATCTACACCAGAATTATGCATCTTAATCAAATGCTAATAAACAGTTTGTGGTTCTTATTTTGGTGGACTTATTACGTTTTAATTTTCTTCCAAGCTTTACAAATTATAAGCTGGAATCGACATTCCGGTGGTTTTAATAGGTTCTTCTTTCCTCATGCAACAGTTTGTAGCACCCATTTAATTATTTATAAGGGCTAGTTTAATTAATTTATTTACTAGCAAATTAAACAATTTAAACAAACTCTCTTAGAGACAAGTAGCTGTATTTAATAAACAAATATTCATCCAATAATTAACTTTATTTTAGCTTTCTTAAATATTTCAGATATAATAATACAGCCCTTTAATAACAACTTTTAGAGCAATCCTTTTTCAGTTTTTTTTGGCTTCTTTTTCTCAATTATTTATATTACTTTGAAAGTTTTTAATAATAGCATAACTTAAGATTTTGATTCGTTTCCAAATCTTAATACTAATTAATACTTTTTAAATACCTTTCTTTTTTAATATAAAATATCACAAATATTGCATATGATTGAAAATAGGCTAGAGAAATTTTAGATATCTTATAAGTAGCATTAACAATCTTAAAATCAGCTAATAAGAAAAAAGTTAATTGAAGAACTAAAATTTGTAGCTTTGGGATTGTTTATTAACTATTTGATTTATTCTATTTAAGATAATTTAAACTTCAAATTTAATCATTTATTAAAGAAAAATTGTGCTCAGTAACCCTAATTAGACCACTAAATGTCATAATCAGGATAAAATTTCTATAGCAGTTTACAGGTTAAACCGTGATCAGGATATCCATAGCTTTAACTGTATCCATATACTCTTATTGATTATTTTTCATGTACAATTCTACCTCCTCCTACACATTCACATTGCTATTTGAATTGCTTACTAGGAAGCGACTAAAATAATTTGCTGTAGTTATCAGCATGCCATTCTAAGCCTTTATATCCTCTTACTACATAAGCATAAGTCTAGTTATTTTAATCAGTAAATTTAGCTAATATATATTTAAATTTTCCAGCTGGAGAAATTTCTACTTCTGGAATTGATTGAAAAAGCTCCTTAGTTAATGGGTTGGATAAATCATTTTCATAGTTAGACTGCGTTTTTTATCATTCTTAATTTTATTCCATTTTATGTTTTTGTTTCAAGCAGAAACACATTTAATAGTGTACAATTACTAATATTAGCCTCACTTACGTTTTACTAATATTCTCTATATACTTATGTATAAATTTAGTAAGAAAATAATTAGTAGAACTCTCTTAGTTGGACTAAGATTTGTTTAGATTGCTACGAAACTTAAGATAATTTTAATTTTCTAACTTTAAAAAATGAATAGTATGTTTATAAATAACTTCTTTAAGCATTATCTTTATCAAAATAATAAAAGTAAGGCTTTATATATTCAAAATATTATAGCTTTAGTACTTTTTTATATTTAGTTATAAAAAGTTAAGTAGTTATTGATAAAGTTATTACTATTTTAATTATATAAATTAAAGTTTTATTAGTTAAATAATGAAGAGATAGGATTTAATAAAAAGAAAGAAAAAGCTAACTGAAGCATATGCTTTCATTTAAATTATTTTAAATTAAATTTTTTCACATTTAGCACACTATTCAAAGGATTATACTTTGTTTGAAGGTTAGAAGTTGGTTTTTTGTCTGTTAAATTGATCTTATTTTTTTTTCTGTTTTCTAAAGAAGATTTCAATGTCCTACCTAAAATGGCTTGCTTAGAACATTATAAGTTTAATTTTTAATTATTCCAATAAGTGATTACTTCTTCATTATTATTCTTAATAGGCTTAATAATCCTTTACTTAAATATCTGCTTACGTGAAAGCAATTCTATGTCTAAATTTTTTTTCTTATTAGTTTTTAAAACAAAAGGATATTAGGAAAGAGGAGATTAATCATGAATATCAAGAGAAGCATTTGATCTAGAGCTTTATTTGTCATAGTGTACTATAAGTTTTATCTTATCATTAATATTTTAAAGTCGTTTTTACTTATTTAATTTCTTCTTCTTCACTATCACTTAAGGAGTGAATGGATTAATTACCATTTTAGAAAGGTCTGGAGAGATATTTCCTAGTTTGTTTTAATTTTAATCATTCAACTAAGAAAAATCATTATTATGAGATTTGTTCTTAATATTTCCTGAATCATTAAGTAATAAAAAATCTGGAAATAAGCACTTTTTTATAATTTTTACTGATTTATTGCTTTTGTTGGCTTCAGAAGAAAGCATTTATTTTTTAATGAGATCTGATTCTGTAGCTAAAACTTTACTTTCATTTATACTCTTGAACTCTGATACATCTAGAGATTATTCTGAGTTTGAGAAAACTTTAATATTTTTTATCTCTTTTACACTTTTTTTTCCTAAATTTTCGAATTGAAGATTAGTCTTGGATGCATTATTTTAAGAAAAATTCAACGCTTTTTAGCTCGCTGTGAAGGGTCTACGATCTCCTATCAGGTAATTTCGTTATTTCTTAGCTTTATTATGGTCTACACAAGCAATTTCTTTGTTAATCGAACTTTTATCTACATACTTAAAATATCCAAATAGCTAAGGATATTTCCTCCAAGCACTGTTTTGTTAATGATTTTTAAGTTTCTTGTGATTAAAAAGTATGGGAGTAATGTTTATAGTAGTAATTTTTCTTTAGCTCATATTAGTTAATTATTAAAAATTACTATAAATTAACACTTTAATTTCAATCCTATTTACACTTAACCGTTATTTATTTTCATACTTATCTCATTTTATTTTTATGACTCATAATAAATTAGCATCATTACCACTAATTACCCTATTATTATATACTTTTATCTCAACTTTCACTAATTTTCTTATTTGTAAATATAACTTTTTTAATTCTAATAATTTAGCTTAGTTATTGCAGAATAGTGACTCAAATATAGAATGATAAATGGTTTATTAAGCAAGCTACTTATAATAAGCATTTTGATTAATAAAAACAAGCTATTAATTTACTTATTTTAATTCTATTTAGCAAATTTACTTTTCATAGCGCGTAATTTAAGTGACTAATATAGTGATAAATTAAGAATATTAATCTAAGACACCCAATAATGTATAAAATTAAAGCTTTATTAGGTGCTTAATGTTTTAATGTAATAAACTGGTATAGGAATACTGTATAAGCTCTACAATTACTTAGCTTTAGTATTCTTATCACTTTTATAAAACTAAATGTTGATGTCAATATTGTTTTGCTTCTTCTTAGTTACTTTAGCTTACAATTATTAAACATAAAATTATTAATAAGATATTTGAGATAACTATTAGATTATTTATGACATGATTATTCAACTTTTTAAGGAAATTCTACTTTAGGCAAGGAATAAATAACTATAGAATTTGCTTTATGCTAGAGAAAAAGACTCTAGTTGGATCTAAGTATAGTAATGTAAAATTAGAAGATTCAAAATTATATAAATTTACTAAATATTCAAACGTCACAAATATAAATAAATAGCCAACTGCAGAGAATACAGGGAGTAAAAGCTAAAACTAATATCCAGATGAACGGAAACAAAAATATTAGAATTGATATTATAAAATAACCTTAGCACCGCTGAATTTTTTTATTGCTCATCAGTTTACACAATATATTTTTTGAACTGCAACTGATATAATACTAAAATTTAAAAATTACCGCCGGCCCAAATACAATGAATGACAAGAATAATAGAAATATGTAGATCGGCATAAATATGCATATTAGCGAGAACTTGAGAAAACTTTTATTATGTTGATTACAACCAATTTAGTACTTAAATCACTCTTTAAAATGAGCTTTTCTTTCTAAATTTAAATGATATAACTTACATATTTTACACTTTGCCATTCTCTTTGGAACAAAAAAATGACTAAAAGCGTAAAAAGTGCGATTGCAAGATTTGCAATATTGAATTTTGCATTTATTACAAAACCAAATTTCCTCTATTTGTAAATCATCAACGAGAATTTATTTACATTATCTACATGACTTAGTTTTCGGTGACTTAGCTATGTTAACAGGAGTATAATTAACTTCATCGCATCTCTTTCCTATATGAACATCAAGTTTGCAAACATTGCAAAATCAACTCTTGCATTTGTAGCATTTAATTTCAGTTTAATTTGTACTTACATCATTCATTATTCCTTCACAATCAGGAAATGGACATTATACAACTCCAGTTTTTAGTAAAATTTTAGAAATTTATTCAAATTTTTGGAACTTATTGATAAGTTAGTGCTACTTAAAATTTTCAAGGAAGTTAATTACATAATCTTTTTCCATAACTAAATCACATTAGAAATTAGGACATTGAATATTAGTAATACCTCTGCAAATATTATTTTGAATATACTATAGTAAGCATTCCTCACATATTTCATGCTGGCAAAAATCTAATTTTACTTACTTAGCTTACTACAAATCTTCTCAGCAAATAATGCATCTTTTTCCCTTCTATTCTAGTTATTTATACTTTTCTTCAAAATATGAAGAACTTTTGCTTTTAGAAATTTATTAAATTCTATCGAACTTATAACTTGATTTAATCTTCTTAGCTTTTCTTGAAACTTTTTAAACTCTTTTTTAACTTTATACGTCAAAATGTCTTCCTGGTTTATCTTAGCACAATTAGCATAACTTTTTGTTGTAATTTTATGGAATAAAATTATGTCAATAACATTTAGCTTGGTGATCAAAAACTACCATGTTTACTGCAGTACTTATGTCATATATTTGAAAATTATTTACTAATAAAGCTATATCTCTCGATTTGAATCCCATTTAAGATAATATAACTTGCAAGCAATAATTTTTTTGTTTATTCATGTGTTCCAATGTAGGAGTGCATTCTTCAATTGACAAATGGAATCCTTGAGTACTATGCGATTATGGTGTTCTTTTTATTAGTGCTTCGTAAATAGACATAAGTTTAATATATAAATAATGGAAACAAAATTAAATTGTAAGTGATATTATATTCCCTTAATTATACTATCATTCAATCTTCACTACTTTCTCTTTTACATCAAGCATGCTTTACTCCTTTTATTTTAAGCATACACTATATCTATATTTAATTCCTCCTTTAGCTTTTATTTTCTAAGAGGATTACTTAGTTTTAGGGATAAATATATCCTTTAGTTTATTTAAAAAGAAACTAATAAATAATTCATGATATAATCAAGCGCTTGTATTCAATTATTAGTATTTACCTCTTAAACTCACACTTTTAAACGATGTAATACTTATACTATCTTTAGAAGTTAGGAAGAATATTATATAACTAATCATAATATTAGTTAATATTGTACTATGATTTAAAAGATTAAATATAGTTAATAAAGGAAATAGGATATTCTAATATTATAATTTATGTTTTTAAATCAAAATAATTTTTTAAGTTCCTCACTTTTGAGTACCTTAGTGATGTCTTTTTCATATTTCTTAAGAGTTTGCTTGTATCTTCTTATTATTTGAAGCATTCGCTAAAATAATATTTAGTTGAAAAGTTCACTTTCTGATTTGATTTGCTGTATTTCTAAAAGGCTGTTTTAAGCTAACTTTATCAACTAACTTTCCATCTTTTGAATTTTTTCTTCTCTAGTACTTTTCTTTTATAAATCTTCTTCTTTTAAATTTTTTTCACTCTTTACCTTGATTTTATTTTCTAAATTAAGAAGGCAAAAATAAAAAAACATATTGAATGCATAAATTCAATTTAAGTTATTTGCTAGTTCTTCTGATGGAGAAGTAGATTACTTTTTAAGGCAATAAATCATTCATTTTCAGATATCTTCGAATGAAATTATTTTATGGCTAAGCATTAAAGTTATGGTTACAAACCTTTTTTGATCATTTTTGTAAGTATTATATAAAGCTTCAAACTTTTCCTGAAAAGTTAGGTTCTTGAATATTAGATTTTGTTGGATCAGACTTTAATATCTTGAGAATAAAACATTGATATGAGTCATTACTTTCTATCCTTAAAACAATAAAGCTTCTAGAAAAGCTTGCTCGTAACCAGGTTGAATATCTATTTCTAGGTTTTTATCCTTAATCTGCTAAAGAATCAAGTTTTCGACTTCGAAATTCTATTCTTATTTCTCTTAAGAATTGCTTTCCTATTACTAAATTTAGAATCTTCAGAATCCTATCTCTTCAGCAGGCATATATTCGAAAAACTCTTATGGTATTTCTTTCGAAACCCTTTCATGAAATGATAGAGAAATAAGTTTACTTAGAGCTAGTTTGATGAAGATGAGCTATTTTTGATAAAGTAATTGGTTAGTCTGCTTTGAGTCTTATAGTATATTTCTTCAGTTTTTTCAATGCCATTTAAAATCAAAATTAGAGACTAATATAGAAAACCACCCTATTAATCTCTCTATGCATTCTTAGTCTACTTCATGTAATTAATAAAATATAAAATCTATACTTGAAGCAAATTCTGGAGGAAACTTCTAGTCATTCTTACATAAAGATAAGGCGACAGAAGCGAAAAATACGGGTAAGTTATTACTCTGAGGTAGTTTTAATAATTAGGAAATAATACATTCTACTACAACTTAGGTTAAAGGAAATGGACTTGCAAGAAAGCTTAGCTTTTCAACCACTAAAGACTTGCTTTAGCTATAGAAATAAAAAATATCACAAATGAGATCACTTAAAAGCCACTTTTCTATTGGAGGAATTTCTCCTCCTAGATCTAAGAATGTTTCCGCTTAATAATTACATTTTTCAAAGTTTATTTTTGACCATTGAATATCTGGAATAGTATCAATTAAAATTTAAAGCTTTAAGGAGGGAAGTTCATCTAATTAGGATTTAAAATGCTGGAATTTTAATTTCTGGTAAATTTCAATCCATTTTTCAAGCTTATCTTGCTACATTTATTTATGAATCATATTTGATATTTTTCAAGTAGGTTTACCTCGAAACACTAGCAATCTTTCAACTTCTCTTATGATTGTTTCACTCTAAATTTCATTTCCTATGAAACAAATAGTGCTCGTAATGAGATATAAAAAGAAATCTTAAGTTTATTCTAAATTTGCTTCCGCTTATTTGATGAGCTGAAGATAAAACTAATAAAGTGATTAAGGATCAAGAATATTAATTTTGATCAGTTATCCAAACCATAAAATTATTTATCTTGCTTCTCTTATATTTCCTTCACTTAAATGAAATTCTAGTTTCTCAATGACGAGAGGAAATAGCTTTTTCAATAACTGTTATATTTAATTTTGTCCTCCTGAAAAAACTCTAGCATAAATACATTATTTTCCTGGTAGAAAGGTAATTGCACCAAGTAGAGTTTAAGTAATAATCTACTCTTATTCATTAATATTAGCCTCAATCTCTTGCTGTAATTTGTTTAAATGTGAATTTATTTAATTGAAGCTTTGGTCGCCTATTCTTATAATTAACTCTTTTATTCTATCAGGTCCTATTTAATCTTGTTTGCGCTTTTTTCTTTCCATCATTATTAAAAATCTTTCAATTTAAATTTCTTTAATTAAAATTAAGAAAAATTAGTATCTTTTCCTTTCTTTTAAATTCCATTCTTTTGTTTTAAATCTTTAATATAATAAAATATCTAATTAACTCTCATCACATTCCTTTTTACCTTCATACTTACATATTCACTATTTAAAGATATTTACGGAATTAAATTAAGACTATATAGTTATGCGCTACATAAAGAAATTTCTGAAGTATCTTATTATCAGTCATTTAAAAAGAAAAAATTGAATAGACTAATTATTTCGTTTAATTGCAGTTTTTTAGCTAAAAATGAATTTTTTAAATTATCTTATGGAATATTGAGTTAAGCTTATAGGGCTAAAATTAGCGATTAGTTGCTTTTTAAGATAGTATACAATTAATGAGTTATTATAAGAGCAAACATAAAAGACTAAACAAAGCAATAGTTTTTCTTTAATGTGATTCTAAGCGATTAGACTTTTTATTATGATGGAAATGAAAAGTAAAATCTTTGTATTAATATTAAAAAAATCAAAAATAAGTAGTTCATATTTCATTAAAAGAGGGAACTATTTCCTCAGCCGTAATGTTTAGCAACTTCTTGCGCTTTTCAATTAAAGAATTTGATCTTGTATTCAATCTTGTGATAGAAACAGTTTTACATGGTCTTAGATCTGAATTACCTTTGTCTCTTATTTTTATAAATTCTGTAGACTTCATAGATAAAAGCTTCATACTAAAATGTGGATTTATTGGAGTTAGTTCCATTTTCTTTATTTCTCCTCTTAAGGGTTGATCTTTGTCTGAGATAAGTTACCTTGGAATGTAATCTTTTGCTCTCTTTTTGAATTTCCTTAATACGGGGCTACCTTTAGAAGGCATTTACTACATTTTTAAGACTTCCTATGGCAATTCATTTGTGATTTCAGTTTTAGATAATTCATAAGTCAACTCAGGAGTCTAATGGTTTAACTATATGTCATTTTCTATTTTAATTATTCCACTAGTAATAGGAGAAGTTTCTATTGCTTTGATAATCTAATAAATATCGCTATTGTCTTCATAAAACTCAACTTTTTCAATAACCATTTACTTCCGACTAACTTAAGTTTTTAGTTTAGACTTTCTCTGTTAAGACCTAGTCATTTTAAAACTGCTTATTTTATCAAGTCTACTCATTTTAAGATTATAAAGTAAAGTAATATTTAATGAAGTATCAACTTATTAATTAAACTAAAAATAAATTTACATTTAATTCATTTATTTTAATTCTCAATTTTCTTCTATCCATTTTATTCTTTTTCCGTCAACCCATTCTCCCTCCCTCTTCTAATCCTAAACTTCATAAATTCCTCTTCCGTGCTATTTTCCTCTATTTCAATAGCCACTATATTTGCGACCATCAGGTCAGATGAAAACTCCGTAACCTATATATTTATATAAAGAAATACCTTCTTTTTTATCATTAATATATTTTCCTTCATATACTCTACCATCCGGTCATATCATTTTTCCTTAACCATGCATTTTATTATTTTTCCATTCACCATCATATTCCCTTCCGTCAACTCACTTATAAATACCTTTTTAATCTATGTCATTATCTTTAAAAATTCCTTTATATACACTCCCATCATTAAATTTCAACACCCCATATCCATTTTTTTTTCCATTTGCATATTATCCTTCATATTCTGCTCCGTCAGGTCACATCTCGAGACCTTTTCCATGTTGTTTATCATCTTATCAGTATCCAATATATTTTGCTCCATTTTAATGAATATATTAGCCAAAACCATTGGCTTTATCATTTTATCATTCTCCTTCATAAATATCTCCATCAGCATGAATAAGTCTACCTTTTCCTTGAGCTATATCGTTTTTCCAATATCCTTAAAAGCAACTACCATTAATTCACTTTTATACACCTCAGCCATCTCTTTTATTCCCAAAAAATTATCCATCGTATATAGCTCCTTTTTCCATTTATACCTAGTTTCTAGTTTCATGTTTATCGTCTTCGATTAAGATGGGTTATAAAGTAAAAACGAATTCTTTAAAGTTTGCAGGAATCTTCATTTCATTACTATTTAACTTTTCTTCTTTCTAAGTAACTATTTCTTTAGTTTGCTGGCTTGTCACCTAAAGAGTTTTTTTTGGATTAGAAACTTAGCTTATTTAATTATTTTAAACTGTTTAAGCTTCATGCTGAGGTTCTTCATCATTGTCTTAAATTGATTTAGACCAAAAACCCTGGCAATTTCCCATTTAAATATCTAATTTAAAACTTATTAGAAAAAGTTATAGTTGCTAATTAATATTGCTTTTAAATACCATCTAAAATTTTCTCAACCAATAGCTTACTTTACTATCTTTGTTTAATCCATATCTTAACTACTTTTTATTATATCAAAAGCCCTATTTTTTTACTCATAACTTTCCAATGTTTCCTCTTTCGGTAATTCCTTGTAAGATTTAAATCTAAAAATTTACTCTTATTTGTATTTAAAAAAAAGTATTATGTATAATAATAAAAAAACTCTGAATTATAAAGTAAGCAAAGCTAGACTATGATTAAACCATATACTACAATAAACTAGGTTAAAGTAATCAATTAAATATTTTTCCTTTCTTTTTCAATTTACTGTTTTATTTAAATCTCAACTGACTTTATTCATTTACTATAAAAGTATCCGAATCAACTGACGTTTTAGTAAATTTAAATAGTTAGAACTGTTTGGTATTATTTTAATTAGTAGTATAGCATATGATACCTATAGCGCATAATTAGTTCTAGTTATCTATAGTTATACTTTAATTTAGTTATTTTAGTTCGGACATTATTGAATCTTAATTATTAGACTGTCTTAAAGCAATAACAGGTTTAAATGCAAATCTTCTCTACTAAGATTTTCATAATTTTGCTAGTTTTATTAAAAGTTAACATCCTTTTCTTCAAAAATCCTTGCAAAGTATAGAAATATCTAAGGTTATTAAATCCAGTATTATAAATTGAAGTTTTGCTTAAATGGATATAACTTTTAGTTGTCTTTAATTTTATACTTCTTTAAAATTTAAAGTCTAAAATATATAAAATAGTAGAAAAAAATAAGATTAGTTGAAGATAGCTATTAGAATATAAGTGTGTTAATCATTCAACAGGATTAGGTGTTAGATCTTTGAAATTATATAGTTTTTTTTAGACTTTTGAATTTATTCAAATATATCTTATGAACATTTCCTATCATTGCCATTAGAGTTTAAACTTCTGCATTATTTCAATAGATTTATAAGATAAAATATATAAATCTTAAATTTGAAGACATTTTAGAGATTAAATCCCTTTAGATGCTTAGAATATCTATGAAAGAAATGGATTTACTTCAAAAGGCAAAAGTAAAGCTCTTATTGAATTAAATTTAAGAATTATGTAAGTACATATTAATCTAAAAAAGTTACTATAGTTGCATTTTGTAAAATCATTCGTTTTCATTATATTCCATGCCGTGTATCTAACATACTTTCATATGAAAGTTCTAAAATCCAATTATAACAGATGTTATATTATCCAGAGTCCTTTTTTGCATTGAAGTTCTAATGATAGCTTCAACTGCTAATCCGCATTATTAATGAATATTTTAAGCTTTTTGCTCTCTTACTGAATTTCATACAGTTTTAATTGTTTCTGCATTCGTTAGTTTATCGAAAATTCCATCGCCTGCATAGAAATCTTACTTCCCAAAACAATAAAATCATATTCGTTCACTATTTTAAAGGTTTTTATTTCAGGTGCTGCTACTATTACATTTGGATTTCCTCCATATTTAGTCAACTTAGCTTCCGCATCTCCAAAAGTTCTTGAAACCTAAGATCAGCAAACTTACACTTAATCTACCAGGAAGTACTCTTCATGGAGTTTAAATTGCATTACGAGGAGTTTTTACATTTTCTGATTATCCAAAAGTTTTAAGTTAAGGAGGTTAACTTTAATAGATTTATCCTCCTGCTTCTATAATTCTTTTATTTTCAAGTTCATCTGATGGTTTATGATCTCTTGTTAGAGCAAGTACCTTTTATCCACCATCAGCAGATAAAATAGCTCTTGAGTCTCCAACATTTGCAACATAGCAAAAGTTTCCAACTATTAAAACAACAACTGCACATGATCCACTTCTTTCTATTATTTTTTATTAAGCAGCTGCCTCAATAAACTTGCGTTCACATTACATAAAACCTTATTTTATAGCTTCTTTAGGATTTTGTGGAAAGTTCTAATCTTTTATAACAAACTAATGCAAATGATCGCGAAGAAAATCAGCGCAAGCTGATCCACCATGACCATCATAAACTCCAAAAAAAGAGCACCTTGGTCAAGATTCATTGACTCTAGAACTAGGTTTCATAATATTTAAAATGATAGAAACTCTATCTTCGTTATAATTTCTCACTATACCTTAATTTGTATTAGCAGCATAAGCATGAACTATTCCATTTCGTTTCAATGAACATTTGGTGGGTTCACTAGGACTTGCTTTAGTTTACCTTTCATTTTGATCAGGCTCAATAAAAGATTTAGGCTATAAATCAACTTAATTCCTTGTGGTAAGTGACTTATAAATAGATAACTTTTCATTTAATTTAGCAAAATCAGTAGATATCTATTTCTAATTACTCATCTTTAGCTTTCCTTTCATTTGATTAATAACAGGATTGTTTTCTTTCTAGGTTTGAGATCGATCTCATTAGTCTTAAGATTGATAATTTAATTGGCAATTATTAGTAGAAATCTGATTATTTTTTTTAGGTTCTATCTAAGGCTTTAAACTCATGCTTTGCTGTTTTGGTTGGTAATTTTGCAGAACTTAACTTTTTCTATCTGTTAGATTACTTTTAGACTCTAATAGGAAAGGAGTTTAATTTCTTTCAGTAAAGTTTTAAGGTGTTTGCAGATTCCTCACTACAAATTCATTTTTCATGTCAATAGGCTCAGTCATTGAGATTTGCTTATTGCATTTTGAAGTTAACAAATCTCTATATCTCTTAGGAATTAATCTAGTTATATTATCCTTTTCTTTTTTCAAAGACATTTTAGTATTATTTAAATCAATAAAAAATAAAGTAAAATACAATTCAATAACTACCAGGTAATCATCAATCGACTCAAAAGAGCTAAAATCATCATAGGACTAACTTTATACAGTTCAGTAATACTCTCTTTATATGCATATATGGTATTATAGAATCATTTAGGTATTTTAACTATTTAAGCTAATAGTTCTTAGTTCTTTATTTACCTCCTTCACCCTATATTACGTCATTGCTAAAGTTATAGAATGCTAACTTCACATTTTGTTTTAATTACGAAAGATTCTTTCATTATATTAGTCTAGAGATAGTTAATTTATTAATTCATATTCAATTTATACTATTTCTAGAGCATTTAAGATAAAGGAGCATCTATATGAAACTAGTTGGAATTAAGTTGAAGAGTTTAGAAAAAGAAAAGGTAGAGGAAGGTGATTATAACTGTGGAAAAAAGAAAAAATAGAATTTAAATAGCTAATAATAGATACTTTCAATAGTATTGTGGCTCGAAATTAAGAAAGTGTGTCATTTTTTTATAAAATGGAGATTAATGAATTACATGAAGAAGAAAGTATGAAATAGTTAGAAAATTTGAATATAATAAGTTGAATTTGTTTAATCTAATTAAATTGATAAAATAATACTAAAACCTTATTTTATCTAATATTTAATGGAGTCTAATTAGGATCCTTAGTCAGATAGAAAAATTAAAGAAGTAGAACCTCCTCCTAAGTTTCCACTTGATCACAACATACTTTTTCCTAATAATGATATTACCAAACCCAACTGGCCTGTATTAAAGGATCATCTTTAGAAAGAAGGAAGACTTTCAAAGCAAGACTTCATAATCATTTTAGATTAGGCAACATAAATTTTCAAAAAGGAAGAAAATTTGTTCCATATTAAAGATCCAGTTATAGTTGTTGGGGATATTCACGGACAATATTATGATTTAGTAAAAATAATTGATGTGGCAGGAGCTCCTGGAGCAAATCGATATCTTTTCCTTGGAGATTATGTTGATAGAGGAAGTTTTTCGATAGAAGTGATTATTCTATTGTACGCTTTAAAAATAAATTTTCCAAATATGACTCATATGCTTCGAGGAAATCATGAGTGCAGATAAATGACAGCATTTTTCAATTTCAGATAAGAATGCTTATATAAATATGACGAAGATATTTACGAAAGGCTTATGGAGAGTTTTGATGCAATGCCTATAAATTGTATTCTAAACGGTAAATTCTTAGCTGTTCATGGAGGAATTGGTCCAGATCTTAAGAAAATAGAAGATATAAATAAAATCTACAGATTCGTAGAACCACCTAAAAACGGACTATTATGCGATTTATTATGGTCTGATCCAGTTGACACCGAAGATGGCAAATTACCAGAAATATATAAATTTAATGATGTAAGAGGTTGCAGTTATTTCTTTGGTGCTGAAGCTGTTGTTAAATTTCTAAAAAGTAACGAGCTTTTGTCGGTAATAAGAGCTCATGAAGCATAGCTCGATGGATACAAAATGTATAATTGAAAGGGTCATACTCAATTTCCTGTAGTAATTACAATATTTTCTGCTCCTAATTACTGTGATGTTTATAACAACAGAGGTGCTGTTATCAAGTTTTAGAATAACACTCTGAATATCTAATAATTCAATTATACAGCTCATCCCTATCTACTTCCAGACTTTATGGATTTATTTACATGAAGTATTCCTTTCGTCGCTGAAAAAATAGGAGAAATTTTATTTTATATTTTAAATCCTAAAGGAGGAAAATTAGGAAGCGAATAGATAGAAAATGCTTAGCCAGTCGTGAGTGAAGAATAGAACTTATCGGAAAGAGCAAATGCCATTAAAAAGAAAATAAGATCTGCAGCTAAAATGATGGTAATGTTCAAAACACTAAGGTATATTTTAATTTCAGAGAGGAAAATGAACTTATAACCTAATTGAAAGGAATGACGCCAGGCCACAAAATTCCAAAAGGTTTACTTTAATAAGGTAAAGACGCTATTTAGTCAGGTAATTTTTTTTAATTTCAGCTGTTGACCAATTTAAAAACGCAAAGCAATGGGATAAAATTAATGAAATGAGGCCTTAGTAATGAACTTTGTTCACTTTAATTTAAATTTTTATTTATATTAATACATGATAATAACTACTTTATTGAACTAAATCAAAGCTTAAGCAAACGAACATAGTTTTAAATTCAATAAATACTTTACCTACAAAATTTTAATTTTGCATCCTCAATATTTTATAGTTTTTATCCTTAATTACTTAAATTTCACTACCAAAAATACTAAAATTAAAAAATATAAAATAATTTAATTGGAAACTCTTATATTTTCACACTTTTCACTCTGATATTTTTTAAAAAAGCATAATTTATAAAAGAAATATTAATAAGAATTACTAAAGCAAAGCTACATTTAAATATTAAGCTTAAATTTAAATTAAACTAATTATTTATTATCTTTAATTAAACAAAATAATAGCTTTACATTTAGTCAAGCCTCTCACTATAATCTATTTTACATTTCATTCAATTTAAGAAGCACAACTGTGTTCTATGTTTAAAATTTGAATGAATAAATGCAAATTTTTTTTGGAAAAATCTTCTCAAACAAATAAAAGAAATTTTTCTTTTTAGTAACAAACGAAATGAAAAAATCTAGATAAATAAAAAAGAAAGTATTTAGGCTTTAAATGGAAATTAATTATATTATTTAATTTGATAATAAACTTTTATATAGATTTAAATGACTATTTAATTGTCCGTGAATTTTGGAATAATAAAAATAATGAAGACAACTGAGTTCTTAAATAACAAATGCTTTGAGTGGACTTATGAAGAAGATAACTTTTTAATCCAAAAGATGCAAGACAAGAAATATTTCTATAAGTGAGTTAAAATTGCATAGCATATCAATAAAAACTTTCCGCAACCAAAACATCAAAAGAATGGAAAGTAAATCAAGAGAAGATGGCAAAATATCCTCTATCCAATTTTAAAAAACTAGTGAAGTAAGTTAGAAGCTCTTCGCTTTTGCCAATTACTAAATATTTATGATTCTTCAAATAAAAAATCATGGCAAATTTTAAAAAATGAGTTTCCTTCTTATACCTTCAAAATGCTAAAGTACAAATATAAGTAACTCTCCACCTTAAAACAGCAAAAATTCATATAATTACATTGCGTTTAACAAAGTAATTAGGAAGTATGTCCTTTGAGCATTTTGTGCAAGCAGCTCACTAGTACCTGAAAATGTGTTGTATTACTGACTTTTTATTTATATGTAGTTTCTTCAGTAATTTGTTTATTTTACTTTAAAAATATTCTATAAATAAATATTATCTTTAGAAAATAAAAGACACCAATAGAAATTTCTGTAATATTCGTCTATTTTTTACTATAATTATTAAATTCAAATATCCTTTATCACTTTATTTTGCTCTTATATTTAAAATTATTTGTAATGCTTTATTAAAATAGTTGAATATCAATATTTAAAAAGCTAAATTTTTTTGGATTAAAACTTGCTTACTTTAACGAAGTGCAATTAGTATGCTTGCTAATATAATTTTTATTTTATAATATTTTAAATAGATTTCAAGTTAGATTATATGGATATAGTACTCTAATGGTAAATAATTGAAATTTAATAATGTTTATATAATAAAAGTGAAAGCATATAAAGCAAGAATTTTCAGTCGTATTTATTTATTTTAATTTCTTAATTCTTAACTTTTAAGATGTTCAAAGCATGAGATAAATCCTTGTTTCATCAAAGCTTTACAGTTTTATGATTAAGTATAGTAAATAATTTCTAATCTTTAAGGAGTTTATTTGATAGTTAAACTTATGCATAAATGAATATTAAAATAATGATTGAAGTAAAGAAATATTCAATTAGTAACAAATATATTTGCTTTGTCTATTTAAATAAAACTTACACCAAGTACAATCAAATGATCCTTATTGTAGATCAGATTTTAATATTTTTGAATATATTTACTTTAAGTAGATATATTAACACTCTATTAAATTTAATAGCACTAAGAAAGTTTATAAACATTTAGTAAATAGAACATATAAGTATTACTCTTTTAAACATTTAAAAAATGTCCATAATAAATTAGAATAAATTGAGAAATAAATAGCAAGTTCTGATGATTAAAGTAAAATAAAAAGTAGTAATAGAAAAATATAGTAGCTTGAGATTAAATTATAATAACTTTGCTATTTATTTAATAATGTAATGATGAGTATTAAGATAGAAAATAGTTTTAAAGATAATGAATAGAAGATTTAAAACCTATAAAGCTTTATGTCTTTATGAAAAAAAATCTACAAATTTAGTTAATAAAGTAGAGGATAAACTTTCAATAAAATATTAATTAAAATAAAAAATTAATAATAAAACTTTGAAAATTGATTTTTCTTTTTGAAACTAAGTTTCATATTTAAAAATAAAATAAATACAAAATTCCTTTTGCTATTATTATTTTGCGATATAAGTGATACGAATATTTAGATTTAAAACATATAAAAATATAAAATTTGAAGTTTGAAGTTTGATACGAAATGCATGATAACTAATATAGAGTGCTTTGGAATAGGTATTTTAATTAAATTAATTAAAGTTAGTTATCAGAATTTTTGCGTAAAACATTATTTAATTGTTATATTTCGCTAGCATATTTAGATTAATCATTGCAAGAATCTGAAGCTTAATTAATAAAGAAAACTTGCTAGGTTGATTAAACTTAAAGAAAGGAAAGTGATGGAAGTGATAGAAGCATTTTAAGCTAGTTATTAGTAAGCTATTAAATAAATTTAGAAAATTAAAATAAAGAAAATTAAGATTTGATTAATAAATAACTAAAATGACATCTTTCGTTATTCCTCAAAAGTAATTCTTAAATACAGATAGAGGTTTCCAGAAAAGTTAACATTTTATGCATTAGGATAACACTAAAAACCGACAACTCCTACTCAGTTTGGATATCACCCCGCTTCACCTGTAATTTTTTATATAGGGTCCAGCTGCAACGTTAACAGAAAGAAATAAGCATTGAAGCGAAACTTATGATATTAAAAATATAGAGACTTAGGCTAAGTAACGAAATAAATCCCATTTTCCAAACCTTAATTATTAGCTAGGAACATTTAATAATAGAAATATTGAAAGTGCTGCTTCTGGATTTAATTATAAACCTAATAACTAATAACTTAATAGACTAGAGAAATCTATAAAACATTATGGTCACAAAGGTGAACCAAAACCAACTATCCTTGGAAAGCAAGAATTTTTAAGAACGAAATCCGAAAGTAGGATTGGTTTTCAACAGGAAGAATAAAAGCAAATAAAAGATTCTTGGTTGTATATAACCAAAGTTGATAAACGTTAACAAGTCATAAAGTATTTTTATTATTTAGCACTAAGCCATTCTAAGTAAGCAAAGATGCTCCTGAATGAACGAGAGTAATCGATAAACCAGAAATAAAAAATGCAAATCCTAAAAATGCTACTGGCTTTGATGGAACTATAACAATTTTTTCAGCTTTTAATAGATGAATAACAGTAACTCCTGATAATTAAAATAGATCAAAAAGATTAGGCCGTTACGGTCCATTTGAAAAGTCCAAAAAAGGATATGATCTAAGAAATGTCTCAGATTTAGCTCCAGCATGAATGTAAAATGAAAATTTACCTCCAAGAAGTAAAAAATTAGATATGAAGCCAATGTTTACTAATACTGCAATGAGATGCGTAATTTTTAATTTTAGAAACCTTAAACTTTCTTATAAAAAACTTAGAAAGATGAAAGATCTTGCTTTTCAATCGGAGATTTTAGACATAATGTATGGAATGGACAAATTGCATAGGAAAAAATGTAAAATGTTATGAATAAGCCGAAAGGATTATTACATTGGAAAGAAGATACTTGTAAATAGAAATATGATATTCATGTTACAGGAAAAATAGGAAGTAGTCATATGTAGTGATTTTAATAATTATATTAAATTACTATTATCATTATCTTTCTTATTTTTGTCCTTGACTTTCATTTCCTTATTTATAGATTGTGTATAACTATTAATCTTTCTTAAACTCCAATTCACTTTATCCATTTATCACTGATTAAATATAAAGAAACCCAATTCCTCCTGCTTTTCCAATATTCTCATAGGTATAAGCGAAGAGTAATAACTTTCATATAGATAACCTCCATTTTGGACCTAGAATAACTCCAAACCAAGCAACTTAAGTTCCTAGAGAGGAATAAAAATATCTTCTATTTATTATTCTTTAATTTGCAGGAGACTCTTTGCATTCTCTGTGCAAGTTTTCAAGTTAATGATGCAAGTTTTCTAAATGGTGTCTCATCATTTTTATAATCTATATAATAAAACTTTATTTAACCACTTTTACTTGTATAAATCATCAAGATATACTTATTCACAATATCTAAGCTTTAATTTCTTATTTATCCTTCATAAAGTAAAATAAAGTACATTATTACATTTTTAAGCGAAATAATGCTATTAATATTGTAATTTTATGGTAAAACATTCTATAAAACTTCTTTTTTATCTAAAGTTTAACTGCAACTATCAATTTTAATTAGATATTGCTTATTACTTGGCTTTCTTCTAAAATTTCTTTAAGATTAAAAATTATAAACTAGTTAAGCTAAATCAACTACTAATAGTTTAATTTTTATTGCTTTAAAATAACTTTAAGTTTAAGTCTTTTTTTTGAAAAATACTAATACCATCACAATTAAAGAGCTTTCTTTTCATAACCTATAGCTAATATTTGCTTATTATTCTGTTAGGAGCATAGTTTTTAAAGCTCATTTACTATAAAAATATTAAGTGCATTCCTTAATTTTATTTTGATGATAGCTTTAATTAACAGAATGCTTTAAGTCTCTTGCTAAATTTCGCTCATTTTGATCATCAATTCTACAGTTTTTTTCTGTAAAAAGAAGAAATAAAAAATGAAAATATAGTTTCTTAGAAATATAATGATTTAAATAAAATACTAAACTATAAAGCTATTCATCTTTAATAGCAAAGCTAATCTTATAATCTAAGAAAATACTAAAATTAAAGCCTTATTTAATGCTTTATTTTAGAACTTTAATTTACTTCGTTCAATAAACTATTTATTTCTATCTTTTGCCTATTTCTATTTGATGTATTCTACACTTCTAAATTTACTTATTCAGAATATTTTGAAGTGATAATCTAGAGAAATAATAAAATAAGGAGATAGTAGGAGAATTGAGAATATTTAAATATTATATTAATGGATAGTAAGAAAATAAGTAATTTAATCTAATGATTGATGTATTTACTTTAAATCGTTATAAAGGACTTTGACTGATTTTACAGTCACTGTAAAATAATGCTTAGTTTAAATATTATCATAAATATATGATTTTAGCAAGATAGCTTATATCTCTAGCAATTGAATTTTTTATACATTAAATAGACTGGAGCTTAAACATAAAGGATTTATATTTATTAAATAAAATGTGAGATTTATATAGATATTATAGAATTAATATTCTATAAGTAAATAATATACTAAAGCTTTAGCACTTAATATAAGGATATTTAAGTTAAAGCTTAAGTTTTAAATTCAACCAAATTTCGAAGCTTAAAAACAAAGTGTCTTATAAAAATATTTTGAAATTGATTTTAAGCATTTATTATTAAATCTTATCTAAAGCATTTCATTAAGTGGAGCTAATATTCCATAAAAAAATTGAAATACAAGGGATATATCAATAGATAATTTTTAAAAGTCTATGAAATGATATAACTGGTAAATAAATAGATTTGAAGAATGGAAGTGCTTCTTTTAAAATATCTGTAAATATTCAAAATTAAAAACTACAAGTACATTATACTAAAACCACTTTTAAATAAAGAACTACATAAATAACAAATTTTGTATAAAAAGGTGAAAAATATTAGTAACTAAAGTGATAAAATTTATATTTTCTTTAAATATATTTAATAAAAATATAAAACAATATCTAATGGATAATTATTTGAGTTTGTGAATCTCTGAAAGTAGTTTTTAATAATAAATAATAGACATATGAAATAGTTAATTATAAATAAATTATTATAATTATAAATAATTATTTAAGCATTAAATTTTCTCTTTTTAACCCTTCATTAATTTATCATTTTAACTAAAATATAATTTTAATATATAAACCTATAAATAAAAATATTACATTTATTTTAAAATTTAGTTTTATAGATAATTTTGCTTTACTTTTTAAATAAATTACTAGTTATAACTATTATGATTATAACTTAACTGCTTAATATAATTTATATTATATGCTATTTTTTTATTTATATTACTATCTTAATATTAAAATAAATGCTGGAAGTTATCTAATCATTTACATCAGAAATGATTAAATCATAATTTTTGTCTATTTAAATTTAAACTTTACCAATTATTTAATCTAAATTATAATGAATTATCTGCCTTATGACCTTTATAGATTTTTACTAAAATTCTTATTTATTATTAATATAGATTAAATATATAAAACGTTTGTAATATTGCTACATAATTCTTTATTTATAATGTCTTTTTATTTTATAATGCTTTTCCATTTCATTTAAGAAACTAAAAACTAGACAATTTCTAAGATATTTTAAAGCTAATAATTTATACAAGTAATTTTTTAATTTAAGCTACTATATGAAATTCCTAAATTTTGACTTAAGTTTATTCATATTTAAAGCAAATGAATGCATATTACATTCATAGCATTATTATCTTTATTTTTTCATTTTATCTAAAAATCCATTGACATTTTAAAAGCTAGTTTGTATATTCCAGACATTAATATTTAATTTTTAGTATAGTTTGAAGTAAAATAATGTGAAAAGTATATTAATAATTGGTTAAAATTTGAGAGTTATTATTAGCATTAATTTTTGACTTAATTTAAATATAAATTATGTTTATAATATTCATTAAACTAAAGTAATAAATAGGTACTATTAAAAGTAGATTAGATAAAATATGTTTATTAAGATTATAATTATTGAATGTAATAAGTTTAATAATATTTGCTTGTTATTTTATTAATAGAGAAGTTTAAGTAGAACTTGAGTAAAGATTTCAGCTTTTACTAAAAGCAAAAATTGTAAGTAGTTTCATATTCAAATATTATTTTAACTTCTCATCCATAAACTAACTGTATTACTTTTTGTATTAAATTTAGTCTTTTATTGAATATATTTCTATTTAAAAATTAAAGGATTTATCTGAACTTAATATTTTTAATAAAGAACTCTCAATTAATTGATGATGATAAATGAATAAAATTAGAATTTAGAAAATGCTAATCAGTTATATTTTATTTGATTTACTACTATACGCTTAATAAGTTTAATATTGCTCTTAAATTACTAAGTATAAATTACTCTTGCTAAAGGTTTAATAGATTATAATGTAAATTAGTTTTTCTTACTCATAGCTATTATTATATATAATAAATAATCTAATATAAGCTTTTAACTTTTTGTAATATTTGATTCTCATTCTTTTACTATTTGTATAGAAATGTAAATTAAAATATATTTATTTGCTTTCAAAAGATTCCTAAGAGAATAGATATGCTTTCTAAATGGGATATAATTATTTGATTGTAATAAAATGGTTATTCACTATAATATAAATTATAAAGCAAATTAGTAAATATAAATTTTCAATGCGCATCATCACCTTCATCTCCTTTAGCATTCCATTTTACTCTTCTTCCTTCTTTCCATTCTCCTTCTTTTCTTTCACCAGTAGCTGCTATATATACACCTTTTCCATGCTACTTTCCATTGTACCACATTCCTTCATATCTTCTTCCATCAGGCCATTGAAAAATACCAAATCCTTATTTTTTGTCATCCACATAGTCTCCTGTGTAGCAGCGGCCATCCGCCCATGTAAAAACACCTTTCCCGTCCATTTTATTATTTTTTCATTCACCAACGTATTTTCTACCATCTGACCATGAATAGGTACCATAACCATGAATATTATTATCATGAAATTCACCCTCATAAATACTTCCATCTGCTCAATGAAACTTTCCTTTTCCATGCTTTTTACCATATTCATAACTTCCTTCATATTTTGCTCCGTCAGGCCAAGTTTCGATACCTTCTCCATGTTATTTGTCTTCCTTTCACTGTCCAATATATTTAGCTCCATCCATATGAGTATAAGTTCCATTTCCATGGGCTTTATCATCAAATCATTATCCTTCATACACATCTCCATCAGCATGAATAAGTCTTCCTTTACCATTAGCTTTATCATGCTTCCAATATCCTTCATATTTAGAACCATCTGTTCAAACTTAAATACCCTTTCCATGTCTCATTCCATCTAAAGACCATGATCCAGTATAGATCGCACCATTATCAAGTTCAACTGGACCTTTGCTTGTAATTTAAACTCCATCTGAATTATCATAATCCCAAAGGAAAGGCCCCATTCTTGCCGCCGTTTCCTAAGTAGCAGCATTAGAATAATCCGGAATAGGACCCTTAATTTCTTTTATTGATACAAGGCCTAAGCCATCTTATTAATTCTAAACTTTGTCATAATAGTCATTAACTGGATTGGTTTAATTTTAAAGTCTGTGCTAAGAAAGAAAAGCTCTAGCAAGTGATTGAATCAAAATAAAATCTTCTTTTTCCTTCACATTTTCTTTATTAAGAATTTCAGATTTTCCCAAAGTCCTAAGATCTACATTATTCTCTAAATTTAGCTCTTAAGCTTTTGGCTCATCACGAAGACAGCTACACGTTGCGCCCATTTAACCTGAATAAAATAATTCTTTTAAATAATAAAAAATATAAACTTAAGAAAATCCTGATATTTCAATTAATGACTTTCATATTCACACTAAATCTGCCATTCCAGTTTATACATTTCCTCTAATTATCACTAATATTTTATATTCAATATAGTCTAAACCTTGATAAAGCTACTATTATTTAAAATCATTCAATGTTTAGATACTAAGCTAGAAATATCTCAAAACTTATATTTTTAATAAAAGAAACTAATGCTTTGCTAAGTAACAAGTCATCTTAAAACAAAAGCTTAGTTATAAATCTTAGCAAGACACTGCTTTACTAGAAAATAATACTTTGAAACAATAAATATACTTAAACTTAACTTTCATTTAGATAATTACATTTATTGCATCAAGTTAATCATGATTTACCAAAACTAGGAAACTAAGTTTGATAATCAAAAATTGTATAACAAGTTGATATAAATTAGAAAGGAAATAAATAGGAAGATAAGATTTGAAAATTATAAAATAGTAAAATTTTTAATTAGAAACAAATTATGAATTACCTCAATAGTTATAAATCAAAGTATGATTAAAGCCAGTTTTCATACCTTTTTAAAAATTCAAGAATTTAGGATTGATTTTAAGTGAAGATACTTAAAACATAAGCAATCACTTAAGATTTAATATGATTCAAATATAAATAAAGATCATTAAAATTTAGGAAAATAATTATTAAAAAAGTAAATAAAATGATATATAAAAGTAAATTTTGATTTTCGAAATCAATTTTAGATTACATCAGAAAATTGTACAGCATTTATTCCCTTCTTTAGCACAAAATGCACAAATTTTCTTTTTTTTATGTTTTTTTTTCTTTGAAATATTTGGTTATTTATCTTGCATTTTTTAATTTATGCTAGCTATTAAATTATAATCTTTGCTATATCAGTTATTCTCTTAAGTCTCTGTAGTATAAGTATTACTTTCTGTTTATTTAATTTGTATTAAGGATTCTTGTAAAAAGAATGGAGACTTTGTTTCTCAAGAGTTTAAAATTTAATTTTCTTAAGAATTTTGTGTAGAGGAACATTAAGCCTCTTTAAAAGATATTTCAAAGCCTGAATTACATTTAAATTTCATCGATCTTTGTAGTACAACAGATGATTTCTAAGATTATTAATTTTTTAGATCTAGATTTGGCTATTTATCAAAATTAAACCGAGGAGATATAAAAGCGGAATTTACAATAAAATCGCTCAAAGTACTAGGTTCTTAATATGATCTTCCTGTATCTTCTTTTTCCATACTATCGTCTATTGATGATAATTCTTACTCGAGCATTAATTGATCTTTCATGAGTTATGGTTACATTTCTCTAGGAGAAAAAAATATTTTTCCGTTCAAATCTTTCTACTGTTAATAAACAGGAGTAGAAGGTTTCGAAGAGCTATTAGATTTAAGTTCATTTTAACTAAATTTTCTAGATTATTCTTCGTCTTCTTCGAAATTTAAATTTCACTTTGAAACGATTTAATTATTTTTCTGTACTGTTCATTTGTTATCATCTTAGTCTCCATCTCTCTAACTTCCATCAGCAAAGTTTCCTTTTTAATTTTTTTATGCCGCTTAAAAATTTTTAAATCCAGATTCTCTGTATTTAATTGTTTGCAAGAACAAATTTTCTCTGCTATAGTGACTATCTAATACAGAATTTTAAGATATAGAAGCAGAATTAGGTATGCTGGACATTTTATTAAGTTATTATGAATAAAACTCTTAATCACACTTATTATGTTGCCTTAATTTAATTTAATATTCTCAATTATAAATTCAAACTTTCTATTACTTTATTTTTATACTAGGACGTTCTACCCTTAACTATAACTTACTTGCTACAGTAGCTAATGCTCATGTCCCTTCAAGACAAGACAAGACAAAGTTAAATGTTGACGTCCTTTGAGGTATTTCAGCCTTCTTTCCTCCAAGCTCTAAAATGGTTTAGAGACTAATATAAAAGTATGAAAGACTCTGGAATTTTTCTCATTGCTAATGTTACTTAAAATATAATATTTATTAATTTCATTATTTATATGTCGCTCTTGCTTAGAGAAAAGGAGAGTAAAAATATTAGATGTTCTAATGTAAACTTACTTTTAAAGAAACTTTAAGCCTTAAATTTAATTTTATAAGCATACTTAAATACTTATATATACTGATTAAATACTTTACCGTTTAAATAAAATTCCTTTATCATTTCGTTTTAAGTCCAAAGCACTACATGATCATTATAAAAGTGTGTTAAGTCTAACAAAGCTAGAAGGTGAAGCAGACCGAAATGATGACAATTTCATTTAATTATTCTATGCATGAAATTGAATTAAAGCTTGAAAAAATTACTTAGCTCAACTGTATAGAAAAATATTCTGATCTATAGTAATGCTTCTGTCTTTCTATTAACGAATATAACTATTAAATAGCTGCATATAATCAAATTTTTTAATATTAGAGTTTTCTTAATCAAAAGCAAACTTAATCATATTCATCTATGAAATTAGCAGTATATAAATTAAATTTAGTTATAGAAAAATAATTACCATTTATTAGTTAATCTCTTATTTGCTTACTAAACTAATTTTTAGGAGCATATCTAAAATAGATGCATAAGATAATGACTAAGTAATAAAGAGATTCTATAGTGTTAAATACCTAGAAATAAAGAACTAATTTGCTCTAGATATTTGTCTAAATACTTGGATAGTTATAAAGAAACAGGAAAATAATTATTATTTAATCTATTATTTCGCTCTAGTTCTTATACTCTTGGAAAATATGTTCTTATAATGGTTTAATTATTTATTCAAGTAACTAAATATTGTAAATTAAGATATAAATCTATGAGTCTAGCATTTTAGTGATTTATATTTAGATAAATTAGAATTTTTGTCAAATTAAACTAAGTTTATATAATAATTCTTATTTACTAGAAATGTTCTAATAAAAGCTTATAGACCTAATAACTCCTTAAGTATACATAGAAGTATAAATAATGCTTTGATATTAGCTTAGAATAAAGCAGTATATTAATGGCAATGCTTTAACTATTCTAGTATCTTCCATGCTTTATTTAAAATTAAAGACATACTCTGATAAAGGATTATATAAGTTTACCTAAAGAAGCTAAAATTAAACAATAAATTAATTAAAGCAAATATCTTGGTTTTTTATTTAGACTAGTAACATTTTAATAGCTATCCATATAAAATTAGAAAGAATGGTAGGAAAATAAAATGGTTACCTTTATAATTTTGAATAAAATGAATAAGATAGAAAAATAATATTAATAAGCTAAAATAAAAGATCTAAGCATTGAATAAGTTAGCTTATAAGAAGATATTTGTGTTTTAAAGCGATAAATACAATATCTATATCTTTTGTTTCCAATAAATTTAAATTATTATGTAGATAAAAATCAGGAAACAATAAGCATGGATAATTAGAATATAAAATATACCTAAATTTATAAAGAAATGGAAAATAGGCTAATCAATAAATCTAAAATTATTTACTTGTATAATATTTATTTTGCTATAAAAAGTAGAAATAAAGTAGCTAATATGAGAAATAAATATGCTTTAAATAAAATAGCCTATGATTAAGTTTAACATTTATCCTATAATAAGTAAATCAAATATTTAAATAAAACTTTTCAATAAAAACTAGCATAAATAATATAATAAAAGGAGTAATTTAAATAGATAAGTTTTATTTAAAAATAGAACTATAAGCTATAATAAGTAAATAGATATCAAATATAGGATTATGAAAACACATCTAAGTACTTTAAATAGTTTAATAACTTTCCAAAACTTTAAATTAATTCAATTTTTGAAATTCTAAGTTTAACTTATAATCTTAATAATAAAGCAAAAAGACAAGCTCTTCTGTTTTAAAATAAGTGAGTTAATTAAATTATAAAGTATAATACAATAATCTCTACTCTTTTTCCTTAATTTTCTCTCTTTATCTATATTTAATTTAATTTAATTTAAAGCATAAGCTTCTTTACTACTAATCACAGCTTGTTTTTAATTTTAGCATTCTACCTAACCAAGAGTCAATCTACTATTACATTGAATGTAAATTCTGGAATACAACATAATTAAAGATTAAAATTAAAGTGCTTAATTATAATGATAATGCACATATCCTTATCCTCTTATTTTAAATTCAATTTATTCTTCATTCCTTCAATTAAAATATTGCTAGTTAATAAACTAAATACATGCGTTCTATTACTCAGATTGATAAATGATTGTTAATTAATAGAAGCTTCCTACTTATAAATTAAGATATTATATAAGACTTAGAAAATAATTAAAAATAATAACTTTTTGGTATATAAGCATTGATAATACTATGTTAATATGAAAAAGTAAATCACATACACATTTACAAGGAGTAATTAAAAGAAAATTAGGTTAAAATTTAAGATTGCTTCCTAAAATAGTTTGAGAATTAGTAATATTTTGCTCTTAAGAATGTATAAAAAGATAAAGTAATACAATAAATGAAAAGCTTTAAAGCTGCATCTAAGTATGAATATTCATTCATAAGCATAAAAATTAAAATAGCTAAGTGAAATCCCTTAAAGCTAGTAAGTTATAAAGATACGAAAGCTTTTGAATTTATTTATATATAACTCTATTTATTTTTTTAAAGAAAAGCAGATTTAAAGTTTAAATGGTAAGTTTAATTAGGATTAGTAACTAATTAAAGTTTAGATTGTCAATAAATAATTTTATAATGAAAAAAATGTAAGTCTAGAAATCAAGTAGCAGCAAAGCGCAGACATAACAAACTTCCTTAAGTAAAGATTTATTAGTAAAACCGAGGAGTCAAATTAGTATAAATGCGAATAAAAGCTTGACAACTAAGCTAAACTTTCTAAACTAAAATTTTAGCAAATTTTAGAATCTACTAGTTCTTATAGAGCTTCGCTTCTATTTCGCTAAATTAAAAAATAAAAACTTTTCCCTTTCATTGCTAGAAAATTAGCAGAGTAGCGATATTATAAAGATTAAAGGCTAAAATGAAGAAATTGATAATTCTTAAAGCAATAAAAGCGAAAATAAGTGAGTCTTAGATGTAAATAATAAAGTAAATGATATAAAACTATTCTAGTAAAAAGAAAGCAATCAAGTAGAAAAGGAAAAAATAGTATATTAAAATGGCTATTTTAATAGTGAAAATTATCTAAAAACCAATTCAAATGAAGAGAACTATTCAAAAAACTCAGAAGAGTTAATGATTGAGGAAGCTGCAGAAATTATTTTAAATATTATTAATAAAAAGAAATAATCATACTTTGAGCAGTTTTAGAGATAGATAAAGCAGCAGTAACTTTGGTTTACGAAACAAAAAAACTAATAGCAATCATTAAGGTATGAATCAGAATAATCTTAAAGCACTCCACTATTTGACTAAGAAAATGTTTAGAAACTAAATTCTTTCTCTTATAATGAAGAAAATCCTTAAGAAAATAAAGAAAACTAAGGAGAACTTACTAATTCTTTTTCATTGCTAGACTCCTTTTGCTAAGTAGCTTATGGTAAATTTTAAGATTAATATAACTTCAACGAAATCTTTAAAAGAGCTTAACCAATTCTTTCAGAAAACTACAGAAGTAAAAGCATATAGGAAATAAAGAACGAAGATGAGAAAAGAACAGGAAATTTGATTGAGCAAGATGAAATTCAGAACGAAAAGTAATTAATAAATCTCGCTAAAAGTGATACTGAACTCTTTAAAATAGCTAAATATCAAAGAGATATCTTACATCCAGAAGGCAACGATAGAACAAGTAATATAATATTCCTGTCTACTAATTCAAGATACAAAAAAGAAGACATTAATTAGAAGTTTCTTTGTCATATGAAAAATAATCTGAATGATAATAACCAATAGCCCCAATTATTGCGTAAGGATATTATATTTAAGTAAAAATATTAAAAGGCAGATTAAAGTCATCTTTAGATATGGAAAAACAATAATCATTATAAATTTGACATTATTCAGAATTCTTAGCATTCCTAGCAAGTCCAATAAGAATCAACAAGTAATTTAAGCTTTTTCGAGCAAAACTTATAAGATGAAAAAAGTTATGATTAAACTCAAAATATTCCTAACTTCATATTACATAAGCCAAATGATTTTTCCAGACTTTAAATTTAAGACTCTCCTTAATTAAAACCACATTAGCCAGCTAATAGAGCTAATTTAAATCAAATAATGAATTAGAATTAAAAGCGCTAGTAATAAATAGCAAAAATAAGTTCTTTTAATTCTGAAACTGAAGAGGTTCAAATTCTAACTTCCAGCAGCATAACAGAATAGTTTTAGTTTATAAAGATTAAAAGAAAAGAAGCTCTTTTAAGATAAAACTTTTCACAAGAAAGCGAAGTATAAAAAAAAAAAATAGAAACTTCGATAGTTCTACTTCAGTGACTCATTCAAAAAAGATAGTTAAATCTCATAAATTACTTAAAGTAGATGGATTAGTTTAGGTATGTTACTAAATACAATTTAGAGGCGAAGGAGTTCTAATTAAAGGAATGCTAGTTTTATGCCAATTACTAAGCCAATATTCTTAATAAAATTTACAAGAATTGAGCTTTTAAATAGCTGAAATAAAGTAATTGCAAAATAAAAGCAAAATAAGAAGAATAGTTTAAACTGATAAATGATGAGAGAGATTTAAATGGTGATGGAGAAAATAAAGAAAAGAGAGATTGTAATAAAAAGCTAAAAAATAGCTTGAAAGTTTACAAATAAATCATTAGAATTTAAAAATAACTTAAAGAGTAAATTAGATTAAGAATTGAATAAAAATAGAAAACTCAAAGAAAGAAAGAGACTTGAAATTCTCATTAATAAGGTTAGGCTAAATAAAAATAAATAAATGCTCCATTAGAAAACAGTGAAAATGCTTGCTTGGTCTTCTGAAACATCTGAAAACTAATTTATTTAAACTGATTTTAACTTGCTTTATATGAATTGTCATATTGCTTTCTTAAAGATTTTACTTAAAGCATTAACTTTATTAATAGTCTAAATAAAAGTAATATATTTAAATTAAGCTAGCAATATAATAGCATTCTCTAAATTAATACTAAGAAATAAAAGTTAGGAATGATTATACCTTATATATGAACAACTTTAAATAAATAACTAAATAGATATATCAAGATAGCAATAATGAAGCTCACTTCAATTAATACATGCATCTTATAGTTATAAATAAAGACTAATAGTTTCTTAATATTAGTAAATCCCTTGCTTCTATATGATTAAAGAACTAGTAAATACATTAATAACTTCTAGGTAAACTTAAATTAATTATTTAAATTCTTAATTCTATAAAATAAGTCTAGATATAATAACTTACCATAGGCAGTCTTTTTAATCATCCAAATCTAAAATATAATATAATTATTAAGAAATTTACTAGATGAAGAGCTAAGTAAATTAAAGTGTAAAGCAATATAAAAAGGAACAATATCGAATAACTATTTTAATATTAGTATAATCAAAGTAACTTAAATAGAAAGAAATGGTTATTAAGCTTATAGCACAAAAAACTAAATAAATAGATAATTTAAAAATTTACTTATTATGTTTGCAAGAAATTACTTGTTTGTTAGCATTTTAAGTATAAACATTAATTTTTCTAAAGTGATGTTTAATTTCCTAAGATAAATTGATAAATAGAATAAGATATGCTTAAATGTATTTTAAATTAAAGATTCTTAAGGAAAAGCACCAAGTAACTCTCAATTTTTAGATAAAGCTTAACAGAAAGGACATATTTTGACTGATAATCATAAATGCTGTCTATAAACTAACTAAATATTAAGTATCAGAATAATTAATTTATTTAAAAATTACCTTCAAGTAATAACTTAAAACATAGACAAAATTATTATTTCTATACTTTTAGAGGCATTTATTAATCTAATGTATTATTTGATTATATTGCTTTATCATTTTTATTTCTTTATTATTAATAAGTTAGGCATTTTACAATAAAGATAATAGAAGCTTTCCTGTATTATTTATAAGGCTCTTAATTAATCTTTAGATAGGCTTAAAATTAAAATATTAATAAGAATTATAAAAGATATACATTTCAGTGTATTTATCTAATTTAAGCATATTGTTAGGCTATTTATTTATATATTTTAGTATTTTTAATGCTTTTATCTTTATTTATTCATTTAGGTCATATATTTTGCTAATCATACTCTATTTTACTGCTTAAGCTATTTAAGCAATACACTTGTTATTTTCATAATTGATGTAAATATTTGGTAAATAAAAAGATTAAATGGTAACTAACCAAAAAAAACTGTAGCCAATGATAATTTTATTATTATTATCAACTAAAAATTTAATAATTGTTTGCTTTCCTTAGAATTTCAACCAGATCCAGCTATCCATTTTTTATGTAGATGATTATTACTTCACCTCAGTCTCATTAAGGTCTATTCTGTATACAATCTTTTTTTGTAGGCATTGTTGTTATTTATATAGAATCTTGCTAATTATCTTCAGATCCTTTAGTCCCTTTTCTTTTAAGTCTTTTATAGTTAGAGTAGTACTTTATTAAAAGTTGGAAGATTTACAATATTAACACCTCTTGATCTTCTATTGATGCAACTTTTTCGGAAAAATAAAGTTCTCAAGTTTTTCCAATCTTTTTGCTATCTCAGTTCTTTAAATTCTATTTAAGCATTCTATTAATTGGTTACAATATCAGTCTTAGTTTCTTTAGTAACCATTAAAGCTTCTTCTATTTAGATATCTTAAGTTTAGCATCAAAGCTACTTTTCTGTTAAGATTTTATTTTAAGTAAGTGCTTCCTTAAGTACATAGTTTCTAGATTTAGTTGTTTAATATCTGCTATTTTTCTCTCCGAAAGATTGTAAAGGATCTCATCCTATTTTCTTCATTTTGTCCAATTACTCATATACGGATTAATTTTCTTATTTAGTTTATGAGATTTGTCCTAGTTACCTTTTAGTCTTTTGCCTTAATTCGATGAATAAGATTCCAGAGCTTTTTGCTTTTCTCTTCTAATTTTGCTTATCTTCTAACTAATCTTTACTACATTTTTTATATTTTGTTGCTCCTCATTATCCCGGGTTTTTTCGTCAACGAGGACCTTAATATCGCTTTGATAAATATTAGTAAAGACTTAGATAAACTAAAATAAGGAGAATTATCGACTTAACAGTTCGTTATTTCATTTAATAACTAGGATCCTAATGAACAACACTGAAATAAACAGATAATATAAGCAACTCTTTCATTTTTTTAATTAAAGCAATATAGATCTATAACAGTATTAAATTAAACAACTCTTAAGCTTTATTTTCTTAATCATTTTCATTATATTCAAATATTAAAATTATTGATAAATAAATAATGTTACAAAGCTTTGATTCTTTATAGGGCTGTTTATTGAACTGCTAAATATTTACCTTAAAATTGGAAATGAAGAAAGCAAGTATTTGATATTATATATTAAGCTTTAAATATCTAAATTAGGAAATTAAGAATTTTCTAATAAGGCTGTTTCTCCTTTTAAAGACTAAATAAGAAATAAACCTGAAATTAGTTTTTTCTTAGATATTAGTATTCTTATGAATACTTAAATAAGGAAGTTAAATATATAGTTGACTATATCATTGTATGCATGAAAGAATTAACTACTTTAGCATTATCAGTTTTAAGATGATATTCAAATAACTAAAATTAGATTTTTCTAGATGAAAGCTATTATATAACCTTTAGCATCTTAGTACAAAGCTTTAAAAAAGGCAATTATAAATCAGCTAACAGGAGATTAGCTAATAAATTAAGAAGTTGCTAAGTCATAATGCCTTAGAATTTCATAATTTAACTAAGCATAATAAAAATGAAAGATATTAACTATTCTGAATAGTTTTCGATAACCTAAGATGCTAGTCTGGTCAAGCATGGATTAGCTACTACTAATATAAATAACTTTGAAGGTGTAGAGAAACCTAAACTTAATATAGATTCTAACACTCTTTTTTTCAAAAATAAATTACTTCAAAAAGAATACTAAGAACATTTGCTATCAGATCAGGACTGTAAAATCTCACCAGAATTGAAAAAGAATTCATTTATTCTACTATTTTATATCTTTATAAGCCTTTTATTATGTGCCTTATCTGATATAATTAACTTAAGCTACTGAAAAAATGACAAAGATATTCTAATTGCTTCGCTGATAATCTTGGTAACTCTTTTAGTTCTCTCGACTTTAATAATTAAATTAATCACAAATTCCTATTAGGTAAGACATAAATCTTCATTTCTATTAACTTTCATAATTTTGTTGGTCTAAGCTTATTTGATAGTATTTGATAAGCAAATTATAAATGGCTTATTTGACAGAGCTATAGATGTAAGTTTTGACCATACAATGGTAATAGTAGGATTTTTATTTTTTTGCCCTTAAGTTTTAATGAGCAATTATTTGAGTGTAGTAGTGGCATGCTATTCTACATGCATTTTATATTTCCTTGTAAGCATTAGTAAGAAATAAGACTATTGCCAATCCATCTTTAATATCATTATACTTATAATCCAAAGTAGCTGAATTTGCTCCTATACCTATAGAGAGCAAAAGATAATGAAGAAAATATTTGTTTCAAGGAAAAATTAGAAAGCTGAGGAACTTAGAATAAGCGATAATTTATAGAACTGAGCAAGTCGCTAAAATAAAGAAAAAATTGAGCAAATTACATAAAAAATAAGCAATCTAAGCTAATAACTTGAATAAAGAAAGCAATAAATTGATGCAGCAAGCCCTATAGAAAAGCTGATAGCTACTTTATTTAATGGAGTAGATGTTATAAAAGCAAGCTCTGAAATAATTATGTTCTAAGATATTTAATAAAACTTAAAAAATGTAGCAAATGATATAAAGTCATGCATAAAAGTCTTAATTACCAGTGAAAACTTGTATGTTTTAGATGTTAACGAATAAATTAATCGAATTTAGTATGCTAATAAGGATGATATCTAGTTCGTATAGGAAAATTTCTTACCTCCTGAAATTCATAAAGATGAATTGGCTAAAGTTTCTAAGAACCAAAAGAAAATTAGATCATCAATAGAAAAAACGTTTAGTTCAACTCTAAGCACAATTTAAGATTATGGATTACCTTAACTTTAACATTTACTGTAATAATTTGGAAAAAATTGAAACTTCGATACTTTTTTCTTTGCTTCACTGACAAATAATAAGAGTTTATCAGTGTTGGCTTGCTATATAATGAAACATATTCTAAAAATGAATTAAAGCTTCAAAATTAAACTGAAGGTATATAAATAATATTTCCAGAATATTGAAAGCCAGTACAAATAAAATCCATATCACAACGAAGTCCATGCTACTGATGTCGCTTTTTCAATTTTCTTTTTTATATTTAATACAGATATTAAAAAACATTTAGATAATTTAGATAATTTAGGTATTATTATTGCATGCTTTGGCCATGATGCAGGACACCCCGCATTAAACAATAGATTTTTAGTAAACAACGGAGAGAGCTAGCTCTAATTTATAATGATATTTCAGTTTTAGAAAATTTGCACTGCTCAATCACCTTTAAGGAAATGAAGAAGGAGAATAGTGATATCTTGAAAAGTTTATCGTTTGGAGATTATTAATATGTGAGAAAGCTAGTAATTCAAATGATTTTAGAAACTGATTTGTCTAAGCATTTTGAAAGCTTTACTAAATTCAAAGCTAAAGCTCAGGAATGAAATGAAGAGTTTTCTCTTGAAAAAGTTGAAGACAAATTTTTAATTTTGAGAACGGCTTTGAAATGTGCTGATGTTGGCCACTCAGCTAAAGAATGAAAAATCCATCATTCATGAAGTTTAAAAATCTGTGAAGAATTCTTTTTACAAGGAGATCTCGAAAAAAGGAAAGGATTGGCTATTTCAATGTATTGCGATAGAGAAACAACTCACATTGCAAAAAGCTAAGTAGGATTTCTTAGTTTTATATGTCTTCCTCTTTACGAAACTTGAGCTTAATTTAAAAAAAATAGCATACTAGAAGAAAAATGTGTGAATCAGCTTCAGAAAAACATTTAAAATTGATAACTTTTAATGAAAAGTAAAAACAAATCTATAGGCTAACTCACATTAAAGTAAGAAAATATACTAATTTCAGAAAAAATTAGACATACTTCACAAATTGAAAAAAAGAATGAAAATAATTTCTATAGCCATGTATGGTCTCCAAGAGATGAAGAAAATCTAAAGTTAATTATATAGTAATAGAACAAATAGATATAGCAACTCTAATAAGAATATGATAAATACTAAGGAAATAAATAAAAAAATTAAGATATAAATGATTAAGAAGCTTGACAAAAGAAAGATTAGAATAGCGCTTTATAATCAGAAGATGAACTACTTGATAACTTAGATATATAGAAGTGCTAAAGAGACTAATAGTCAAATAAGAATTATCTAGAATCAGAAGAATCTTTAAAGAAGAAAAAAATCTATAAATGAGCGTAAAAAGAATGCTATTTTAATATTATTTAAGCTTAGATTTCTTATTTAAATAAGATCAAACATATAACTTTATGATTAAATAATTCCTTTAAATATTTTCTTGTTTAAAGCATATTTATAAGTTAGGTTGGCATAATAAAGCTAAATCTAAAGTGGTTTTACACCATCTAATATTTTAAAATTCTAGAAAATTGGCTTGATTCATAATTATTATACTCATTTATAGTGGAGACAATATAAATACTAAATATGGTTACCTGAAGTATTTAAAAGATAAAGGGATTTATTTAAAGTAATGCATGATTAAATTTAAAACCAGAAAAGGAAAACTTAAATTATGAATAATTTTTATAATTTAAGGAAAATTATTAAGGTTCCTTTCTCTCTAAAATCCAAAGAATTAAATGATTGAGCACATTTCGAGTAATTTTTCTTTATTTCACTATTATTTAAATTTTTATAAGTCATAAATAAATAGAAACGTAAATGTAGAAAATACCTTCTAAAAGCAGAGAAATAAATAATTTCATTATTTAAAGCATTAATGTAATGAATGATTATGGAAATTATTTGAAAGAATAAGCAAATTTTACTCTATAAAAGCATTTAAGTAAAGAGTATTACTAATAGTAGTATAAGTAAGTATATGCTATAAATTGCTATTAGTCAGAAATGGAGATATAAAACAACGCTAAACATTAACTATTTCAATCATTTTCTATAATTATTAATCTTATTTTTGTTATAGAACTTTCTTAATAAAACATTACAATTTTTAGATAACTTTAAGCTTAATAGTGATACTTTAGATATATTATATCATAATACAAAAATATTTAATATACAAAAAATCTTGTGTAGCATAGGTTTCTATAGGACTATTTAAGAACTACAACAACAGATTTTTCTATTATAATAAATGAAATTACTAGCTTAGACTCTACATTTACCCTTTTATGCATTAACTTAAGTTGCTGATTTTATTCTTAAGTATTCATTAATAAAAACTAGAAATAGCTTACTTGTTAGCATGCTTGCATTAAATTAATAGTCTGAAGTATAATTGAATAGATTAGAATTATATGTATAAATAATGCTTTGATATTAGCTTAGAATAAAGCAGTATATTAATGGCAATGCTTTGACTATTCTAGTATCTTCCATGCTTTATTTAAAATTAAAGACATACTCTGATAAAGGATTATATAAGTTTACCTAAAGAAGCTAAAATTAAACAATAAATTAATTAAAGCAAATATCTTGGTTTTTTATTTAGACTAGTAACATTTTAATAGCTATCCATATAAAATTAGAAAGAATGGTAGGAAAATAAAATGGTTACCTTTATAATTTTAAATAAAATGAATAAAATGAATAAGATAGAAAAATAATATTAATAAGCTAAAATAAAAGATCTAAGCATTGAATAAGTTAGCTTATAAGAAGATATTTGTGTTTTAAAGCGATAAATACAATATCTATATCTTTTGTTTCCAATAAATTTAAATTATTATATATTATTTTTTAAAACCGCCATAGTTGTTCGAAGGTGAACAACAAGGTCATCTTCATCAGAGATTGGGGAAGTTAAATACCCATAATCGACTTTATGTCTTCCTCTGCTTTGGTTTGGCCTCGAGACATAAGATTCTTAGGCCTTCAACACTGGCTTGGCTTGGCTTCGTTTATTTTTAATTCTGGAACGAAAAAGAAATAATATTGCGAGCTTCATCAGAGGTGGGGAATTTAAGTACCCATAATTGACACATGTTGTCCTCTGCTTTGGTGATGCAATGAGACACAATCCTGCCATGTCCTTGGACCTCCAGCAAGTATTAAAGATTACGAGTATTCTAAAATTATATCAGTATTGAACATTTTTATCAGTACTGAATAATTATACCAGTAATGAGCAAGGTCTCCAGTATCTGATAATTTTATCAGTAACAAGCATTCTTGTCAGTATGAAACATTTTTTTAAAGAACTGCGCACCAACGAGAGTGCTACGCGCTCTATAATAAAATTTATTTATTTATGTAGATAAAAATCAGGAAACAATAAGCATGGATAATTAGAATATAAAATATACCTAAATTTATAAAGAAATGGAAAATAGGCTAATCAATAAATCTAAAATTATTTACTTGTATAATATTTATTTTGCTATAAAAAGTAGAAATAAAGTAGCTAATATGAGAAATAAATATGCTTTAAATAAAATAGCCTATGATTAAGTTTAACATTTATCCTATAATAAGTAAATCAAATATTTAAATAAAACTTTTCAATAAAAACTTGCATGAATAATATAATAAAAGGAGTAATTTAAATAGATAAGTTTTATTTAAAAATAGAACTATAAGCTATAATAAGTAAATAGATATCAAATATAGGATTATGAAAACACATCTAAGTACTTTAAATAGTTTAATAACCTTCCAAAACTTTAAATAATAATAGGATAAATTAAGTTTAGCGATTTTCGAGGATTTTCACCTCTTCATGCTGGACACCAGATTGCTCCAGTGTTAAAAATAAAGTTTTAGATGTCTCTACTCCTCTCTCCTCCCATTACTCTTGACATTTCCGGATCTAGCCTTATTTCTAATTAAATTTTCTCTTGTATATGTATCCTTATTCATTTAAGTATAATCTTTCTCTTATTTGTCTCTACTACATTTGCTTTTTCTTCCTCTATTGTGCTTGTATGGTTCTTTATTTATTCCAGTACTACGTCTTGAAATTTTGGAATTCTTTACAGCGTCTTCATACGTGTTCTGTCGAATTGCAGTAGTAACATTTCTTCATTACTTTTTGGAGTTTAACCTTAGCATTCCTATTGATCTCTTCAATCATCATTGGATCTCCCCTTTGTTCATCTAATTTCTTTTCTAGTATTTTCAGTCTAATATTCATATCAGATTGTTTCTGAAGCTAATTTTAGGATTAGCTACTCTGGTCTTAAGATATGTTTCAGAAAGCGCTTAGTTCTCTTTCTTAGGACATAAGTCTGGATTCTATTCCTTCCGCTAGGTTGAGTTTTTCCATCAGTTTCTCATTGTCCTTTCTCAGTTTCCTAACCTCTTCCTGGAGGTTTAGTACCACTTTGATGAGCTGTTCCATGCTCATCTGGCCAGAAGGATTAAACTTTGAGACCTCCTGGCGCAGAGCAGACTTCATCTACTTTCTGGGCTTCTCTTCTGAGGTTGGAGTTATCTCATGTGTTGTCTTCTGAGCTTGTTTCTGTTCCTCTTCAGGTTTTTAGAATTAAGAAAAAGGTTAGGGTTAAGGGTAAGAAGACTATCCAAGGTTGGATTCAGGTTTCCTCTCCAACTTTTTGGAGGTGGTGTAGAAACCTCTTTTGAATCCTTCCATTTTTTTATTATTTTCCCAAAACTTTAAATTAATTTAATTTTTGAAATTCTAAGTTTAACTTATAATCTCAATAATAAAGCAAAAAGACAAGCTCTTCTATTTTAAAATAAGTGAGTTAATTAAATTATAAAGTATAATACAATAATCTCTACTCTTTTTCCTTAATTTTCTCTCTTTATTTATATTTAATTTAAAGCATAAACTTTTTTACTACTAATCACAGCTTGTTTTTAATTTTAGCATTCTACCTAACCAATAGTCAATCTACTATTACATTGAATGTAAATTCTGGAATATAACATAATTAAAGATTAAAATTAAAGTGCTTAATTATAATGATAATGCACATATCCTTATCCTCTTATTTTAAATTTAATTTATTCTTCATTCCTTCAATTAAAATATTGCTAGTTAATAAACTAAATACATATATTCTATAGTAGCAATATTTAAAACTATTTGCTAATTTTTGAATAAGCTTAAAAGAACCTATGAAATCTATCTTTATAGTGTAGTTACTTAGATTGATAAATGATTGCTTATTAATAATAAATTCTTTATTGGAAATATAAAAAATGGAAAAAATCCGGGAATCTACACCTTAAATTCTAGCCTAATATTTAAATCTTTAGTCTCATTTAATTAACAATAACCAAGAATTCAAAAAAAATAGATCTATTTCTGTTAAGGATTGTGAAATACTTTATTTCCTAACAAACTGAAAAAGCTTGAGGGACCCCATTAGCAAGACTTCGTTTTGCTTTATACATTAATTGAGAAAATGAATGCAGAAATATAAATTCTAAAAATTGAAAGTCAAAATCTTCGACAAGTTTTTTAAAATAAATAAAAGGAAGATCAAGGCTTTGTAAGCTAAGTTTTGCTTTGAATTGAAGCCTTAATTTCCAATTTTGTAATAATAGAAAAAATCTAGCAGTAAATCCATAGAAAATCAAAGAAGAATTTCAATTACCAATTAAAGAACGAAGCTCAAATGAATAAAATTGAAATTGAACAAAAAATTTGAACATAATAAAAATTTTATAACAAGCCTTTATAAAACAAATTTATTGCTGTCAAAAGAATTACGTTTATGGAAGTAATATGAAGAGAAAAAAAAGTACTTGAGCAGTACCGAAAATAATTTGGAACATCGAGGAGGCAATATTGTAACTGCTTTGGAGGTATTTATAGAAAGAAACCGATACTAGTTGATGAAGATGTGACACTACTCAAGCAGGATCTTGGTAATTAAAAATTACAAAATAAATAGCTTTAAAAGAACATCGATGATCTTAGAATTTATTTAGAGAAGCTTGAGAAAAATTGTAAGACGATGGAAGAACAATTCTATGAGCTTATTGAAAAGAAAGAAGAATTATCTTAGTTTGAAATTGATTCAGATGAAGACGTACAATTGAGCAAAGAATTAAAAACTTTTATCATCTTTAATTTAATGAAATATTTCCTATAATTAAATATAACCCTAACACTTTAAGTTATATCTAATTAGTTATTAAATAAATAGCTTCTATTTAACAATTAAGATGTTCTTTAAGAAGGCTTAGAAAATTAGTTTTTAAATAAATATATATATAATAAATAAGTTTACAATACCATCCTGGTCATCATTTAAATAAAGATAAGCAAGTTAAAAGATTTCAGCTTTTTGCAAGTTCCGGCACTCGTGTCGCTTTTTTCTTTTTCATCTTGCATCCTTCCTCTCAGCTTTTACTTCTCTTACATTTAAATTACAGTCTATATTTGAATCAAATCCAATTTTCATTTAATCTTTAACCTATAAATTTTATCTTCTTTATTACATCATATCTAATTTTTAGACTTTTAAATCTACTTTTTGCTCATGATTTTCCATGTTTATTCCTTATCTTCTGAAATGGATTAAATTTCCTCTAAAAGCTGCTTACTTTTCAATAATAAAATAATCTGGTATATTTCTGTGTTTGATTTTATTTTTTCAAATTTTAAAAATTTTCTATTTTTCATTTTATGTGCTTCAGGTTTTATATTATTTTATTTCTGTTTCCGTTACTTTTTCAATTCGTTTTACCTAATCGTGAAATCTAATGAAGAGCTGCTCAGATTACTAGCTCTATTCTTTCTGCCTGTTTCAAAATTCTTGCATTTCTTTTTCAAGACTAAGAATATGTAATCTTCACTTTTTTCGTCAAGCTAATATTAAACATTAAATTTTCAATCTTAGGTTTGTTTACTCATCATATAGATAAGTTAACATATCTCCAAGTTTTTAGATACAACTATTCGATCCCAAAATAGATTTCATTGACTTCTTAATGTTTACAAATCTTTAATTTCCAAGTTTCTCATTCGTTAATAATGTTAAAATAAGGAAAATATTCTTCTCATTAATCTTCCTTTTACATAAAATATCGTTTTCAATAAAATAAGTAGAATGTATATAGTCATTTCTTTTAGACAAATATTCCTAAAATAAAAAGAAGAGAAAAAGAAAAAAAAATAATTAAAAAAATTAATACTCATTCTCCATGACAAACAACATCAACTATGAAATGAATAAAGAGTCTCGAAAAAATAATGTTATAAAAAGCAAAAGTTTTGAAAAAACAGAAATTAAGTATATCAATACTAAAGAATTATGATATTTTCAGATCATTTGAGAACGCTAAAAAAACTAAGAGAATGAATATCATCTGGAGTCAATTCGGTTGCGATCTCCAATGATCAGAAGTTCATTATCTCCGGAAGTGATGATAACTCTATCAAAGTCTGGGATTTCCAGACTGGAAGTTGTACTCGGACATTAAGTGGACATTCTTCTTGAGTAAGATCGGTTGCGATCTCCAATGATCAGAAGTTCATTATCTCAGGAAGTACTGATAACTCTATCAAAGTCTGGGATTTCCAGACTGGAAACTGTATTAGGACATTAAGTGGACATTCCTCTGTAGTTAATTCGGTTGCGATCTCCAATGATCAGAAGTTCATTATCTCCGGAAGTGATGATAACTCTATCAAAGTCTGGGATTTCCAGACTGGAAACTGTATTAGGACATTAAGTGGACATTCCTCTTATGTTTATTCGGTTGCGATCTCCAATGATCAGAAGTTCATTATCTCCGGAAGTGGAGATAACTCTATCAAAGTCTGGGATTTCCAGACTGGAAACTGTATTAGGACATTAAGTGGACATTCCTCTGGAGTTAATTCGGTTGCGATCTCCAATGATCAGAAGTTCATTATCTCCGGAAGTGGAGATAACTCTATCAAAGTCTGGGATTTCCAGACTGGAAACTGTATTAGGATATTAAGTGGACATTCCTCTGTAGTTAATTCGGTTGCGATCTCCAATGATCAGAAGTTCATTATCTCCGGAAGTGGAGATAACTCTATCAAAGTCTGGGATTTCCAGACTGGAAACTGTATTAGGACATTAAGTGGACATTCCTCTTGAGTTAATTCGGTTGCGATCTCCAATGATCAGAAGTTCATTATCTCCGGAAGTGGAGATAACTCTATCAAAGTCTGGGATTTCCAGACTGGAAGTTGTACTCGGACATTAAGTGGACATTCCTCTTGTGTCAATTCGGTTGCGATCTCCAATGATCAGAAGTTCATTATCTCAGGAAGTGATGATAACTCTATCAAAGTCTGGGATTTCCAGACTGGAAACTGTATTAGGACATTAAGTGGACATTCCTCTGTAGTTAATTCGGTTGCGATCTCCAATGATCAGAAGTTCATTATCTCCGGAAGTAATGATAACTCTATCAAAGTCTGGGATTTCCAGACTGGAAACTGTATTAGGACATTAAGTGGACATTCCTCTGTAGTTAATTCGGTTGCGATCTCCAATGATCAGAAGTTCATTATCTCCGGAAGTTGAGATAACTCTATCAAAGTCTGGGATTTCCAGACTGGAAACTGTATTAGGACATTAAGTGGACATTCCTCTTATGTTAATTCGGTTGCGATCTCCAATGATCAGAAGTTCATTATCTCAGGAAGTGATGATAACTCTATCAAAGTCTGGGATTTCCAGACTGGAAACTGTATTAGGACATTAAGTGGACATTCCTCTGTAGTTAATTCGGTTGCGATCTCCAATGATCAGAAGTTCATTATCTCCGGAAGTAATGATAACTCTATCAAAGTCTGGGATTTCCAGACTGGAAACTGTATTAGGACATTAAGTGGACATTCCTCTGTAGTTAATTCGGTTGCGATCTCCAATGATCAGAAGTTCATTATCTCCGGAAGTTGAGATAACTCTATCAAAGTCTGGGATTTCCAGACTGGAAACTGTATTAGGACATTAAGTGGACATTCCTCTTATGTTAATTCGGTTGCGATCTCCAATGATCAGAAGTTCATTATCTCAGGAAGTGATGATAACTCTATCAAAGTCTGGGATTTCCAGACTGGAAGTTGTATTCGGACTTTAAGTGGACATTCCTCTGAAGTTAATTCGATTGCGATCTCCAATGATCAGAAGTTCATTATCTCCGGAAGTGGAGATAACTCTATCAAAGTCTGGGATTTCCAGACTGGAAGTTGTACTCGGACATTAAGTGGACATTCCTCTTGTGTCAATTCGGTTGCGATCTCCAATGATCAGAAGTTCATTATCTCAGGAAGTGATGATAACTCTATCAAAGTCTGGGATTTCCAGACTGGAAACTGTATTAGGACATTAAGTGGACATTCCTCTTGAGTTAATTCGGTTGCGATCTCCAATGATCAGAAGTTCATTATCTCCGGAAGTTGAGATAACTCAATCAAAGTCTGGAATTTCCAGACTGGAAACTGTATTAGGACATTAAGTGGACATTCCTCTGTAGTTAATTCGGTTGCGATCTCCAATGATCAGAAGTTCATTATCTCCGGAAGTGATGATAACTCTATCAAAGTCTGGGATTTCCAGACTGGAAGTTGTACTCGGACATTAAGTGGACATTCCTCTTATGTTAATTCGGTTGCGATCTCCAATGATCAGAAGTTCATTATCTCAGGAAGTGATGATAACTCTATCAAAGTCTGGGATTTCCAAACTGGAAGTTGTATTCGGACTTTAAGTGGACATTCCTCTGAAGTTAATTCGATTGCGATCTCCAATGATCAGAAGTTCATTATCTCCGGAAGTGGAGATAACTCTATCAAAGTCTGGGATTTCCAGACTGGAAGTTGTACTCGGACATTAAGTGGACATTCCTCTGAAGTTAATTCGGTTGCGATCTCCAATGATCAGAAGTTCATTATCTCCGGAAGTACTGATAACTCTATCAAAGTCTGGGATTTCCAGACTGGAAACTGTATTAGGACATTAAGTGGACATTCCTCTGTAGTTAATTCGGTTGCGATCTCCAATGATCAGAAGTTCATTATCTCCGGAAGTTGAGATAACTCAATCAAAGTCTGGAATTTCCAGACTGGAAACTGTATTAGGACATTAAGTGGACATTCCTCTGTAGTTAATTCGGTTGCGATCTCCAATGATCAGAAGTTCATTATCTCCGGAAGTGATGATAACTCTATCAAAGTCTGGGATTTCCAGACTGGAAGTTGTACTCGGACATTAAGTGGACATTCCTCTTATGTTAATTCGGTTGCGATCTCCAATGATCAGAAGTTCATTATCTCAGGAAGTGATGATAACTCTATCAAAGTCTGGGATTTCCAAACTGGAAGTTGTATTCGGACTTTAAGTGGACATTCCTCTGAAGTTAATTCGATTGCGATCTCCAATGATCAGAAGTTCATTATCTCCGGAAGTGGAGATAACTCTATCAAAGTCTGGGATTTCCAGACTGGAAGTTGTACTCGGACATTAAGTGGACATTCCTCTGAAGTTAATTCGGTTGCGATCTCCAATGATCAGAAGTTCATTATCTCCGGAAGTACTGATAACTCTATCAAAGTCTGGGATTTCCAGACTGGAAACTGTATTAGGACATTAAGTGGACATTCCTCTGAAGTTAATTCGGTTGCGATCTCCAATGATCAGAAGTTCATTATCTCCGGAAGTACTGATAACTCTATCAAAGTCTGGGATTTCCAGACTGGAAACTGTATTAGGACATTAAGTGGACATTCCTCTGTAGTTAATTCGGTTGCGATCTCCAATGATCAGAAGTTCATTATCTCCGGAAGTGGAGATAACTCTATCAAAGTCTGGGATTTCCAGACTGGAAACTGTATTAGGACATTAAGTGGACATTCCTCTTGAGTTAATTCGGTTGCGATCTCCAATGATCAGAAGTTCATTATCTCCGGAAGTAATGATAACTCTATCAAAGTCTGGGATTTCCAGACTGGAAACTGTATTAGGACATTAAGTGGACATTCCTCTGTAGTTAATTCGATTGCGATCTCCAATGATCAGAAGTTCATTATCTCCGGAAGTGGAGATAACTCTATCAAAGTCTGGGATTTCCAGACTGGAAACTGTATTAGGACATTAAGTGGACATTCCTCTTGAGTTAATTCGGTTGCGATCTCCAATGATCAGAAGTTCATTATCTCCGGAAGTGATGATAACTCTATCAAAGTCTGGGATTTCCAGACTGGAAACTGTATTAGGACATTAAGTGGACATTCCTCTTGAGTTAATTCGGTTGCGATCTCCAATGATCAGAAGTTCATTATCTCCGGAAGTAATGATAACTCTATCAAAGTCTGGGATTTCCAGACTGGAAACTGTATTAGGACATTAAGTGGACATTCCTCTTGAGTTAATTCGGTTGCGATCTCCAATGATCAGAAGTTCATTATCTCCGGAAGTGATGATAACTCTATCAAAGTCTGGGATTTCCAGACTGGAAACTGTATTAGGACATTAAGTGGACATTCCTCTTGAGTTAATTCGGTTGCGATCTCCAATGATCAGAAGTTCATTATCTCCGGAAGTGGAGATAACTCTATCAAAGTCTGGGATTTCCAGACTGGAAGTTGTACTCGGACATTAAGTGGACATTCCTCTTGTGTCAATTCGGTTGCGATCTCCAATGATCAGAAGTTCATTATCTCAGGAAGTGATGATAACTCTATCAAAGTCTGGGATTTCCAGACTGGAAACTGTATTAGGACATTAAGTGGACATTCCTCTGTAGTTAATTCGGTTGCGATCTCCAATGATCAGAAGTTCATTATCTCCGGAAGTAATGATAACTCTATCAAAGTCTGGGATTTCCAGACTGGAAACTGTATTAGGACATTAAGTGGACATTCCTCTGTAGTTAATTCGGTTGCGATCTCCAATGATCAGAAGTTCATTATCTCCGGAAGTTGAGATAACTCTATCAAAGTCTGGGATTTCCAGACTGGAAACTGTATTAGGACATTAAGTGGACATTCCTCTTATGTTAATTCGGTTGCGATCTCCAATGATCAGAAGTTCATTATCTCAGGAAGTGATGATAACTCTATCAAAGTCTGGGATTTCCAGACTGGAAACTGTATTAGGACATTAAGTGGACATTCCTCTGTAGTTAATTCGGTTGCGATCTCCAATGATCAGAAGTTCATTATCTCCGGAAGTAATGATAACTCTATCAAAGTCTGGGATTTCCAGACTGGAAACTGTATTAGGACATTAAGTGGACATTCCTCTGTAGTTAATTCGGTTGCGATCTCCAATGATCAGAAGTTCATTATCTCCGGAAGTAATGATAACTCTATCAAAGTCTGGGATTTCCAGACTGGAAACTGTATTAGGACATTAAGTGGACATTCCTCTTGAGTTAATTCGGTTGCGATCTCCAATGATCAGAAGTTCATTATCTCCGGAAGTGATGATAACTCTATCAAAGTCTGGGATTTCCAGACTGGAAACTGTATTAGGACATTAAGTGGACATTCCTCTTGAGTTAATTCGGTTGCGATCTCCAATGATCAGAAGTTCATTATCTCCGGAAGTGGAGATAACTCTATCAAAGTCTGGGATTTCCAGACTGGAAGTTGTACTCGGACATTAAGTGGACATTCCTCTTGTGTCAATTCGGTTGCGATCTCCAATGATCAGAAGTTCATTATCTCAGGAAGTGATGATAACTCTATCAAAGTCTGGGATTTCCAGACTGGAAACTGTATTAGGACATTAAGTGGACATTCCTCTGTAGTTAATTCGGTTGCGATCTCCAATGATCAGAAGTTCATTATCTCCGGAAGTAATGATAACTCTATCAAAGTCTGGGATTTCCAGACTGGAAACTGTATTAGGACATTAAGTGGACATTCCTCTGTAGTTAATTCGGTTGCGATCTCCAATGATCAGAAGTTCATTATCTCCGGAAGTTGAGATAACTCTATCAAAGTCTGGGATTTCCAGACTGGAAACTGTATTAGGACATTAAGTGGACATTCCTCTTATGTTAATTCGGTTGCGATCTCCAATGATCAGAAGTTCATTATCTCAGGAAGTGATGATAACTCTATCAAAGTCTGGGATTTCCAGACTGGAAACTGTATTAGGACATTAAGTGGACATTCCTCTGTAGTTAATTCGGTTGCGATCTCCAATGATCAGAAGTTCATTATCTCCGGAAGTAATGATAACTCTATCAAAGTCTGGGATTTCCAGACTGGAAACTGTATTAGGACATTAAGTGGACATTCCTCTGTAGTTAATTCGGTTGCGATCTCCAATGATCAGAAGTTCATTATCTCCGGAAGTTGAGATAACTCTATCAAAGTCTGGGATTTCCAGACTGGAAACTGTATTAGGACATTAAGTGGACATTCCTCTTATGTTAATTCGGTTGCGATCTCCAATGATCAGAAGTTCATTATCTCAGGAAGTGATGATAACTCTATCAAAGTCTGGGATTTCCAGACTGGAAGTTGTATTCGGACTTTAAGTGGACATTCCTCTGTAGTTAATTCGGTTGCGATCTCCAATGATCAGAAGTTCATTATCTCAGGAAGTGATGATAACTCTATCAAAGTCTGGGATTTCCAGACTGGAAGTTGTACTCGGACATTAAGTGGACATTCCTCTTGTGTCAATTCGGTTGCGATCTCCAATGATCAGAAGTTCATTATCTCAGGAAGTGATGATAACTCTATCAAAGTCTGGGATTTCCAGACTGGAAACTGTATTAGGACATTAAGTGGACATTCCTCTGTAGTTAATTCGGTTGCGATCTCCAATGATCAGAAGTTCATTATCTCCGGAAGTGATGATAACTCTATCAAAGTCTGGGATTTCCAGACTGGAAGTTGTACTCGGACATTAAGTGGACATTCCTCTTATGTTAATTCGGTTGCGATCTCCAATGATCAGAAGTTCATTATCTCAGGAAGTGATGATAACTCTATCAAAGTCTGGGATTTCCAAACTGGAAGTTGTATTCGGACTTTAAGTGGACATTCCTCTGAAGTTAATTCGATTGCGATCTCCAATGATCAGAAGTTCATTATCTCCGGAAGTGGAGATAACTCTATCAAAGTCTGGGATTTCCAGACTGGAAGTTGTACTCGGACATTAAGTGGACATTCCTCTGAAGTTAATTCGGTTGCGATCTCCAATGATCAGAAGTTCATTATCTCCGGAAGTACTGATAACTCTATCAAAGTCTGGGATTTCCAGACTGGAAACTGTATTAGGACATTAAGTGGACATTCCTCTGAAGTTAATTCGGTTGCGATCTCCAATGATCAGAAGTTCATTATCTCCGGAAGTACTGATAACTCTATCAAAGTCTGGGATTTCCAGACTGGAAACTGTATTAGGACATTAAGTGGACATTCCTCTGTAGTTAATTCGGTTGCGATCTCCAATGATCAGAAGTTCATTATCTCCGGAAGTGGAGATAACTCTATCAAAGTCTGGGATTTCCAGACTGGAAACTGTATTAGGACATTAAGTGGACATTCCTCTTGAGTTAATTCGGTTGCGATCTCCAATGATCAGAAGTTCATTATCTCCGGAAGTAATGATAACTCTATCAAAGTCTGGGATTTCCAGACTGGAAACTGTATTAGGACATTAAGTGGACATTCCTCTGTAGTTAATTCGATTGCGATCTCCAATGATCAGAAGTTCATTATCTCCGGAAGTGGAGATAACTCTATCAAAGTCTGGGATTTCCAGACTGGAAACTGTATTAGGACATTAAGTGGACATTCCTCTTGAGTTAATTCGGTTGCGATCTCCAATGATCAGAAGTTCATTATCTCCGGAAGTGATGATAACTCTATCAAAGTCTGGGATTTCCAGACTGGAAACTGTATTAGGACATTAAGTGGACATTCCTCTGTAGTTAATTCGGTTGCGATCTCCAATGATCAGAAGTTCATTATCTCCGGAAGTGATGATAACTCTATCAAAGTCTGGGATTTCCAGACTGGAAACTGTATTAGGACATTAAGTGGACATTCCTCTGTAGTTAATTCGGTTGCGATCTCAAATGATCAGAAGTTCATTATCTCCGGAAGTAATGATAACTCTATCAAAGTCTGGGATTTCCAGACTGGAAGTTGTACTCGGACATTAAGTGGACATTCCTCTTATGTTAATTCGGTTGCGATCTCCAATGATCAGAAGTTCATTATCTCCGGAAGTGGAGATAACTCTATCAAAGTCTGGGATTTCCAGACTGGAAACTGTATTAGGACATTAAGTGGACATTCCTTTTATGTTTATTCGGTTGCGATCTCCAATGATCAGAAGTTCATTATCTCCGGAAGTGGAGATAACTCTATCAAAGTCTGGGATTTCCAGACTGGAAACTGTATTAGGACATTAAGTGGACATTCCTCTGTAGTTAATTCGATTGCGATCTCCAATGATCAGAAGTTCATTATCTCCGGAAGTGGAGATAACTCTATCAAAGTCTGGGATTTCCAGACTGGAAACTGTATTAGGACATTAAGTGGACATTCCTCTTATGTTTATTCGGTTGCGATCTCCAATGATCAGAAGTTCATTATCTCCGGAAGTGGAGATAACTCTATCAAAGTCTGGGATTTCCAGACTGGAAACTGTATTAGGACATTAAGTGGACATTCCTCTGTAGTTAATTCGGTTGCGATCTCCAATGATCAGAAGTTCATTATCTCCGGAAGTGGAGATAACTCTATCAAAGTCTGGGATTTCCAGACTGGAAACTGTATTAGGACATTAAGTGGACATTCCTCTTATGTTAATTCGGTTGCGATCTCCAATGATCAGAAGTTCATTATCTCCGGAAGTGGAGATAACTCTATCAAAGTCTGGGATTTCCAGACTGGAAACTGTATTAGGACATTAAGTGGACATTCCTTTTATGTTAATTCGGTTGCGATCTCCAATGATCAGAAGTTTATTATCTCCGGAAGTAATGATAACTCTATCAAAGTCTGGGATTTCCAGACTGGAAACTGTATTAGGACATTAAGTGGACATTCCTCTGTAGTTAATTCGGTTGCGATCTCCAATGATCAGAAGTTCATTATCTCCGGAAGTAATGATAACTCTATCAAAGTCTGGGATTTCCAGACTGGAAGTTGTACTCGGACATTAAGTGGACATTCCTCTTGTGTCAATTCGGTTGCGATCTCCAATGATCAGAAGTTCATTATCTCAGGAAGTGATGATAACTCTATCAAAGTCTGGGATTTCCAAACTGGAAGTTGTATTCGGACTTTAAGTGGACATTCCTCTGAAGTTAATTCGATTGCGATCTCCAATGATCAGAAGTTCATTATCTCCGGAAGTGGAGATAACTCTATCAAAGTCTGGGATTTCCAGACTGGAAACTGTATTAGGACATTAAGTGGACATTCCTCTTATGTTAATTCGGTTGCGATCTCCAACGCTCAGAAGTTCATTATCTCCGGAAGTGATGATAACTCTATCAAAGTCTGGGATTTCCAGACTGGAAACTGTATTAGGACATTAAGTGGACATTCCTCTGTAGTTAATTCGGTTGCGATCTCAAATGATCAGAAGTTCATTATCTCCGGAAGTACTGATAACTCTATCAAAGTCTGGGATTTCCAGACTGGAAGTTGTACTCGGACATTAAGTGGACATTCCTCTTGTGTCAATTCGGTTGCGATCTCCAATGATCAGAAGTTCATTATCTCAGGAAGTGATGATAACTCTATCAAAGTCTGGGATTTCCAGACTGGAAACTGTATTAGGACATTAAGTGGACATTCCTCTGTAGTTAATTCGGTTGCGATCTCAAATGATCAGAAGTTCATTATCTCAGGAAGTGATGATAACTCTATCAAAGTCTGGGATTTCCAGACTGGAAACTGTATTAGGACATTAAGTGGACATTCCTCTTATGTTAATTCGGTTGCGATCTCCAATGATCAGAAGTTCATTATCTCCGGAAGTGATGATAACTCTATCAAAGTCTGGGATTTCCAGACTGGAAACTGTATTAGGACATTAAGTGGACATTCCTCTGTAGTTAATTCGGTTGCGATCTCAAATGATCAGAAGTTCATTATCTCCGGAAGTAATGATAACTCTATCAAAGTCTGGGATTTCCAGACTGGAAGTTGTACTCGGACATTAAGTGGACATTCCTCTTATGTTAATTCGGTTGCGATCTCCAATGATCAGAAGTTCATTATCTCCGGAAGTGGAGATAACTCTATCAAAGTCTGGGATTTCCAGACTGGAAACTGTATTAGGACATTAAGTGGACATTCCTCTTATGTTAATTCGGTTGCGATCTCCAATGATCAGAAGTTCATTATCTCCGGAAGTGGAGATAACTCTATCAAAGTCTGGGATTTCCAGACTGGAAACTGTATTAGGACATTAAGTGGACATTCCTCTTATGTTAATTCGGTTGCGATCTCCAATGATCAGAAGTTCATTATCTCAGGAAGTGATGATAACTCTATCAAAGTCTGGGATTTCCAAACTGGAAGTTGTATTCGGACTTTAAGTGGACATTCCTCTGAAGTTAATTCGATTGCGATCTCCAATGATCAGAAGTTCATTATCTCCGGAAGTGGAGATAACTCTATCAAAGTCTGGGATTTCCAGACTGGAAGTTGTACTCGGACATTAAGTGGACATTCCTCTTATGTTAATTCGGTTGCGATCTCCAATGATCAGAAGTTCATTATCTCCGGAAGTGGAGATAACTCTATCAAAGTCTGGGATTTCCAGACTGGAAACTGTATTAGGACATTAAGTGGACATTCCTCTTATGTTAATTCGGTTGCGATCTCCAATGATCAGAAGTTCATTATCTCCGGAAGTGGAGATAACTCTATCAAAGTCTGGGATTTCCAGACTGGAAACTGTATTAGGACATTAAGTGGACATTCCTCTTGAGTTAATTCGGTTGCGATCTCCAATGATCAGAAGTTCATTATCTCAGGAAGTGATGATAACTCTATCAAAGTCTGGGATTTCCAGACTGGAAACTGTATTAGGACATTAAGTGGACATTCCTTTTATGTTTATTCGGTTGCGATCTCCAATGATCAGAAGTTCATTATCTCCGGAAGTGGAGATAACTCTATCAAAGTCTGGGATTTCCAGACTGGAAGTTGTACTCGGACATTAAGTGGACATTCCTCTTGAGTTAATTCGGTTGCGATCTCCAATGATCAGAAGTTCATTATCTCAGGAAGTGATGATAACTCTATCAAAGTCTGGGATTTCCAGACTGGAAACTGTATTAGGACATTAAGTGGAAATTCTTCTGAAGTTAATTCGGTTGCGATCTCCAATGATCAGAAGTTCATTATCTCCGGAAGTTGAGATAACTCTATCAAAGTCTGGGATTTCCAGACTGGAAGTTGTACTCGGACATTAAGTGGACATTCCTCTTGTGTTAATTCGGTTGCGATCTCCAATGATCAGAAGTTCATTATCTCCGGAAGTTGAGATAACTCTATCAAAGTCTGGGATTTCCAGACTGGAAACTGTATTAGGACATTAAGTGGACATTCCTCTTGTGTCAATTCGGTTGCGATCTCCAATGATCAGAAGTTCATTATCTCAGGAAGTGATGATAACTCTATCAAAGTCTGGGATTTCCAAACTGGAAGTTGTATTCGGACTTTAAGTGGACATTCCTCTGTAGTTAATTCGATTGCGATCTCCAATGATCAGAAGTTCATTATCTCCGGAAGTAATGATAACTCTATCAAAGTCTGGGATTTCCAGACTGGAAGTTGTACTCGGACATTAAGTGGACATTCCTCTGAAGTTAATTCGATTGCGATCTCCAATGATCAGAAGTTCATTATCTCCGGAAGTGGAGATAACTCTATCAAAGTCTGGGATTTCCAGACTGGAAGTTGTACTCGGACATTAAGTGGACATTCCTCTGAAGTTAATTCGGTTGCGATCTCCAATGATCAGAAGTTCATTATCTCCGGAAGTACTGATAACTCTATCAAAGTCTGGGATTTCCAGACTGGAAACTGTATTAGGACATTAAGTGGACATTCCTCTTGAGTTAATTCGGTTGCGATCTCCAATGATCAGAAGTTCATTATCTCCGGAAGTAATGATAACTCTATCAAAGTCTGGGATTTCCAGACTGGAAACTGTATTAGGACATTAAGTGGACATTCCTCTGTAGTTAATTCGGTTGCGATCTCCAATGATCAGAAGTTCATTATCTCCGGAAGTTGAGATAACTCTATCAAAGTCTGGGATTTCCAGACTGGAAACTGTATTAGGACATTAAGTGGACATTCCTCTTGAGTTAATTCGGTTGCGATCTCCAATGATCAGAAGTTCATTATCTCCGGAAGTAATGATAACTCTATCAAAGTCTGGGATTTCCAGACTGGAAACTGTATTAGGACATTAAGTGGACATTCCTCTGTAGTTAATTCGGTTGCGATCTCCAATGATCAGAAGTTCATTATCTCCGGAAGTGGAGATAACTCTATCAAAGTCTGGGATTTCCAGACTGGAAACTGTATTAGGACATTAAGTGGACATTCCTCTTATGTTAATTCGGTTGCGATCTCCAATGATCAGACGTTCATTATCTCCGGAAGTAATGATAACTCTATCAAAGTCTGGGATTTCCAGACTGGAAACTGTATTAGGACATTAAGTGGACATTCCTCTTATGTTAATTCGGTTGCGATCTCCAATGATCAGAAGTTCATTATCTCCGGAAGTAATGATAACTCTATCAAAGTCTGGGATTTCCAGACTGGAAACTGTATTAGGACATTAAGTGGACATTCCTCTGTAGTTAATTCGGTTGCGATCTCCAATGATCAGAAGTTCATTATCTCCGGAAGTGGAGATAACTCTATCAAAGTCTGGGATTTCCAGACTGGAAACTGTATTAGGATATTAAGTGGACATTCCTCTTATGTTAATTCGGTTGCGATCTCCAATGATCAGAAGTTTATTATCTCCGGAAGTGATGATAACTCTATCAAAGTCTGGGATTTCCAGACTGGAAACTGTATTAGGACATTAAGTGGACATTCCTCTTATGTTAATTCGGTTGCGATCTCCAATGATCAGAAGTTCATTATCTCCGGAAGTGGAGATAACTCTATCAAAGTCTGGGATTTCCAGACTGGAAGTTGTACTCGGACATTAAGTGGACATTCCTCTTATGTTAATTCGGTTGCGATCTCCAATGATCAGAAGTTCATTATCTCCGGAAGTACTGATAACTCTATCAAAGTCTGGGATTTCCAGACTGGAAACTGTATTAGGACATTAAGTGGACATTCCTCTGTAGTTAATTCGGTTGCGATCTCCAATGATCAGAAGTTCATTATCTCCGGAAGTACTGATAACTCTATCAAAGTCTGGGATTTCCAGACTGGAAGTTGTACTCGGACATTAAGTGGACATTCCTCTTATGTTAATTCGGTTGCGATCTCCAATGATCAGAAGTTCATTATCTCCGGAAGTGGAGATAACTCTATCAAAGTCTGGGATTTCCAGACTGGAAACTGTATTAGGACATTAAGTGGACATTCCTCTTATGTTTATTCGGTTGCGATCTCCAATGATCAGAAGTTCATTATCTCCGGAAGTGATGATAACTCTATCAAAGTCTGGGATTTCCAGACTGGAAACTGTATTAGGACATTAAGTGGACATTCCTCTTGTGTTAATTCGGTTGCGATCTCCAATGATCAGAAGTTCATTATCTCCGGAAGTAATGATAACTCTATCAAAGTCTGGGATTTCCAGACTGGAAACTGTATTAGGACATTAAGTGGACATTCCTCTGTAGTTAATTCGATTGCGATCTCCAATGATCAGAAGTTCATTATCTCCGGAAGTGGAGATAACTCTATCAAAGTCTGGGATTTCCAGACTGGAAACTGTATTAGGACATTAAGTGGACATTCCTCTTATGTTAATTCGGTTGCGATCTCCAATGATCAGAAGTTTATTATCTCCGGAAGTGATGATAACTCTATCAAAGTCTGGGATTTCCAGACTGGAAACTGTATTAGGACATTAAGTGGACATTCCTCTTATGTTAATTCGGTTGCGATCTCCAATGATCAGAAGTTCATTATCTCCGGAAGTGGAGATAACTCTATCAAAGTCTGGGATTTCCAGACTGGAAACTGTATTAGGACATTAAGTGGACATTCCTTTTATGTTAATTCGGTTGCGATCTCCAATGATCAGAAGTTCATTATCTCCGGAAGTTGAGATAACTCTATCAAAGTCTGGGATTTCCAGACTGGAAACTGTATTAGGACATTAAGTGGACATTCCTCTTGAGTTAATTCGGTTGCGATCTCCAATGATCAGAAGTTCATTATCTCAGGAAGTGATGATAACTCTATCAAAGTCTGGGATTTCCAGACTGGAAACTGTATTAGGACATTAAGTGGAAATTCTTCTGAAGTTAATTCGGTTGCGATCTCCAATGATCAGAAGTTCATTATCTCCGGAAGTTGAGATAACTCTATCAAAGTCTGGGATTTCCAGACTGGAAGTTGTACTCGGACATTAAGTGGACATTCCTCTTGTGTCAATTCGGTTGCGATCTCCAATGATCAGAAGTTCATTATCTCAGGAAGTGATGATAACTCTATCAAAGTCTGGGATTTCCAGACTGGAAACTGTATTAGGACATTAAGTGGACATTCCTCTTGAGTTAATTCGGTTGCGATCTCCAATGATCAGAAGTTCATTATCTCCGGAAGTTGAGATAACTCAATCAAAGTCTGGAATTTCCAGACTGGAAACTGTATTAGGACATTAAGTGGACATTCCTCTGTAGTTAATTCGGTTGCGATCTCCAATGATCAGAAGTTCATTATCTCCGGAAGTGATGATAACTCTATCAAAGTCTGGGATTTCCAGACTGGAAGTTGTACTCGGACATTAAGTGGACATTCCTCTTATGTTAATTCGGTTGCGATCTCCAATGATCAGAAGTTCATTATCTCAGGAAGTGATGATAACTCTATCAAAGTCTGGGATTTCCAAACTGGAAGTTGTATTCGGACTTTAAGTGGACATTCCTCTGAAGTTAATTCGATTGCGATCTCCAATGATCAGAAGTTCATTATCTCCGGAAGTGGAGATAACTCTATCAAAGTCTGGGATTTCCAGACTGGAAGTTGTACTCGGACATTAAGTGGACATTCCTCTGAAGTTAATTCGGTTGCGATCTCCAATGATCAGAAGTTCATTATCTCCGGAAGTACTGATAACTCTATCAAAGTCTGGGATTTCCAGACTGGAAACTGTATTAGGACATTAAGTGGACATTCCTCTGAAGTTAATTCGGTTGCGATCTCCAATGATCAGAAGTTCATTATCTCCGGAAGTACTGATAACTCTATCAAAGTCTGGGATTTCCAGACTGGAAACTGTATTAGGACATTAAGTGGACATTCCTCTGTAGTTAATTCGGTTGCGATCTCCAATGATCAGAAGTTCATTATCTCCGGAAGTGGAGATAACTCTATCAAAGTCTGGGATTTCCAGACTGGAAACTGTATTAGGACATTAAGTGGACATTCCTCTTGAGTTAATTCGGTTGCGATCTCCAATGATCAGAAGTTCATTATCTCCGGAAGTAATGATAACTCTATCAAAGTCTGGGATTTCCAGACTGGAAACTGTATTAGGACATTAAGTGGACATTCCTCTGTAGTTAATTCGATTGCGATCTCCAATGATCAGAAGTTCATTATCTCCGGAAGTGGAGATAACTCTATCAAAGTCTGGGATTTCCAGACTGGAAGTTGTATTCGGACTTTAAGTGGACATTCCTCTGAAGTTAATTCGGTTGCGATCTCCAATGATCAGAAGTTCATTATCTCAGGAAGTGATGATAACTCTATCAAAGTCTGGGATTTCCAGACTGGAAGTTGTACTCGGACATTAAGTGGACATTCCTCTGTAGTTAATTCGGTTGCGATCTCCAATGATCAGAAGTTCATTATCTCCGGAAGTGGAGATAACTCTATCAAAGTCTGGGATTTCCAGACTGGAAACTGTATTAGGACATTAAGTGGACATTCCTCTGTAGTTAATTCGGTTGCGATCTCCAATGATCAGAAGTTCATTATCTCAGGAAGTGATGATAACTCTATCAAAGTCTGGGATTTCCAAACTGGAAGTTGTATTCGGACTTTAAGTGGACATTCCTCTTATGTTAATTCGGTTGCGATCTCCAATGATCAGAAGTTCATTATCTCAGGAAGTGATGATAACTCTATCAAAGTCTGGGATTTCCAGACTGGAAGTTGTACTCGGACATTAAGTGGACATTCCTCTTATGTTAATTCGGTTGCGATCTCCAATGATCAGAAGTTCATTATCTCCGGAAGTGGAGATAACTCTATCAAAGTCTGGGATTTCCAGACTGGAAACTGTATTAGGACATTAAGTGGACATTCCTCTTGAGTTAATTCGGTTGCGATCTCCAATGATCAGAAGTTCATTATCTCCGGAAGTGATGATAACTCTATCAAAGTCTGGGATTTCCAGACTGGAAACTGTATTAGGACATTAAGTGGACATTCCTCTGTAGTTAATTCGATTGCGATCTCCAATGATCAGAAGTTCATTATCTCCGGAAGTAATGATAACTCTATCAAAGTCTGGGATTTCCAGACTGGAAGTTGTACTCGGACATTAAGTGGACATTCCTCTTGTGTCAATTCGGTTGCGATCTCCAATGATCAGAAGTTCATTATCTCAGGAAGTGATGATAACTCTATCAAAGTCTGGGATTTCCAGACTGGAAACTGTATTAGGACATTAAGTGGACATTCCTTTTATGTTTATTCGGTTGCGATCTCCAATGATCAGAAGTTCATTATCTCCGGAAGTTGAGATAACTCTATCAAAGTCTGGGATTTCCAGACTGGAAACTGTATTAGGACATTAAGTGGACATTCTTCTGTAGTTAATTCGGTTGCGATCTCCAATGATCAGACGTTCATTATCTCCGGAAGTGGAGATAACTCTATCAAAGTCTGGGATTTCCAGACTGGAAACTGTATTAGGACATTAAGTGGACATTCCTCTTATGTTTATTCGGTTGCGATCTCCAATGATCAGAAGTTCATTATCTCCGGAAGTTGAGATAACTCTATCAAAGTCTGGGATTTCCAGACTGGAAACTGTATTAGGACATTAAGTGGACATTCCTCTGGAGTTAGTTCGGTTGCGATCTCCAATGATCAGAAGTTCATTATCTCCGGAAGTAGAGATAACTCTATCAAAGTCTGGGATTTCCAGACTGGAAACTGTATTAGGACATTAAGTGGACATTCCTCTGGAGTTAGTTCGGTTGCGATCTCCAATGATCAGAAGTTCATTATCTCCGGAAGTTGAGATAACTCTATCAAAGTCTGGGATTTCCAGACTGGAAACTGTATTAGGACATTAAGTGGACATTCCTTTTATGTTTATTCGGTTGCGATCTCCAATGATCAGAAGTTCATTATCTCCGGAAGTTGAGATAACTCTATCAAAGTCTGGGATTTCCAGACTGGAAACTGTATTAGGACATTAAGTGGACATTCTTCTGTAGTTAATTCGGTTGCGATCTCCAATGATCAGACGTTCATTATCTCCGGAAGTTGAGATAACTCTATCAAAGTCTGGGATTTCCAGACTGGAAACTGTATTAGGACATTAAGTGGACATTCCTCTTATGTTTATTCGGTTGCGATCTCCAATGATCAGAAGTTCATTATCTCCGGAAGTTGAGATAACTCTATCAAAGTCTGGGATTTCCAGACTGGAAACTGTATTAGGACATTAAGTGGACATTCCTCTGGAATTATTTCGGTTGCGATCTCCAATGATCAGACGTTCATTATCTCCGGAAGTTGAGATAACTCTATCAAAGTCTGGGATTTCCAGACTGGAAACTGTATTAGGACATTAAGTGGACATTCCTTTTATGTTTATTCGGTTGCGATCTCCAATGATCAGAAGTTCATTATCTCCGGAAGTTGAGATAACTCTATCAAAGTCTGGGATTTCCAGACTGGAAACTGTATTAGGACATTAAGTGGACATTCCTCTTGAGTTAATTCGGTTGCGATCTCCAATGATCAGAAGTTCATTATCTCAGGAAGTGATGATAACTCTATCAAAGTCTGGGATTTCCAGACTGGAAACTGTATTAGGACATTAAGTGGACATTCCTCTTATGTTAATTCGGTTGCGATCTCCAATGATCAGAAGTTCATTATCTCCGGAAGTTGAGATAACTCTATCAAAGTCTGGGATTTCCAGACTGGAAGTTGTACTCGGACATTAAGTGGACATTCCTCTGTAGTTAATTCGGTTGCGATCTCCAATGATCAGAAGTTCATTATCTCCGGAAGTGATGATAACTCTATCAAAGTCTGGGATTTCCAGACTGGAAACTGTATTAGGACATTAAGTGGACATTCCTTTTATGTTAATTCGGTTGCGATCTCCAATGATCAGAAGTTCATTATCTCAGGAAGTGATGATAACTCTATCAAAGTCTGGGATTTCCAGACTGGAAACTGTATTAGGACATTAAGTGGACATTCCTTTTATGTTTATTCGGTTGCGATCTCCAATGATCAGAAGTTCATTATCTCCGGAAGTGATGATAACTCTATCAAAGTCTGGGATTTCCAGACTGGAAACTGTATTAGGACATTAAGTGGACATTCCTTTTATGTTTATTCGGTTGCGATCTCCAATGATCAGAAGTTCATTATCTCAGGAAGTACTGATAACTCTATCAAAGTCTGGGATTTCCAGACTGGAAACTGTATTAGGACATTAAGTGGACATTCCTTTTATGTTTATTCGGTTGCGATCTCCAATGATCAGAAGTTCATTATCTCCGGAAGTGGAGATAACTCTATCAAAGTCTGGGATTTCCAGACTGGAAACTGTATTAGGACATTAAGTGGACATTCCTTTTATGTTTATTCGGTTGCGATCTCCAATTATCAGAAGTTCATTATCTCCGGAAGTTGAGATAACTCTATCAAAGTCTGGGATTTCCAGACTGGAAACTGTATTAGGACATTAAGTGGACATTCCTCTGGAGTTAGTTCGGTTGCGATCTCCAATGATCAGAAGTTCATTATCTCCGGAAGTTGAGATAACTCTATCAAAGTCTGGGATTTCCAGACTGGAAGTTGTACTCGGACATTAAGTGGACATTCCTCTGTAGTTAATTCGGTTGCGATCTCCAATGATCAGAAGTTCATTATCTCCGGAAGTGATGATAACTCTATCAAAGTCTGGGATTTCCAGACTGGAAACTGTATTAGGACATTAAGTGGACATTCCTTTTATGTTAATTCGGTTGCGATCTCCAATGATCAGAAGTTCATTATCTCCGGAAGTGATGATAACTCTATCAAAGTCTGGGATTTCCAGACTGGAAACTGTATTAGGACATTAAGTGGACATTCCTCTTGAGTTAATTCGGTTGCGATCTCCAATGATCAGAAGTTCATTATCTCAGGAAGTGAGATAACTCTATCAAAGTCTGGGATTTCCAGACTGGAAACTGTATTAGGACATTAAGTGGACATTCCTTTTATGTTAATTCGGTTGCGATCTCCAATGATCAGAAGTTCATTATCTCAGGAAGTGATGATAACTCTATCAAAGTCTGGGATTTCCAGACTGGAAACTGTATTAGGACATTAAGTGGACATTCCTTTTATGTTTATTCGGTTGCGATCTCCAATGATCAGAAGTTCATTATCTCCGGAAGTTGAGATAACTCTATCAAAGTCTGGGATTTCCAGACTGGAAACTGTATTAGGACATTAAGTGGACATTCCTTTTATGTTTATTCGGTTGCGATCTCCAATGATCAGAAGTTCATTATCTCCGGAAGTTGAGATAACTCTATCAAAGTCTGGGATTTCCAGACTGGAAACTGTATTAGGACATTAAGTGGACATTCTTCTGTAGTTAATTCGGTTGCGATCTCCAATGATCAGACGTTCATTATCTCCGGAAGTTGAGATAACTCTATCAAAGTCTGGGATTTCCAGACTGGAAACTGTATTAGGACATTAAGTGGACATTCCTCTTATGTTTATTCGGTTGCGATCTCCAATGATCAGAAGTTCATTATCTCCGGAAGTTGAGATAACTCTATCAAAGTCTGGGATTTCCAGACTGGAAACTGTATTAGGACATTAAGTGGACATTCCTCTGGAGTTAGTTCGGTTGCGATCTCCAATGATCAGAAGTTCATTATCTCCGGAAGTTGAGATAACTCTATCAAAGTCTGGGATTTCCAGACTGGAAACTGTATTAGGACATTAAGTGGACATTCCTTTTATGTTTATTCGGTTGCGATCTCCAATGATCAGAAGTTCATTATCTCCGGAAGTTGAGATAACTCTATCAAAGTCTGGGATTTCCAGACTGGAAACTGTATTAGGACATTAAGTGGACATTCCTCTTGAGTTAATTCGGTTGCGATCTCCAATGATCAGAAGTTCATTATCTCCGGAAGTTGAGATAACTCTATCAAAGTCTGGGATTTCCAGACTGGAAACTGTATTAGGACATTAAGTGGACATTCCTCTTGAGTTAATTCGGTTGCGATCTCCAATGATCAGAAGTTCATTATCTCAGGAAGTGATGATAACTCTATCAAAGTCTGGGATTTCCAGACTGGAAACTGTATTAGGACATTAAGTGGACATTCCTTTTATGTTTATTCGGTTGCGATCTCCAATGATCAGAAGTTCATTATCTCCGGAAGTTGAGATAACTCTATCAAAGTCTGGGATTTCCAGACTGGAAGTTGTACTCGGACATTAAGTGGACATTCCTCTGTAGTTAATTCGGTTGCGATCTCCAATGATCAGAAGTTCATTATCTCCGGAAGTGATGATAACTCTATCAAAGTCTGGGATTTCCAGACTGGAAACTGTATTAGGACATTAAGTGGACATTCCTTTTATGTTTATTCGGTTGCGATCTCCAATGATCAGAAGTTCATTATCTCCGGAAGTTGAGATAACTCTATCAAAGTCTGGGATTTCCAGACTGGAAGTTGTACTCGGACATTAAGTGGACATTCCTCTGTAGTTAATTCGGTTGCGATCTCCAATGATCAGAAGTTCATTATCTCCGGAAGTGATGATAACTCTATCAAAGTCTGGGATTTCCAGACTGGAAACTGTATTAGGACATTAAGTGGACATTCCTCTTGAGTTAATTCGGTTGCGATCTCCAATGATCAGAAGTTCATTATCTCAGGAAGTGGAGATAACTCTATCAAAGTCTGGGATTTCCAGACTGGAAACTGTATTAGGACATTAAGTGGACATCCCTCTTATGTTTATTCGGTTGCGATCTCCAATGATCAGAAGTTCATTATCTCCGGAAGTGGAGATAACTCTATCAAAGTCTGGGATTTCCAGACTGGAAACTGTATTAGGACATTAAGTGGACATTCCTCTTGAGTTAATTCGGTTGCGATCTCCAATGATCAGAAGTTCATTATCTCAGGAAGTGATGATAACTCTATCAAAGTCTGGGATTTCCAGACTGGAAACTGTATTAGGACATTAAGTGGACATTCCTTTTATGTTAATTCGGTTGCGATCTCCAATGATCAGAAGTTCATTATCTCAGGAAGTGATGATAACTCTATCAAAGTCTGGGATTTCCAGACTGGAAACTGTATTAGGACATTAAGTGGACATTCCTTTTATGTTTATTCGGTTGCGATCTCCAATGATCAGAAGTTCATTATCTCCGGAAGTTGAGATAACTCTATCAAAGTCTGGGATTTCCAGACTGGAAACTGTATTAGGACATTAAGTGGACATTCCTTTTATGTTTATTCGGTTGCGATCTCCAATGATCAGAAGTTCATTATCTCCGGAAGTTGAGATAACTCTATCAAAGTCTGGGATTTCCAGACTGGAAACTGTATTAGGACATTAAGTGGACATTCCTCTTGTGTCAATTCGGTTGCGATCTCCAATGATCAGAAGTTCATTATCTCCGGAAGTTGAGATAACTCTATCAAAGTCTGGGATTTCCAGACTGGAAACTGTATTAGGACATTAAGTGGACATTCCTTTTATGTTTATTCGGTTGCGATCTCCAATGATCAGAAGTTCATTATCTCCGGAAGTTGAGATAACTCTATCAAAGTCTGGGATTTCCAGACTGGAAACTGTATTAGGACATTAAGTGGACATTCCTCTTGTGTCAATTCGGTTGCGATCTCCAATGATCAGAAGTTCATTATCTCCGGAAGTGATGATAACTCTATCAAAGTCTGGGATTTCCAAACTGGAAGTTGTATTCGGACTTTAAGTGGACATTCCTCTGAAGTTAATTCGATTGCGATCTCCAATGATCAGAAGTTCATTATCTCCGGAAGTTGAGATAACTCTATCAAAGTCTGGGATTTCCAGACTGGAAGTTGTACTCGGACATTAAGTGGACATTCCTCTGAAGTTAATTCGGTTGCGATCTCCAATGATCAGAAGTTCATTATCTCCGGAAGTGGAGATAACTCTATCAAAGTCTGGGATTTCCAGACTGGAAACTGTATTAGGACATTAAGTGGACATTCCTCTGGAGTTATTTCGGTTGCGATCTCCAATGATCAGAAGTTCATTATCTCCGGAAGTGATGATAACTCTATCAAAGTCTGGGATTTCCAAACTGGAAGTTGTATTCGGACTTTAAGTGGACATTCCTCTTATGTTAATTCGGTTGCGATCTCCAATGATCAGAAGTTCATTATCTCAGGAAGTGATGATAACTCTATCAAAGTCTGGGATTTCCAGACTGGAAGTTGTATTCGGACTTTAAGTGGACATTCCTCTTATGTTAATTCGGTTGCGATCTCCAATGATCAGAAGTTCATTATCTCAGGAAGTGATGATAACTCTATCAAAGTCTGGGATTTCCAGACTGGAAGTTGTATTCGGACTTTAAGTGGACATTCCTCTGAAGTTAATTCGGTTGCGATCTCCAATGATCAGAAGTTCATTATCTCAGGAAGTGATGATAACTCTATCAAAGTCTGGGATTTCCAGACTGGAAGTTGTACTCGGACATTAAGTGGACATTCCTCTGAAGTTAATTCGGTTGCGATCTCCAATGATCAGAAGTTCATTATCTCCGGAAGTGGAGATAACTCTATCAAAGTCTGGGATTTCCAGACTGGAAACTGTATTAGGACATTAAGTGGACATTCCTCTGTAGTTAATTCGGTTGCGATCTCCAATGATCAGAAGTTCATTATCTCCGGAAGTGATGATAACTCTATCAAAGTCTGGGATTTCCAAACTGGAAGTTGTATTCGGACTTTAAGTGGACATTCCTCTTATGTTAATTCGGTTGCGATCTCCAATGATCAGAAGTTCATTATCTCAGGAAGTGATGATAACTCTATCAAAGTCTGGGATTTCCAGACTGGAAGTTGTATTCGGACTTTAAGTGGACATTCCTCTGAAGTTAATTCGATTGCGATCTCCAATGATCAGAAGTTCATTATCTCCGGAAGTGGAGATAACTCTATCAAAGTCTGGGATTTCCAGACTGGAAGTTGTACTCGGACATTAAGTGGACATTCCTCTTATGTTTATTCGGTTGCGATCTCCAATGATCAGAAGTTCATTATCTCCGGAAGTAGAGATAACTCTATCAAAGTCTGGGATTTCCAGACTGGAAACTGTATTAGGACATTAAGTGGACATTCCTCTGGAGTTAGTTCGGTTGCGATCTCCAATGATCAGAAGTTCATTATCTCCGGAAGTTGAGATAACTCTATCAAAGTCTGGGATTTCCAGACTGGAAACTGTATTAGGACATTAAGTGGACATTCCTTTTATGTTTATTCGGTTGCGATCTCCAATGATCAGAAGTTCATTATCTCCGGAAGTTGAGATAACTCTATCAAAGTCTGGGATTTCCAGACTGGAAACTGTATTAGGACATTAAGTGGACATTCTTCTGTAGTTAATTCGGTTGCGATCTCCAATGATCAGAAGTTCATTATCTCCGGAAGTGGAGATAACTCTATCAAAGTCTGGGATTTCCAGACTGGAAACTGTATTAGGACATTAAGTGGACATTCCTTTTATGTTTATTCGGTTGCGATCTCCAATGATCAGAAGTTCATTATCTCCGGAAGTTGAGATAACTCTATCAAAGTCTGGGATTTCCAGACTGGAAATTGTATTAGGACATTAAGTGGACATTCCTCTGGAATTATTTCGGTTGCGATCTCCAATGATCAGACGTTCATTATCTCCGGAAGTTGAGATAACTCTATCAAAGTCTGGGATTTCCAGACTGGAAACTGTATTAGGACATTAAGTGGACATTCCTTTTATGTTTATTCAGTTGCGATCTCCAATGATCAGAAGTTCATTATCTCCGGAAGTTGAGATAACTCTATCAAAGTCTGGGATTTCCAGACTGGAAACTGTATTAGGACATTAAGTGGACATTCCTCTTATGTTAATTCGGTTGCGATCTCCAATGATCAGACGTTCATTATCTCCGGAAGTTGAGATAACTCTATCAAAGTCTGGGATTTCCAGACTGGAAACTGTATTAGGACATTAAGTGGACATTCTTCTGTAGTTAATTCGGTTGCGATCTCCAATGATCAGAAGTTCATTATCTCCGGAAGTGGAGATAACTCTATCAAAGTCTGGGATTTCCAGACTGGAAACTGTATTAGGACATTAAGTGGACATTCCTCTTGAGTTAATTCGGTTGCGATCTCCAATGATCAGAAGTTCATTATCTCCGGAAGTGGAGATAACTCTATCAAAGTCTGGGATTTCCAGACTGGAAACTGTATTAGGACATTAAGTGGACATTCCTCTGGAGTTATTTCGGTTGCGATCTCCAATGATCAGAAGTTCATTATCTCCGGAAGTGATGATAACTCTATCAAAGTCTGGGATTTCCAGACTGGAAACTGTATTAGGACATTAAGTGGACATTCTTCTGTAGTTAATTCGGTTGCGATCTCCAATGATCAGACGTTCATTATCTCCGGAAGTTGAGATAACTCTATCAAAGTCTGGGATTTCCAGACTGGAAACTGTATTAGGACATTAAGTGGACATTCCTCTTATGTTTATTCGGTTGCGATCTCCAATGATCAGAAGTTCATTATCTCCGGAAGTTGAGATAACTCTATCAAAGTCTGGGATTTCCAGACTGGAAACTGTATTAGGACATTAAGTGGACATTCCTCTGGAGTTAGTTCGGTTGCGATCTCCAATGATCAGAAGTTCATTATCTCCGGAAGTTGAGATAACTCTATCAAAGTCTGGGATTTCCAGACTGGAAACTGTATTAGGACATTAAGTGGACATTCCTTTTATGTTTATTCGGTTGCGATCTCCAATGATCAGAAGTTCATTATCTCCGGAAGTTGAGATAACTCTATCAAAGTCTGGGATTTCCAGACTGGAAACTGTATTAGGACATTAAGTGGACATTCCTCTTGAGTTAATTCGGTTGCGATCTCCAATGATCAGAAGTTCATTATCTCAGGAAGTGATGATAACTCTATCAAAGTCTGGGATTTCCAGACTGGAAACTGTATTAGGACATTAAGTGGACATTCCTTTTATGTTTATTCGGTTGCGATCTCCAATGATCAGAAGTTCATTATCTCCGGAAGTTGAGATAACTCTATCAAAGTCTGGGATTTCCAGACTGGAAGTTGTACTCGGACATTAAGTGGACATTCCTCTGTAGTTAATTCGGTTGCGATCTCCAATGATCAGAAGTTCATTATCTCCGGAAGTGATGATAACTCTATCAAAGTCTGGGATTTCCAGACTGGAAACTGTATTAGGACATTAAGTGGACATTCCTTTTATGTTTATTCGGTTGCGATCTCCAATGATCAGAAGTTCATTATCTCCGGAAGTTGAGATAACTCTATCAAAGTCTGGGATTTCCAGACTGGAAGTTGTACTCGGACATTAAGTGGACATTCCTCTGTAGTTAATTCGGTTGCGATCTCCAATGATCAGAAGTTCATTATCTCCGGAAGTGATGATAACTCTATCAAAGTCTGGGATTTCCAGACTGGAAACTGTATTAGGACATTAAGTGGACATTCCTCTTGAGTTAATTCGGTTGCGATCTCCAATGATCAGAAGTTCATTATCTCAGGAAGTGGAGATAACTCTATCAAAGTCTGGGATTTCCAGACTGGAAACTGTATTAGGACATTAAGTGGACATCCCTCTTATGTTTATTCGGTTGCGATCTCCAATGATCAGAAGTTCATTATCTCCGGAAGTGGAGATAACTCTATCAAAGTCTGGGATTTCCAGACTGGAAACTGTATTAGGACATTAAGTGGACATTCCTCTTGAGTTAATTCGGTTGCGATCTCCAATGATCAGAAGTTCATTATCTCCGGAAGTTGAGATAACTCTATCAAAGTCTGGGATTTCCAGACTGGAAACTGTATTAGGACATTAAGTGGACATTCCTTTTATGTTAATTCGGTTGCGATCTCCAATGATCAGAAGTTCATTATCTCAGGAAGTGATGATAACTCTATCAAAGTCTGGGATTTCCAGACTGGAAACTGTATTAGGACATTAAGTGGACATTCCTTTTATGTTTATTCGGTTGCGATCTCCAATGATCAGAAGTTCATTATCTCCGGAAGTTGAGATAACTCTATCAAAGTCTGGGATTTCCAGACTGGAAACTGTATTAGGACATTAAGTGGACATTCCTTTTATGTTTATTCGGTTGCGATCTCCAATGATCAGAAGTTCATTATCTCCGGAAGTTGAGATAACTCTATCAAAGTCTGGGATTTCCAGACTGGAAACTGTATTAGGACATTAAGTGGACATTCCTCTTGTGTCAATTCGGTTGCGATCTCCAATGATCAGAAGTTCATTATCTCCGGAAGTTGAGATAACTCTATCAAAGTCTGGGATTTCCAGACTGGAAACTGTATTAGGACATTAAGTGGACATTCCTTTTATGTTTATTCGGTTGCGATCTCCAATGATCAGAAGTTCATTATCTCCGGAAGTTGAGATAACTCTATCAAAGTCTGGGATTTCCAGACTGGAAACTGTATTAGGACATTAAGTGGACATTCCTCTTGTGTCAATTCGGTTGCGATCTCCAATGATCAGAAGTTCATTATCTCCGGAAGTGATGATAACTCTATCAAAGTCTGGGATTTCCAAACTGGAAGTTGTATTCGGACTTTAAGTGGACATTCCTCTGAAGTTAATTCGATTGCGATCTCCAATGATCAGAAGTTCATTATCTCCGGAAGTTGAGATAACTCTATCAAAGTCTGGGATTTCCAGACTGGAAACTGTATTAGGACATTAAGTGGACATTCCTCTGAAGTTAATTCGGTTGCGATCTCCAATGATCAGAAGTTCATTATCTCCGGAAGTGGAGATAACTCTATCAAAGTCTGGGATTTCCAGACTGGAAACTGTATTAGGACATTAAGTGGACATTCCTCTGTAGTTAATTCGGTTGCGATCTCCAATGATCAGAAGTTCATTATCTCCGGAAGTGATGATAACTCTATCAAAGTCTGGGATTTCCAAACTGGAAGTTGTATTCGGACTTTAAGTGGACATTCCTCTTATGTTAATTCGGTTGCGATCTCCAATGATCAGAAGTTCATTATCTCAGGAAGTGATGATAACTCTATCAAAGTCTGGGATTTCCAGACTGGAAGTTGTATTCGGACTTTAAGTGGACATTCCTCTTATGTTAATTCGGTTGCGATCTCCAATGATCAGAAGTTCATTATCTCAGGAAGTGATGATAACTCTATCAAAGTCTGGGATTTCCAGACTGGAAGTTGTATTCGGACTTTAAGTGGACATTCCTCTGAAGTTAATTCGGTTGCGATCTCCAATGATCAGAAGTTCATTATCTCAGGAAGTGATGATAACTCTATCAAAGTCTGGGATTTCCAGACTGGAAGTTGTACTCGGACATTAAGTGGACATTCCTCTGAAGTTAATTCGGTTGCGATCTCCAATGATCAGAAGTTCATTATCTCCGGAAGTGGAGATAACTCTATCAAAGTCTGGGATTTCCAGACTGGAAACTGTATTAGGACATTAAGTGGACATTCCTCTGTAGTTAATTCGGTTGCGATCTCCAATGATCAGAAGTTCATTATCTCCGGAAGTGATGATAACTCTATCAAAGTCTGGGATTTCCAAACTGGAAGTTGTATTCGGACTTTAAGTGGACATTCCTCTTATGTTAATTCGGTTGCGATCTCCAATGATCAGAAGTTCATTATCTCAGGAAGTGATGATAACTCTATCAAAGTCTGGGATTTCCAGACTGGAAGTTGTATTCGGACTTTAAGTGGACATTCCTCTGAAGTTAATTCGATTGCGATCTCCAATGATCAGAAGTTCATTATCTCCGGAAGTGGAGATAACTCTATCAAAGTCTGGGATTTCCAGACTGGAAGTTGTACTCGGACATTAAGTGGACATTCCTCTTATGTTTATTCGGTTGCGATCTCCAATGATCAGAAGTTCATTATCTCCGGAAGTAGAGATAACTCTATCAAAGTCTGGGATTTCCAGACTGGAAACTGTATTAGGACATTAAGTGGACATTCCTCTGGAGTTAGTTCGGTTGCGATCTCCAATGATCAGAAGTTCATTATCTCCGGAAGTTGAGATAACTCTATCAAAGTCTGGGATTTCCAGACTGGAAACTGTATTAGGACATTAAGTGGACATTCCTTTTATGTTTATTCGGTTGCGATCTCCAATGATCAGAAGTTCATTATCTCCGGAAGTTGAGATAACTCTATCAAAGTCTGGGATTTCCAGACTGGAAACTGTATTAGGACATTAAGTGGACATTCTTCTGTAGTTAATTCGGTTGCGATCTCCAATGATCAGAAGTTCATTATCTCCGGAAGTGGAGATAACTCTATCAAAGTCTGGGATTTCCAGACTGGAAACTGTATTAGGACATTAAGTGGACATTCCTTTTATGTTTATTCGGTTGCGATCTCCAATGATCAGAAGTTCATTATCTCCGGAAGTTGAGATAACTCTATCAAAGTCTGGGATTTCCAGACTGGAAACTGTATTAGGACATTAAGTGGACATTCCTCTTATGTTAATTCGGTTGCGATCTCCAATGATCAGAAGTTCATTATCTCCGGAAGTGGAGATAACTCTATCAAAGTCTGGGATTTCCAGACTGGAAACTGTATTAGGACATTAAGTGGACATTCCTCTTATGTTAATTCGGTTGCGATCTCCAATGATCAGATGTTCATTATCTCCGGAAGTACTGATAACTCTATCAAAGTCTGGGATTTCCAGACTGGAAACTGTATTAGGACATTAAGTGGACATTCCTCTTATGTTTATTCGGTTGCGATCTCCAATGATCAGAAGTTCATTATCTCCGGAAGTGGAGATAACTCTATCAAAGTCTGGGATTTCCAGACTGGAAACTGTATTAGGACATTAAGTGGACATTCCTCTTATGTTAATTCGGTTGCGATCTCCAATGATCAGAAGTTCATTATCTCCGGAAGTGGAGATAACTCTATCAAAGTCTGGGATTTCCAGACTGGAAACTGTATTAGGACATTAAGTGGACATTCTTCTGTAGTTAATTCGGTTGCGATCTCCAATGATCAGACGTTCATTATCTCCGGAAGTTGAGATAACTCTATCAAAGTCTGGGATTTCCAGACTGGAAACTGTATTAGGACATTAAGTGGACATTCCTCTTATGTTAATTCGGTTGCGATCTCCAATGATCAGACGTTCATTATCTCCGGAAGTTGAGATAACTCTATCAAAGTCTGGGATTTCCAGACTGGAAACTGTATTAGGACATTAAGTGGACATTCCTCTTATGTTAATTCGGTTGCGATCTCCAATGATCAGAAGTTCATTATCTCCGGAAGTGGAGATAACTCTATCAAAGTCTGGGATTTCCAGACTGGAAACTGTATTAGGACATTAAGTGGACATTCTTCTGTAGTTAATTCGGTTGCGATCTCCAATGATCAGACGTTCATTATCTCCGGAAGTTGAGATAACTCTATCAAAGTCTGGGATTTCCAGACTGGAAACTGTATTAGGACATTAAGTGGACATTCCTCTTATGTTAATTCGGTTGCGATCTCCAATGATCAGACGTTCATTATCTCCGGAAGTTGAGATAACTCTATCAAAGTCTGGGATTTCCAGACTGGAAACTGTATTAGGACATTAAGTGGACATTCCTCTGGAATTATTTCGGTTGCGATCTCCAATGATCAGATGTTCATTATCTCCGGAAGTTGAGATAACTCTATCAAAGTCTGGGATTTCCAGACTGGAAACTGTATTAGGACATTAAGTGGACATCCCTCTTATGTTAATTCGGTTGCGATCTCCAATGATCAGACGTTCATTATCTCCGGAAGTTGAGATAACTCTATCAAAGTCTGGGATTTCCAGACTGGAAACTGTATTAGGACATTAAGTGGACATTCCTTTTATGTTTATTCGGTTGCGATCTCCAATGATCAGAAGTTCATTATCTCCGGAAGTGGAGATAACTCTATCAAAGTCTGGGATTTCCAGACTGGAAACTGTATTAGGACATTAAGTGGACATTCCTCTTATGTTAATTCGGTTGCGATCTCCAATGATCAGAAGTTCATTATCTCCGGAAGTGGAGATAACTCTATCAAAGTCTGGGATTTCCAGACTGGAAACTGTATTAGGACATTAAGTGGACATTCCTCTGGAGTTATTTCGGTTGCGATCTCCAATGATCAGAAGTTCATTATCTCCGGAAGTGATGATAACTCTATCAAAGTCTGGGATTTCCAGACTGGAAGTTGTATTCGGACTTTAAGTGGACATTCCTCTTATGTTAATTCGGTTGCGATCTCCAATGATCAGAAGTTCATTATCTCAGGAAGTGATGATAACTCTATCAAAGTCTGGGATTTCCAGACTGGAAGTTGTATTCGGACTTTAAGTGGACATTCCTCTGAAGTTAATTCGGTTGCGATCTCCAATGATCAGAAGTTCATTATCTCAGGAAGTGATGATAACTCTATCAAAGTCTGGGATTTCCAGACTGGAAGTTGTACTCGGACATTAAGTGGACATTCCTCTGAAGTTAATTCGGTTGCGATCTCCAATGATCAGAAGTTCATTATCTCCGGAAGTGGAGATAACTCTATCAAAGTCTGGGATTTCCAGACTGGAAACTGTATTAGGACATTAAGTGGACATTCCTCTGTAGTTAATTCGGTTGCGATCTCCAATGATCAGAAGTTCATTATCTCCGGAAGTTGAGATAACTCTATCAAAGTCTGGGATTTCCAGACTGGAAACTGTATTAGGACATTAAGTGGACATTCCTCTTATGTTAATTCGGTTGCGATCTCCAATGATCAGACGTTCATTATCTCCGGAAGTTGAGATAACTCTATCAAAGTCTGGGATTTCCAGACTGGAAACTGTATTAGGACATTAAGTGGACATTCCTCTTATGTTTATTCGGTTGCGATCTCCAATGATCAGAAGTTCATTATCTCCGGAAGTAGAGATAACTCTATCAAAGTCTGGGATTTCCAGACTGGAAACTGTATTAGGACATTAAGTGGACATTCCTCTGGAGTTAGTTCGGTTGCGATCTCCAATGATCAGAAGTTCATTATCTCCGGAAGTTGAGATAACTCTATCAAAGTCTGGGATTTCCAGACTGGAAACTGTATTAGGACATTAAGTGGACATTCCTCTTATGTTTATTCGGTTGCGATCTCCAATGATCAGAAGTTCATTATCTCCGGAAGTTGAGATAACTCTATCAAAGTCTGGGATTTCCAGACTGGAAACTGTATTAGGACATTAAGTGGACATTCTTCTGTAGTTAATTCGGTTGCGATCTCCAATGATCAGACGTTCATTATCTCCGGAAGTTGAGATAACTCTATCAAAGTCTGGGATTTCCAGACTGGAAACTGTATTAGGACATTAAGTGGACATTCCTCTTATGTTTATTCGGTTGCGATCTCCAATGATCAGAAGTTCATTATCTCCGGAAGTTGAGATAACTCTATCAAAGTCTGGGATTTCCAGACTGGAAACTGTATTAGGACATTAAGTGGACATTCCTCTGGAATTATTTCGGTTGCGATCTCCAATGATCAGACGTTCATTATCTCCGGAAGTTGAGATAACTCTATCAAAGTCTGGGATTTCCAGACTGGAAACTGTATTAGGACATTAAGTGGACATTCCTTTTATGTTTATTCAGTTGCGATCTCCAATGATCAGAAGTTCATTATCTCCGGAAGTTGAGATAACTCTATCAAAGTCTGGGATTTCCAGACTGGAAACTGTATTAGGACATTAAGTGGACATTCCTTTTATGTTTATTCGGTTGCGATCTCCAATGATCAGAAGTTCATTATCTCCGGAAGTTGAGATAACTCTATCAAAGTCTGGGATTTCCAGACTGGAAACTGTATTAGGACATTAAGTGGACATTCTTCTGTAGTTAATTCGGTTGCGATCTCCAATGATCAGAAGTTCATTATCTCCGGAAGTGGAGATAACTCTATCAAAGTCTGGGATTTCCAGACTGGAAACTGTATTAGGACATTAAGTGGACATTCCTCTTGAGTTAATTCGGTTGCGATCTCCAATGATCAGAAGTTCATTATCTCCGGAAGTGGAGATAACTCTATCAAAGTCTGGGATTTCCAGACTGGAAACTGTATTAGGACATTAAGTGGACATTCCTCTGGAGTTATTTCGGTTGCGATCTCCAATGATCAGAAGTTCATTATCTCCGGAAGTGATGATAACTCTATCAAAGTCTGGGATTTCCAGACTGGAAACTGTATTAGGACATTAAGTGGACATTCCTCTTATGTTAATTCGGTTGCGATCTCCAATGATCAGAAGTTCATTATCTCCGGAAGTTGAGATAACTCTATCAAAGTCTGGGATTTCCAGACTGGAAACTGTATTAGGACATTAAGTGGACATTCCTCTTGAGTTAATTCGGTTGCGATCTCCAATGATCAGAAGTTCATTATCTCCGGAAGTAATGATAACTCTATCAAAGTCTGGGATTTCCAGACTGGAAACTGTATTAGGACATTAAGTGGACATTCCTCTGTAGTTAATTCGGTTGCGATCTCCAATGATCAGAAGTTCATTATCTCCGGAAGTGATGATAACTCTATCAAAGTCTGGGATTTCCAGACTGGAAACTGTATTAGGACATTAAGTGGACATTCCTTTTATGTTTATTCGGTTGCGATCTCCAATGATCAGAAGTTCATTATCTCCGGAAGTTGAGATAACTCTATCAAAGTCTGGGATTTCCAGACTGGAAACTGTATTAGGACATTAAGTGGACATTCCTCTTGAGTTAATTCGGTTGCGATCTCCAATGATCAGAAGTTCATTATCTCCGGAAGTAATGATAACTCTATCAAAGTCTGGGATTTCCAGACTGGAAACTGTATTAGGACATTAAGTGGACATTCCTCTGTAGTTAATTCGGTTGCGATCTCCAATGATCAGAAGTTCATTATCTCCGGAAGTGATGATAACTCTATCAAAGTCTGGGATTTCCAGACTGGAAACTGTATTAGGACATTAAGTGGACATTCCTTTTATGTTTATTCGGTTGCGATCTCCAATGATCAGAAGTTCATTATCTCCGGAAGTTGAGATAACTCTATCAAAGTCTGGGATTTCCAGACTGGAAACTGTATTAGGACATTAAGTGGACATTCCTTTTATGTTTATTCGGTTGCGATCTCCAATGATCAGAAGTTCATTATCTCCGGAAGTGGAGATAACTCTATCAAAGTCTGGGATTTCCAGACTGGAAACTGTATTAGGACATTAAGTGGACATTCCTTTTATGTTTATTCGGTTGCGATCTCCAATGATCAGAAGTTCATTATCTCCGGAAGTGGAGATAACTCTATCAAAGTCTGGGATTTCCAGACTGGAAACTGTATTAGGACATTAAGTGGACATTCCTCTTATGTTAATTCGGTTGCGATCTCCAATGATCAGACGTTCATTATCTCCGGAAGTTGAGATAACTCTATCAAAGTCTGGGATTTCCAGACTGGAAACTGTATTAGGACATTAAGTGGACATTCCTTTTATGTTTATTCGGTTGCGATCTCCAATGATCAGAAGTTCATTATCTCCGGAAGTTGAGATAACTCTATCAAAGTCTGGGATTTCCAGACTGGAAACTGTATTAGGACATTAAGAAGACATTCTTCTGTAGTTAATTCGGTTGCGATCTCCAATGATCAGAAGTTCATTATCTCCGGAAGTTGAGATAACTCTATCAAAGTCTGGGATTTCCAGACTGGAAACTGTATTAGGACATTAAGTGGACATTCCTTTTATGTTTATTCGGTTGCGATCTCCAATGATCAGAAGTTCATTATCTCCGGAAGTGGAGATAACTCTATCAAAGTCTGGGATTTCCAGACTGGAAACTGTATTAGGACATTAAGTGGACATTCCTTTTATGTTTATTCGGTTGCGATCTCCAATGATCAGAAGTTCATTATCTCCGGAAGTTGAGATAACTCTATCAAAGTCTGGGATTTCCAGACTGGAAACTGTATTAGGACATTAAGTGGACATTCTTCTGTAGTTAATTCGGTTGCGATCTCCAATGATCAGAAGTTCATTATCTCCGGAAGTGGAGATAACTCTATCAAAGTCTGGGATTTCCAGACTGGAAACTGTATTAGGACATTAAGTGGACATTCCTCTGGAGTTATTTCGGTTGCGATCTCCAATGATCAGAAGTTCATTATCTCCGGAAGTGATGATAACTCTATCAAAGTCTGGGATTTCCAGACTGGAAACTGTATTAGGACATTAAGTGGACATTCCTCTTATGTTAATTCGGTTGCGATCTCCAATGATCAGAAGTTCATTATCTCCGGAAGTGGAGATAACTCTATCAAAGTCTGGGATTTCCAGACTGGAAACTGTATTAGGACATTAAGTGGACATTCCTTTTATGTTAATTCGGTTGCGATCTCCAATGATCAGAAGTTCATTATCTCCGGAAGTTGAGATAACTCTATCAAAGTCTGGGATTTCCAGACTGGAAACTGTATTAGGACATTAAGTGGACATTCCTCTGTAGTTAATTCGGTTGCGATCTCCAATGATCAGACGTTCATTATCTCCGGAAGTTGAGATAACTCTATCAAAGTCTGGGATTTCCAGACTGGAAACTGTATTAGGACATTAAGTGGACATTCCTCTGTAGTTAATTCGGTTGCGATCTCCAATGATCAGAAGTTCATTATCTCCGGAAGTTGAGATAACTCTATCAAAGTCTGGGATTTCCAGACTGGAAACTGTATTAGGACATTAAGTGGACATTCCTTTTATGTTTATTCGGTTGCGATCTCCAATGATCAGACGTTCATTATCTCCGGAAGTTGAGATAACTCTATCAAAGTCTGGGATTTCCAGACTGGAAACTGTATTAGGACATTAAGTGGACATTCCTCTGTAGTTAATTCGGTTGCGATCTCCAATGATCAGACGTTCATTATCTCCGGAAGTTGAGATAACTCTATCAAAGTCTGGGATTTCCAGACTGGAAACTGTATTAGGACATTAAGTGGACATTCCTTTTATGTTTATTCGGTTGCGATCTCCAATGATCAGAAGTTCATTATCTCCGGAAGTTGAGATAACTCTATCAAAGTCTGGGATTTCCAGACTGGAAACTGTATTAGGACATTAAGTGGACATCCCTCTTATGTTTATTCGGTTGCGATCTCCAATGATCAGAAGTTCATTATCTCCGGAAGTTGAGATAACTCTATCAAAGTCTGGGATTTCCAGACTGGAAACTGTATTAGGACATTAAGTGGACATTCCTTTTATGTTTATTCGGTTGCGATCTCCAATGATCAGAAGTTCATTATCTCCGGAAGTTGAGATAACTCTATCAAAGTCTGGGATTTCCAGACTGGAAACTGTATTAGGACATTAAGTGGACATTCTTCTGTAGTTAATTCGGTTGCGATCTCCAATGATCAGAAGTTCATTATCTCCGGAAGTGATGATAACTCTATCAAAGTCTGGGATTTCCAGACTGGAAACTGTATTAGGACATTAAGTGGACATTCCTTTTATGTTTATTCGGTTGCGATCTCCAATGATCAGAAGTTCATTATCTCCGGAAGTTGAGATAACTCTATCAAAGTCTGGGATTTCCAGACTGGAAACTGTATTAGGACATTAAGTGGACATTCTTCTGTAGTTAATTCGGTTGCGATCTCCAATGATCAGAAGTTCATTATCTCCGGAAGTGATGATAACTCTATCAAAGTCTGGGATTTCCAGACTGGAAACTGTATTAGGACATTAAGTGGACATTCCTTTTATGTTTATTCGGTTGCGATCTCCAATGATCAGAAGTTCATTATCTCCGGAAGTTGAGATAACTCTATCAAAGTCTGGGATTTCCAGACTGGAAACTGTATTAGGACATTAAGAAGACATTCTTCTGTAGTTAATTCGGTTGCGATCTCCAATGATCAGAAGTTCATTATCTCCGGAAGTGATGATAACTCTATCAAAGTCTGGGATTTCCAGACTGGAAACTGTATTAGGACATTAAGTGGACATTCCTTTTATGTTTATTCGGTTGCGATCTCCAATGATCAGAAGTTCATTATCTCCGGAAGTTGAGATAACTCTATCAAAGTCTGGGATTTCCAGACTGGAAACTGTATTAGGACATTAAGAAGACATTCTTCTGTAGTTAATTCGGTTGCGATCTCCAATGATCAGAAGTTCATTATCTCCGGAAGTGATGATAACTCTATCAAAGTCTGGGATTTCCAGACTGGAAACTGTATTAGGACATTAAGTGGACATTCCTTTTATGTTTATTCGGTTGCGATCTCCAATGATCAGAAGTTCATTATCTCCGGAAGTTGAGATAACTCTATCAAAGTCTGGGATTTCCAGACTGGAAACTGTATTAGGACATTAAGTGGACATTCCTCTTATGTTAATTCGGTTGCGATCTCCAATGATCAGAAGTTCATTATCTCCGGAAGTGGAGATAACTCTATCAAAGTCTGGGATTTCCAGACTGGAAACTGTATTAGGACATTAAGTGGACATTCCTCTGTAGTTAATTCGGTTGCGATCTCCAATGATCAGACGTTCATTATCTCCGGAAGTTGAGATAACTCTATCAAAGTCTGGGATTTCCAGACTGGAAACTGTATTAGGACATTAAGTGGACATTCCTTTTATGTTTATTCGGTTGCGATCTCCAATGATCAGAAGTTCATTATCTCCGGAAGTTGAGATAACTCTATCAAAGTCTGGGATTTCCAGACTGGAAACTGTATTAGGACATTAAGTGGACATTCCTCTTATGTTAATTCGGTTGCGATCTCCAATGATCAGACGTTCATTATCTCCGGAAGTTGAGATAACTCTATCAAAGTCTGGGATTTCCAGACTGGAAACTGTATTAGGACATTAAGTGGACATTCTTCTGTAGTTAATTCGGTTGCGATCTCCAATGATCAGACGTTCATTATCTCCGGAAGTTGAGATAACTCTATCAAAGTCTGGGATTTCCAGACTGGAAACTGTATTAGGACATTAAGTGGACATTCTTCTGTAGTTAATTCGGTTGCGATCTCCAATGATCAGAAGTTCATTATCTCCGGAAGTGATGATAACTCTATCAAAGTCTGGGATTTCCAGACTGGAAACTGTATTAGGACATTAAGTGGACATTCCTTTTATGTTTATTCGGTTGCGATCTCCAATGATCAGAAGTTCATTATCTCCGGAAGTTGAGATAACTCTATCAAAGTCTGGGATTTCCAGACTGGAAACTGTATTAGGACATTAAGTGGACATTCTTCTGTAGTTAATTCGGTTGCGATCTCCAATGATCAGAAGTTCATTATCTCCGGAAGTGATGATAACTCTATCAAAGTCTGGGATTTCCAGACTGGAAACTGTATTAGGACATTAAGTGGACATTCCTTTTATGTTTATTCGGTTGCGATCTCCAATGATCAGAAGTTCATTATCTCCGGAAGTTGAGATAACTCTATCAAAGTCTGGGATTTCCAGACTGGAAACTGTATTAGGACATTAAGTGGACATTCCTTTTATGTTTATTCGGTTGCGATCTCCAATGATCAGAAGTTCATTATCTCCGGAAGTGATGATAACTCTATCAAAGTCTGGGATTTCCAGACTGGAAACTGTATTAGGACATTAAGTGGACATTCCTTTTATGTTTATTCGGTTGCGATCTCCAATGATCAGAAGTTCATTATCTCCGGAAGTTGAGATAACTCTATCAAAGTCTGGGATTTCCAGACTGGAAACTGTATTAGGACATTAAGTGGACATTCCTCTTATGTTAATTCGGTTGCGATCTCCAATGATCAGAAGTTCATTATCTCCGGAAGTGGAGATAACTCTATCAAAGTCTGGGATTTCCAGACTGGAAACTGTATTAGGACATTAAGTGGACATTCCTTTTATGTTTATTCGGTTGCGATCTCCAATGATCAGAAGTTCATTATCTCCGGAAGTTGAGATAACTCTATCAAAGTCTGGGATTTCCAGACTGGAAACTGTATTAGGACATTAAGTGGACATTCTTCTGTAGTTAATTCGGTTGCGATCTCCAATGATCAGAAGTTCATTATCTCCGGAAGTGATGATAACTCTATCAAAGTCTGGGATTTCCAGACTGGAAACTGTATTAGGACATTAAGTGGACATTCCTTTTATGTTTATTCGGTTGCGATCTCCAATGATCAGAAGTTCATTATCTCCGGAAGTTGAGATAACTCTATCAAAGTCTGGGATTTCCAGACTGGAAACTGTATTAGGACATTAAGTGGACATTCCTTTTATGTTTATTCGGTTGCGATCTCCAATGATCAGAAGTTCATTATCTCCGGAAGTTGAGATAACTCTATCAAAGTCTGGGATTTCCAGACTGGAAACTGTATTAGGACATTAAGTGGACATTCCTCTTATGTTTATTCGGTTGCGATCTCCAATGATCAGAAGTTCATTATCTCCGGAAGTTGAGATAACTCTATCAAAGTCTGGGATTTCCAGACTGGAAACTGTATTAGGACATTAAGTGGACATTCCTTTTATGTTAATTCGGTTGCGATCTCCAATGATCAGAAGTTCATTATCTCCGGAAGTTGAGATAACTCTATCAAAGTCTGGGATTTCCAGACTGGAAACTGTATTAGGACATTAAGTGGACATTCTTCTGTAGTTAATTCGGTTGCGATCTCCAATGATCAGACGTTCATTATCTCCGGAAGTTGAGATAACTCTATCAAAGTCTGGGATTTCCAGACTGGAAACTGTATTAGGACATTAAGTGGACATTCCTTTTATGTTTATTCGGTTGCGATCTCCAATGATCAGAAGTTCATTATCTCCGGAAGTTGAGATAACTCTATCAAAGTCTGGGATTTCCAGACTGGAAATCTGTATTAGGACATTAAGTGGACATCCCTCTTATGTTTATTCGGTTGCGATCTCCAATGATCAGAAGTTCATTATCTCCGGAAGTTGAGATAACTCTATCAAAGTCTGGGATTTCCAGACTGGAAACTGTATTAGGACATTAAGTGGACATTCCTTTTATGTTTATTCGGTTGCGATCTCCAATGATCAGAAGTTCATTATCTCCGGAAGTTGAGATAACTCTATCAAAGTCTGGGATTTCCAGACTGGAAACTGTATTAGGACATTAAGTGGACATTCTTCTGTAGTTAATTCGGTTGCGATCTCCAATGATCAGAAGTTCATTATCTCCGGAAGTGATGATAACTCTATCAAAGTCTGGGATTTCCAGACTGGAAACTGTATTAGGACATTAAGTGGACATTCCTCTGGAGTTATTTCGGTTGCGATCTCCAATGATCAGAAGTTCATTATCTCCGGAAGTGATGATAACTCTATCAAAGTCTGGGATTTCCAGACTGGAAACTGTATTAGGACATTAAGTGGACATTCCTCTGTAGTTAATTCGGTTGCGATCTCCAATGATCAGAAGTTCATTATCTCCGGAAGTGATGATAACTCTATCAAAGTCTGGGATTTCCAGACTGGAAACTGTATTAGGACATTAAGTGGACATCCCTCTTATGTTTATTCGGTTGCGATCTCCAATGATCAGAAGTTCATTATCTCCGGAAGTGGAGATAACTCTATCAAAGTCTGGGATTTCCAGACTGGAAACTGTATTAGGACATTAAGTGGACATTCCTCTGGAGTTATTTCGGTTGCGATCTCCAATGATCAGAAGTTCATTATCTCCGGAAGTTGAGATAACTCTATCAAAGTCTGGGATTTCCAGACTGGAAACTGTATTAGGACATTAAGTGGACATTCCTTTTATGTTTATTCGGTTGCGATCTCCAATGATCAGAAGTTCATTATCTCCGGAAGTTGAGATAACTCTATCAAAGTCTGGGATTTCCAGACTGGAAACTGTATTAGGACATTAAGTGGACATTCCTTTTATGTTTATTCGGTTGCGATCTCCAATGATCAGAAGTTCATTATCTCCGGAAGTTGAGATAACTCTATCAAAGTCTGGGATTTCCAGACTGGAAACTGTATTAGGACATTAAGTGGACATTCCTTTTATGTTTATTCGGTTGCGATCTCCAATGATCAGAAGTTCATTATCTCCGGAAGTTGAGATAACTCTATCAAAGTCTGGGATTTCCAGACTGGAAACTGTATTAGGACATTAAGTGGACATTCCTCTGGAGTTATTTCGGTTGCGATCTCCAATGATCAGAAGTTCATTATCTCCGGAAGTTGAGATAACTCTATCAAAGTCTGGGATTTCCAGACTGGAAACTGTATTAGGACATTAAGTGGACATTCCTTTTATGTTTATTCGGTTGCGATCTCCAATGATCAGAAGTTCATTATCTCCGGAAGTTGAGATAACTCTATCAAAGTCTGGGATTTCCAGACTGGAAACTGTATTAGGACATTAAGTGGACATTCCTTTTATGTTTATTCGGTTGCGATCTCCAATGATCAGAAGTTCATTATCTCCGGAAGTTGAGATAACTCTATCAAAGTCTGGGATTTCCAGACTGGAAACTGTATTAGGACATTAAGTGGACATTCCTTTTATGTTTATTCGGTTGCGATCTCCAATGATCAGAAGTTCATTATCTCCGGAAGTTGAGATAACTCTATCAAAGTCTGGGATTTCCAGACTGGAAACTGTATTAGGACATTAAGTGGACATTCCTTTTATGTTTATTCGGTTGCGATCTCCAATGATCAGAAGTTCATTATCTCCGGAAGTTGAGATAACTCTATCAAAGTCTGGGATTTCCAGACTGGAAACTGTATTAGGACATTAAGTGGACATTCCTCTTATGTTAATTCGGTTGCGATCTCCAATGATCAGACGTTCATTATCTCCGGAAGTTGAGATAACTCTATCAAAGTCTGGGATTTCCAGACTGGAAACTGTATTAGGACATTAAGTGGACATCCCTCTTATGTTTATTCGGTTGCGATCTCCAATGATCAGACGTTCATTATCTCCGGAAGTTGAGATAACTCTATCAAAGTCTGGGATTTCCAGACTGGAAACTGTATTAGGACATTAAGTGGACATTCTTCTGTAGTTAATTCGGTTGCGATCTCCAATGATCAGACGTTCATTATCTCCGGAAGTTGAGATAACTCTATCAAAGTCTGGGATTTCCAGACTGGAAACTGTATTAGGACATTAAGTGGACATCCCTCTTATGTTTATTCGGTTGCGATCTCCAATGATCAGAAGTTCATTATCTCCGGAAGTGGAGATAACTCTATCAAAGTCTGGGATTTCCAGACTGGAAACTGTATTAGGACATTAAGTGGACATTCCTCTGGAGTTATTTCGGTTGCGATCTCCAATGATCAGAAGTTCATTATCTCCGGAAGTGATGATAACTCTATCAAAGTCTGGGATTTCCAGACTGGAAACTGTATTAGGACATTAAGTGGACATTCCTCTTATGTTAATTCGGTTGCGATCTCCAATGATCAGAAGTTCATTATCTCCGGAAGTGGAGATAACTCTATCAAAGTCTGGGATTTCCAGACTGGAAACTGTATTAGGACATTAAGTGGACATTCCTTTTATGTTTATTCGGTTGCGATCTCCAATGATCAGAAGTTCATTATCTCCGGAAGTTGAGATAACTCTATCAAAGTCTGGGATTTCCAGACTGGAAACTGTATTAGGACATTAAGTGGACATTCCTCTGGAATTATTTCGGTTGCGATCTCCAATGATCAGACGTTCATTATCTCCGGAAGTTGAGATAACTCTATCAAAGTCTGGGATTTCCAGACTGGAAACTGTATTAGGACATTAAGTGGACATTCCTTTTATGTTTATTCGGTTGCGATCTCCAATGATCAGAAGTTCATTATCTCCGGAAGTTGAGATAACTCTATCAAAGTCTGGGATTTCCAGACTGGAAACTGTATTAGGACATTAAGTGGACATTCTTCTGTAGTTAATTCGGTTGCGATCTCCAATGATCAGAAGTTCATTATCTCCGGAAGTGGAGATAACTCTATCAAAGTCTGGGATTTCCAGACTGGAAACTGTATTAGGACATTAAGTGGACATTCCTTTTATGTTTATTCGGTTGCGATCTCCAATGATCAGAAGTTCATTATCTCCGGAAGTTGAGATAACTCTATCAAAGTCTGGGATTTCCAGACTGGAAACTGTATTAGGACATTAAGTGGACATTCCTCTGTAGTTAATTCGGTTGCGATCTCCAATGATCAGACGTTCATTATCTCCGGAAGTTGAGATAACTCTATCAAAGTCTGGGATTTCCAGACTGGAAACTGTATTAGGACATTAAGTGGACATTCCTTTTATGTTTATTCGGTTGCGATCTCCAATGATCAGAAGTTCATTATCTCCGGAAGTTGAGATAACTCTATCAAAGTCTGGGATTTCCAGACTGGAAACTGTATTAGGACATTAAGTGGACATTCTTCTGTAGTTAATTCGGTTGCGATCTCCAATGATCAGAAGTTCATTATCTCCGGAAGTGGAGATAACTCTATCAAAGTCTGGGATTTCCAGACTGGAAACTGTATTAGGACATTAAGTGGACATTCCTTTTATGTTTATTCGGTTGCGATCTCCAATGATCAGAAGTTCATTATCTCCGGAAGTGGAGATAACTCTATCAAAGTCTGGGATTTCCAGACTGGAAACTGTATTAGGACATTAAGTGGACATTCTTCTGTAGTTAATTCGGTTGCGATCTCCAATGATCAGAAGTTCATTATCTCCGGAAGTGGAGATAACTCTATCAAAGTCTGGGATTTCCAGACTGGAAACTGTATTAGGACATTAAGTGGACATTCCTCTGGAGTTATTTCGGTTGCGATCTCCAATGATCAGAAGTTCATTATCTCCGGAAGTTGAGATAACTCTATCAAAGTCTGGGATTTCCAGACTGGAAACTGTATTAGGACATTAAGTGGACATTCCTCTTATGTTTATTCGGTTGCGATCTCCAATGATCAGAAGTTCATTATCTCCGGAAGTTGAGATAACTCTATCAAAGTCTGGGATTTCCAGACTGGAAACTGTATTAGGACATTAAGTGGACATTCCTTTTATGTTAATTCGGTTGCGATCTCCAATGATCAGAAGTTCATTATCTCCGGAAGTTGAGATAACTCTATCAAAGTCTGGGATTTCCAGACTGGAAACTGTATTAGGACATTAAGTGGACATTCTTCTGTAGTTAATTCGGTTGCGATCTCCAATGATCAGAAGTTCATTATCTCCGGAAGTGATGATAACTCTATCAAAGTCTGGGATTTCCAGACTGGAAACTGTATTAGGACATTAAGTGGACATTCCTTTTATGTTTATTCGGTTGCGATCTCCAATGATCAGAAGTTCATTATCTCCGGAAGTTGAGATAACTCTATCAAAGTCTGGGATTTCCAGACTGGAAACTGTATTAGGACATTAAGTGGACATTCTTCTGTAGTTAATTCGGTTGCGATCTCCAATGATCAGAAGTTCATTATCTCCGGAAGTGATGATAACTCTATCAAAGTCTGGGATTTCCAGACTGGAAACTGTATTAGGACATTAAGTGGACATTCCTTTTATGTTTATTCGGTTGCGATCTCCAATGATCAGAAGTTCATTATCTCCGGAAGTTGAGATAACTCTATCAAAGTCTGGGATTTCCAGACTGGAAACTGTATTAGGACATTAAGTGGACATTCCTCTTATGTTAATTCGGTTGCGATCTCCAATGATCAGAAGTTCATTATCTCCGGAAGTTGAGATAACTCTATCAAAGTCTGGGATTTCCAGACTGGAAACTGTATTAGGACATTAAGTGGACATTCCTTTTATGTTTATTCGGTTGCGATCTCCAATGATCAGAAGTTCATTATCTCCGGAAGTGGAGATAACTCTATCAAAGTCTGGGATTTCCAGACTGGAAACTGTATTAGGACATTAAGTGGACATTCTTCTGTAGTTAATTCGGTTGCGATCTCCAATGATCAGAAGTTCATTATCTCCGGAAGTGGAGATAACTCTATCAAAGTCTGGGATTTCCAGACTGGAAACTGTATTAGGACATTAAGTGGACATTCCTCTGGAGTTATTTCGGTTGCGATCTCCAATGATCAGAAGTTCATTATCTCCGGAAGTGATGATAACTCTATCAAAGTCTGGGATTTCCAGACTGGAAACTGTATTAGGACATTAAGTGGACATTCCTCTTATGTTAATTCGGTTGCGATCTCCAATGATCAGAAGTTCATTATCTCCGGAAGTGGAGATAACTCTATCAAAGTCTGGGATTTCCAGACTGGAAACTGTATTAGGACATTAAGTGGACATTCCTTTTATGTTAATTCGGTTGCGATCTCCAATGATCAGAAGTTCATTATCTCCGGAAGTTGAGATAACTCTATCAAAGTCTGGGATTTCCAGACTGGAAACTGTATTAGGACATTAAGTGGACATTCCTCTGGAGTTAGTTCGGTTGCGATCTCCAATGATCAGAAGTTCATTATCTCCGGAAGTTGAGATAACTCTATCAAAGTCTGGGATTTCCAGACTGGAAACTGTATTAGGACATTAAGTGGACATTCCTTTTATGTTTATTCGGTTGCGATCTCCAATGATCAGAAGTTCATTATCTCCGGAAGTTGAGATAACTCTATCAAAGTCTGGGATTTCCAGACTGGAAACTGTATTAGGACATTAAGTGGACATTCTTCTGTAGTTAATTCGGTTGCGATCTCCAATGATCAGAAGTTCATTATCTCCGGAAGTGGAGATAACTCTATCAAAGTCTGGGATTTCCAGACTGGAAACTGTATTAGGACATTAAGTGGACATTCCTTTTATGTTTATTCGGTTGCGATCTCCAATGATCAGAAGTTCATTATCTCCGGAAGTTGAGATAACTCTATCAAAGTCTGGGATTTCCAGACTGGAAACTGTATTAGGACATTAAGTGGACATTCCTCTGGAATTATTTCGGTTGCGATCTCCAATGATCAGACGTTCATTATCTCCGGAAGTTGAGATAACTCTATCAAAGTCTGGGATTTCCAGACTGGAAACTGTATTAGGACATTAAGTGGACATTCCTTTTATGTTTATTCGGTTGCGATCTCCAATGATCAGAAGTTCATTATCTCCGGAAGTTGAGATAACTCTATCAAAGTCTGGGATTTCCAGACTGGAAACTGTATTAGGACATTAAGTGGACATTCCTCTTATGTTTATTCGGTTGCGATCTCCAATGATCAGAAGTTCATTATCTCCGGAAGTGGAGATAACTCTATCAAAGTCTGGGATTTCCAGACTGGAAACTGTATTAGGACATTAAGTGGACATTCCTTTTATGTTTATTCGGTTGCGATCTCCAATGATCAGAAGTTCATTATCTCCGGAAGTTGAGATAACTCTATCAAAGTCTGGGATTTCCAGACTGGAAACTGTATTAGGACATTAAGTGGACATTCTTCTGTAGTTAATTCGGTTGCGATCTCCAATGATCAGAAGTTCATTATCTCCGGAAGTGATGATAACTCTATCAAAGTCTGGGATTTCCAGACTGGAAACTGTATTAGGACATTAAGTGGACATTCCTTTTATGTTTATTCGGTTGCGATCTCCAATGATCAGAAGTTCATTATCTCCGGAAGTTGAGATAACTCTATCAAAGTCTGGGATTTCCAGACTGGAAACTGTATTAGGACATTAAGTGGACATTCTTCTGTAGTTAATTCGGTTGCGATCTCCAATGATCAGAAGTTCATTATCTCCGGAAGTTGAGATAACTCTATCAAAGTCTGGGATTTCCAGACTGGAAACTGTATTAGGACATTAAGTGGACATTCCTTTTATGTTTATTCGGTTGCGATCTCCAATGATCAGAAGTTCATTATCTCCGGAAGTGGAGATAACTCTATCAAAGTCTGGGATTTCCAGACTGGAAACTGTATTAGGACATTAAGTGGACATTCCTCTGGAGTTATTTCGGTTGCGATCTCCAATGATCAGAAGTTCATTATCTCCGGAAGTGATGATAACTCTATCAAAGTCTGGGATTTCCAGACTGGAAACTGCATTAGGACATTAAGTGGACATTCCTCTTATGTTAATTCGGTTGCGATCTCCAATGATCAGAAGTTCATTATCTCCGGAAGTGGAGATAACTCTATCAAAGTCTGGGATTTCCAGACTGGAAACTGTATTAGGACATTAAGTGGACATTCCTTTTATGTTAATTCGGTTGCGATCTCCAATGATCAGAAGTTCATTATCTCCGGAAGTTGAGATAACTCTATCAAAGTCTGGGATTTCCAGACTGGAAACTGTATTAGGACATTAAGTGGACATTCCTCTGTAGTTAATTCGGTTGCGATCTCCAATGATCAGACGTTCATTATCTCCGGAAGTGGAGATAACTCTATCAAAGTCTGGGATTTCCAGACTGGAAACTGTATTAGGACATTAAGTGGACATTCCTTTTATGTTTATTCGGTTGCGATCTCCAATGATCAGAAGTTCATTATCTCCGGAAGTTGAGATAACTCTATCAAAGTCTGGGATTTCCAGACTGGAAACTGTATTAGGACATTAAGTGGACATTCTTCTGTAGTTAATTCGGTTGCGATCTCCAATGATCAGAAGTTCATTATCTCCGGAAGTGGAGATAACTCTATCAAAGTCTGGGATTTCCAGACTGGAAACTGTATTAGGACATTAAGTGGACATTCCTTTTATGTTTATTCGGTTGCGATCTCCAATGATCAGAAGTTCATTATCTCCGGAAGTTGAGATAACTCTATCAAAGTCTGGGATTTCCAGACTGGAAACTGTATTAGGACATTAAGTGGACATTCTTCTGTAGTTAATTCGGTTGCGATCTCCAATGATCAGAAGTTCATTATCTCCGGAAGTGATGATAACTCTATCAAAGTCTGGGATTTCCAGACTGGAAACTGTATTAGGACATTAAGTGGACATTCCTTTTATGTTTATTCGGTTGCGATCTCCAATGATCAGAAGTTCATTATCTCCGGAAGTTGAGATAACTCTATCAAAGTCTGGGATTTCCAGACTGGAAACTGTATTAGGACATTAAGTGGACATTCTTCTGTAGTTAATTCGGTTGCGATCTCCAATGATCAGAAGTTCATTATCTCCGGAAGTGATGATAACTCTATCAAAGTCTGGGATTTCCAGACTGGAAACTGTATTAGGACATTAAGTGGACATTCCTTTTATGTTTATTCGGTTGCGATCTCCAATGATCAGAAGTTCATTATCTCCGGAAGTTGAGATAACTCTATCAAAGTCTGGGATTTCCAGACTGGAAACTGCATTAGGACATTAAGTGGACATTCCTCTTATGTTAATTCGGTTGCGATCTCCAATGATCAGAAGTTCATTATCTCCGGAAGTGGAGATAACTCTATCAAAGTCTGGGATTTCCAGACTGGAAACTGTATTAGGACATTAAGTGGACATTCCTTTTATGTTTATTCGGTTGCGATCTCCAATGATCAGAAGTTCATTATCTCCGGAAGTTGAGATAACTCTATCAAAGTCTGGGATTTCCAGACTGGAAACTGTATTAGGACATTAAGTGGACATTCCTCTTATGTTAATTCGGTTGCGATCTCCAATGATCAGACGTTCATTATCTCCGGAAGTTGAGATAACTCTATCAAAGTCTGGGATTTCCAGACTGGAAACTGTATTAGGACATTAAGTGGACATTCCTTTTATGTTTATTCGGTTGCGATCTCCAATGATCAGAAGTTCATTATCTCCGGAAGTTGAGATAACTCTATCAAAGTCTGGGATTTCCAGACTGGAAACTGTATTAGGACATTAAGTGGACATTCCTTTTATGTTTATTCGGTTGCGATCTCCAATGATCAGACGTTCATTATCTCCGGAAGTTGAGATAACTCTATCAAAGTCTGGGATTTCCAGACTGGAAACTGTATTAGGACATTAAGTGGACATCCCTCTTATGTTTATTCGGTTGCGATCTCCAATGATCAGACGTTCATTATCTCCGGAAGTTGAGATAACTCTATCAAAGTCTGGGATTTCCAGACTGGAAACTGTATTAGGACATTAAGTGGACATTCTTCTGTAGTTAATTCGGTTGCGATCTCCAATGATCAGAAGTTCATTATCTCCGGAAGTGATGATAACTCTATCAAAGTCTGGGATTTCCAGACTGGAAACTGTATTAGGACATTAAGTGGACATCCCTCTTATGTTTATTCGGTTGCGATCTCCAATGATCAGAAGTTCATTATCTCCGGAAGTGGAGATAACTCTATCAAAGTCTGGGATTTCCAGACTGGAAACTGTATTAGGACATTAAGTGGACATTCCTCTGGAGTTATTTCGGTTGCGATCTCCAATGATCAGAAGTTCATTATCTCCGGAAGTGATGATAACTCTATCAAAGTCTGGGATTTCCAGACTGGAAACTGTATTAGGACATTAAGTGGACATTCCTCTTATGTTAATTCGGTTGCGATCTCCAATGATCAGAAGTTCATTATCTCCGGAAGTGGAGATAACTCTATCAAAGTCTGGGATTTCCAGACTGGAAACTGTATTAGGACATTAAGTGGACATTCCTCTGTAGTTAATTCGGTTGCGATCTCCAATGATCAGAAGTTCATTATCTCAGGAAGTGATGATAACTCTATCAAAGTCTGGGATTTCCAGACTGGAAACTGTATTAGGACATTAAGTGGACATTCCTTTTATGTTTATTCGGTTGCGATCTCCAATGATCAGAAGTTCATTATCTCCGGAAGTGGAGATAACTCTATCAAAGTCTGGGATTTCCAGACTGGAAACTGTATTAGGACATTAAGTGGACATTCCTTTTATGTTTATTCGGTTGCGATCTCCAATGATCAGAAGTTCATTATCTCCGGAAGTTGAGATAACTCTATCAAAGTCTGGGATTTCCAGACTGGAAACTGTATTAGGACATTAAGTGGACATTCCTCTGGAATTATTTCGGTTGCGATCTCCAATGATCAGACGTTCATTATCTCCGGAAGTTGAGATAACTCTATCAAAGTCTGGGATTTCCAGACTGGAAACTGTATTAGGACATTAAGTGGACATTCCTTTTATGTTTATTCGGTTGCGATCTCCAATGATCAGAAGTTCATTATCTCCGGAAGTTGAGATAACTCTATCAAAGTCTGGGATTTCCAGACTGGAAACTGTATTAGGACATTAAGTGGACATTCTTCTGTAGTTAATTCGGTTGCGATCTCCAATGATCAGAAGTTCATTATCTCCGGAAGTGGAGATAACTCTATCAAAGTCTGGGATTTCCAGACTGGAAACTGTATTAGGACATTAAGTGGACATTCCTTTTATGTTTATTCGGTTGCGATCTCCAATGATCAGAAGTTCATTATCTCCGGAAGTTGAGATAACTCTATCAAAGTCTGGGATTTCCAGACTGGAAACTGTATTAGGACATTAAGTGGACATTCCTCTGGAATTATTTCGGTTGCGATCTCCAATGATCAGACGTTCATTATCTCCGGAAGTTGAGATAACTCTATCAAAGTCTGGGATTTCCAGACTGGAAACTGTATTAGGACATTAAGTGGACATTCCTTTTATGTTTATTCGGTTGCGATCTCCAATGATCAGAAGTTCATTATCTCCGGAAGTTGAGATAACTCTATCAAAGTCTGGGATTTCCAGACTGGAAACTGTATTAGGACATTAAGTGGACATTCTTCTGTAGTTAATTCGGTTGCGATCTCCAATGATCAGAAGTTCATTATCTCCGGAAGTTGAGATAACTCTATCAAAGTCTGGGATTTCCAGACTGGAAACTGTATTAGGACATTAAGTGGACATTCCTTTTATGTTTATTCGGTTGCGATCTCCAATGATCAGAAGTTCATTATCTCCGGAAGTTGAGATAACTCTATCAAAGTCTGGGATTTCCAGACTGGAAACTGTATTAGGACATTAAGTGGACATTCTTCTGTAGTTAATTCGGTTGCGATCTCCAATGATCAGAAGTTCATTATCTCCGGAAGTGATGATAACTCTATCAAAGTCTGGGATTTCCAGACTGGAAACTGTATTAGGACATTAAGTGGACATTCCTTTTATGTTTATTCGGTTGCGATCTCCAATGATCAGAAGTTCATTATCTCCGGAAGTTGAGATAACTCTATCAAAGTCTGGGATTTCCAGACTGGAAACTGTATTAGGACATTAAGTGGACATTCCTCTTATGTTAATTCGGTTGCGATCTCCAATGATCAGAAGTTCATTATCTCCGGAAGTTGAGATAACTCTATCAAAGTCTGGGATTTCCAGACTGGAAACTGTATTAGGACATTAAGTGGACATTCCTTTTATGTTTATTCGGTTGCGATCTCCAATGATCAGAAGTTCATTATCTCCGGAAGTGGAGATAACTCTATCAAAGTCTGGGATTTCCAGACTGGAAACTGTATTAGGACATTAAGTGGACATTCCTCTGGAATTATTTCGGTTGCGATCTCCAATGATCAGAAGTTCATTATCTCCGGAAGTTGAGATAACTCTATCAAAGTCTGGGATTTCCAGACTGGAAACTGTATTAGGACATTAAGTGGACATTCTTCTGTAGTTAATTCGGTTGCGATCTCCAATGATCAGAAGTTCATTATCTCCGGAAGTTGAGATAACTCTATCAAAGTCTGGGATTTCCAGACTGGAAACTGTATTAGGACATTAAGTGGACATTCCTTTTATGTTTATTCGGTTGCGATCTCCAATGATCAGAAGTTCATTATCTCCGGAAGTTGAGATAACTCTATCAAAGTCTGGGATTTCCAGACTGGAAACTGTATTAGGACATTAAGTGGACATTCCTCTTATGTTTATTCGGTTGCGATCTCCAATGATCAGAAGTTCATTATCTCCGGAAGTTGAGATAACTCTATCAAAGTCTGGGATTTCCAGACTGGAAACTGTATTAGGACATTAAGTGGACATTCCTTTTATGTTTATTCGGTTGCGATCTCCAATGATCAGAAGTTCATTATCTCCGGAAGTGGAGATAACTCTATCAAAGTCTGGGATTTCCAGACTGGAAACTGTATTAGGACATTAAGTGGACATTCCTCTGGAATTATTTCGGTTGCGATCTCCAATGATCAGACGTTCATTATCTCCGGAAGTTGAGATAACTCTATCAAAGTCTGGGATTTCCAGACTGGAAACTGTATTAGGACATTAAGTGGACATTCCTTTTATGTTTATTCGGTTGCGATCTCCAATGATCAGAAGTTCATTATCTCCGGAAGTGGAGATAACTCTATCAAAGTCTGGGATTTCCAGACTGGAAACTGTATTAGGACATTAAGTGGACATTCCTTTTATGTTTATTCGGTTGCGATCTCCAATGATCAGAAGTTCATTATCTCCGGAAGTGGAGATAACTCTATCAAAGTCTGGGATTTCCAGACTGGAAACTGTATTAGGACATTAAGTGGACATTCCTCTTATGTTAATTCGGTTGCGATCTCCAATGATCAGACGTTCATTATCTCCGGAAGTTGAGATAACTCTATCAAAGTCTGGGATTTCCAGACTGGAAACTGTATTAGGACATTAAGTGGACATTCTTCTGTAGTTAATTCGGTTGCGATCTCCAATGATCAGACGTTCATTATCTCCGGAAGTTGAGATAACTCTATCAAAGTCTGGGATTTCCAGACTGGAAACTGTATTAGGACATTAAGTGGACATTCCTTTTATGTTTATTCGGTTGCGATCTCCAATGATCAGAAGTTCATTATCTCCGGAAGTTGAGATAACTCTATCAAAGTCTGGGATTTCCAGACTGGAAACTGTATTAGGACATTAAGTGGACATTCCTTTTATGTTTATTCGGTTGCGATCTCCAATGATCAGAAGTTCATTATCTCCGGAAGTTGAGATAACTCTATCAAAGTCTGGGATTTCCAGACTGGAAACTGTATTAGGACATTAAGTGGACATTCCTTTTATGTTTATTCGGTTGCGATCTCCAATGATCAGACGTTCATTATCTCCGGAAGTGGAGATAACTCTATCAAAGTCTGGGATTTCCAGACTGGAAACTGTATTAGGACATTAAGTGGACATTCTTCTGTAGTTAATTCGGTTGCGATCTCCAATGATCAGAAGTTCATTATCTCCGGAAGTGATGATAACTCTATCAAAGTCTGGGATTTCCAGACTGGAAACTGTATTAGGACATTAAGTGGACATTCCTTTTATGTTTATTCGGTTGCGATCTCCAATGATCAGAAGTTCATTATCTCCGGAAGTTGAGATAACTCTATCAAAGTCTGGGATTTCCAGACTGGAAACTGTATTAGGACATTAAGTGGACATTCCTCTTATGTTTATTCGGTTGCGATCTCCAATGATCAGAAGTTCATTATCTCCGGAAGTGGAGATAACTCTATCAAAGTCTGGGATTTCCAGACTGGAAACTGTATTAGGACATTAAGTGGACATTCTTCTGTAGTTAATTCGGTTGCGATCTCCAATGATCAGACGTTCATTATCTCCGGAAGTTGAGATAACTCTATCAAAGTCTGGGATTTCCAGACTGGAAACTGTATTAGGACATTAAGTGGACATTCCTCTTATGTTAATTCGGTTGCGATCTCCAATGATCAGAAGTTCATTATCTCCGGAAGTGGAGATAACTCTATCAAAGTCTGGGATTTCCAGACTGGAAACTGTATTAGGACATTAAGTGGACATTCCTCTTATGTTAATTCGGTTGCGATCTCCAATGATCAGACGTTCATTATCTCCGGAAGTTGAGATAACTCTATCAAAGTCTGGGATTTCCAGACTGGAAACTGTATTAGGACATTAAGTGGACATTCCTTTTATGTTTATTCGGTTGCGATCTCCAATGATCAGAAGTTCATTATCTCCGGAAGTTGAGATAACTCTATCAAAGTCTGGGATTTCCAGACTGGAAACTGTATTAGGACATTAAGTGGACATTCCTTTTATGTTTATTCGGTTGCGATCTCCAATGATCAGAAGTTCATTATCTCCGGAAGTTGAGATAACTCTATCAAAGTCTGGGATTTCCAGACTGGAAACTGTATTAGGACATTAAGTGGACATTCTTCTGTAGTTAATTCGGTTGCGATCTCCAATGATCAGACGTTCATTATCTCCGGAAGTTGAGATAACTCTATCAAAGTCTGGGATTTCCAGACTGGAAACTGTATTAGGACATTAAGTGGACATTCTTCTGTAGTTAATTCGGTTGCGATCTCCAATGATCAGACGTTCATTATCTCCGGAAGTGGAGATAACTCTATCAAAGTCTGGGATTTCCAGACTGGAAACTGTATTAGGACATTAAGTGGACATTCTTCTGTAGTTAATTCGGTTGCGATCTCCAATGATCAGAAGTTCATTATCTCCGGAAGTGATGATAACTCTATCAAAGTCTGGGATTTCCAGACTGGAAACTGTATTAGGACATTAAGTGGACATTCCTTTTATGTTTATTCGGTTGCGATCTCCAATGATCAGAAGTTCAATATCTCCGGAAGTGGAGATAACTCTATCAAAGTCTGGGATTTCCAGACTGGAAACTGTATTAGGACATTAAGTGGACATTCCTCTTATGTTAATTCGGTTGCGATCTCCAATGATCAGAAGTTCATTATCTCCGGAAGTGGAGATAACTCTATCAAAGTCTGGGATTTCCAGACTGGAAACTGTATTAGGACATTAAGTGGACATTCTTCTGTAGTTAATTCGGTTGCGATCTCCAATGATCAGACGTTCATTATCTCCGGAAGTTGAGATAACTCTATCAAAGTCTGGGATTTCCAGACTGGAAACTGTATTAGGACATTAAGTGGACATTCTTCTGTAGTTAATTCGGTTGCGATCTCCAATGATCAGACGTTCATTATCTCCGGAAGTTGAGATAACTCTATCAAAGTCTGGGATTTCCAGACTGGAAACTGTATTAGGACATTAAGTGGACATCCCTCTTATGTTTATTCGGTTGCGATCTCCAATGATCAGAAGTTCATTATCTCCGGAAGTTGAGATAACTCTATCAAAGTCTGGGATTTCCAGACTGGAAACTGTATTAGGACATTAAGTGGACATTCCTCTTATGTTAATTCGGTTGCGATCTCCAATGATCAGAAGTTCATTATCTCCGGAAGTTGAGATAACTCTATCAAAGTCTGGGATTTCCAGACTGGAAACTGTATTAGGACATTAAGTGGACATTCCTCTTATGTTAATTCGGTTGCGATCTCCAATGATCAGAAGTTCATTATCTCCGGAAGTGGAGATAACTCTATCAAAGTCTGGGATTTCCAGACTGGAAACTGTATTAGGACATTAAGTGGACATTCCTTTTATGTTTATTCGGTTGCGATCTCCAATGATCAGAAGTTCATTATCTCCGGAAGTGGAGATAACTCTATCAAAGTCTGGGATTTCCAGACTGGAAACTGTATTAGGACATTAAGTGGACATTCCTTTTATGTTTATTCGGTTGCGATCTCCAATGATCAGAAGTTCATTATCTCCGGAAGTGGAGATAACTCTATCAAAGTCTGGGATTTCCAGACTGGAAACTGTATTAGGACATTAAGTGGACATTCCTCTTATGTTAATTCGGTTGCGATCTCCAATGATCAGACGTTCATTATCTCCGGAAGTTGAGATAACTCTATCAAAGTCTGGGATTTCCAGACTGGAAACTGTATTAGGACATTAAGTGGACATCCCTCTTATGTTTATTCGGTTGCGATCTCCAATGATCAGAAGTTCATTATCTCCGGAAGTTGAGATAACTCTATCAAAGTCTGGGATTTCCAGACTGGAAACTGTATTAGGACATTAAGTGGACATTCCTTTTATGTTTATTCGGTTGCGATCTCCAATGATCAGAAGTTCATTATCTCCGGAAGTTGAGATAACTCTATCAAAGTCTGGGATTTCCAGACTGGAAACTGTATTAGGACATTAAGTGGACATTCCTTTTATGTTTATTCGGTTGCGATCTCCAATGATCAGAAGTTCATTATCTCCGGAAGTTGAGATAACTCTATCAAAGTCTGGGATTTCCAGACTGGAAACTGTATTAGGACATTAAGTGGACATTCCTCTTATGTTAATTCGGTTGCGATCTCCAATGATCAGAAGTTCATTATCTCCGGAAGTGGAGATAACTCTATCAAAGTCTGGGATTTCCAGACTGGAAACTGTATTAGGACATTAAGTGGACATTCCTTTTATGTTTATTCGGTTGCGATCTCCAATGATCAGACGTTCATTATCTCCGGAAGTGGAGATAACTCTATCAAAGTCTGGGATTTCCAGACTGGAAACTGTATTAGGACATTAAGTGGACATTCCTTTTATGTTTATTCGGTTGCGATCTCCAATGATCAGACGTTCATTATCTCCGGAAGTTGAGATAACTCTATCAAAGTCTGGGATTTCCAGACTGGAAACTGTATTAGGACATTAAGTGGACATCCCTCTTATGTTTATTCGGTTGCGATCTCCAATGATCAGAAGTTCATTATCTCCGGAAGTGGAGATAACTCTATCAAAGTCTGGGATTTCCAGACTGGAAACTGTATTAGGACATTAAGTGGACATTCCTTTTATGTTTATTCGGTTGCGATCTCCAATGATCAGAAGTTCATTATCTCCGGAAGTTGAGATAACTCTATCAAAGTCTGGGATTTCCAGACTGGAAACTGTATTAGGACATTAAGTGGACATTCTTCTGTAGTTAATTCGGTTGCGATCTCCAATGATCAGACGTTCATTATCTCCGGAAGTTGAGATAACTCTATCAAAGTCTGGGATTTCCAGACTGGAAACTGTATTAGGACATTAAGTGGACATTCTTCTGTAGTTAATTCGGTTGCGATCTCCAATGATCAGACGTTCATTATCTCCGGAAGTGGAGATAACTCTATCAAAGTCTGGGATTTCCAGACTGGAAACTGTATTAGGACATTAAGTGGACATTCTTCTGTAGTTAATTCGGTTGCGATCTCCAATGATCAGAAGTTCATTATCTCCGGAAGTGATGATAACTCTATCAAAGTCTGGGATTTCCAGACTGGAAACTGTATTAGGACATTAAGTGGACATTCCTTTTATGTTTATTCGGTTGCGATCTCCAATGATCAGAAGTTCAATATCTCCGGAAGTGGAGATAACTCTATCAAAGTCTGGGATTTCCAGACTGGAAACTGTATTAGGACATTAAGTGGACATTCCTCTTATGTTAATTCGGTTGCGATCTCCAATGATCAGAAGTTCATTATCTCCGGAAGTGGAGATAACTCTATCAAAGTCTGGGATTTCCAGACTGGAAACTGTATTAGGACATTAAGTGGACATTCTTCTGTAGTTAATTCGGTTGCGATCTCCAATGATCAGACGTTCATTATCTCCGGAAGTGGAGATAACTCTATCAAAGTCTGGGATTTCCAGACTGGAAACTGTATTAGGACATTAAGTGGACATTCCTCTTATGTTAATTCGGTTGCGATCTCCAATGATCAGACGTTCATTATCTCCGGAAGTTGAGATAACTCTATCAAAGTCTGGGATTTCCAGACTGGAAACTGTATTAGGACATTAAGTGGACATCCCTCTTATGTTTATTCGGTTGCGATCTCCAATGATCAGAAGTTCATTATCTCCGGAAGTTGAGATAACTCTATCAAAGTCTGGGATTTCCAGACTGGAAACTGTATTAGGACATTAAGTGGACATTCCTTTTATGTTTATTCGGTTGCGATCTCCAATGATCAGAAGTTCATTATCTCCGGAAGTTGAGATAACTCTATCAAAGTCTGGGATTTCCAGACTGGAAACTGTATTAGGACATTAAGTGGACATTCCTTTTATGTTTATTCGGTTGCGATCTCCAATGATCAGAAGTTCATTATCTCCGGAAGTTGAGATAACTCTATCAAAGTCTGGGATTTCCAGACTGGAAACTGTATTAGGACATTAAGTGGACATTCCTCTTATGTTAATTCGGTTGCGATCTCCAATGATCAGAAGTTCATTATCTCCGGAAGTGGAGATAACTCTATCAAAGTCTGGGATTTCCAGACTGGAAACTGTATTAGGACATTAAGTGGACATTCCTTTTATGTTTATTCGGTTGCGATCTCCAATGATCAGACGTTCATTATCTCCGGAAGTGGAGATAACTCTATCAAAGTCTGGGATTTCCAGACTGGAAACTGTATTAGGACATTAAGTGGACATTCCTTTTATGTTTATTCGGTTGCGATCTCCAATGATCAGACGTTCATTATCTCCGGAAGTTGAGATAACTCTATCAAAGTCTGGGATTTCCAGACTGGAAACTGTATTAGGACATTAAGTGGACATCCCTCTTATGTTTATTCGGTTGCGATCTCCAATGATCAGAAGTTCATTATCTCCGGAAGTGGAGATAACTCTATCAAAGTCTGGGATTTCCAGACTGGAAACTGTATTAGGACATTAAGTGGACATTCCTTTTATGTTTATTCGGTTGCGATCTCCAATGATCAGAAGTTCATTATCTCCGGAAGTGATGATAACTCTATCAAAGTCTGGGATTTCCAGACTGGAAACTGTATTAGGACATTAAGTGGACATTCCTTTTATGTTTATTCGGTTGCGATCTCCAATGATCAGAAGTTCATTATCTCCGGAAGTAGAGATAACTCTATCAAAGTCTGGGATTTCCAGACTGGAAACTGTATTAGGACATTAAGTGGACATCCCTCTTATGTTTATTCGGTTGCGATCTCCAATGATCAGAAGTTCATTATCTCCGGAAGTGGAGATAACTCTATCAAAGTCTGGGATTTCCAGACTGGAAACTGTATTAGGACATTAAGTGGACATTCTTCTGTAGTTAATTCGGTTGCGATCTCCAATGATCAGAAGTTCATTATCTCCGGAAGTGATGATAACTCTATCAAAGTCTGGGATTTCCAGACTGGAAACTGTATTAGGACATTAAGTGGACATTCCTTTTATGTTTATTCGGTTGCGATCTCCAATGATCAGAAGTTCATTATCTCCGGAAGTTGAGATAACTCTATCAAAGTCTGGGATTTCCAGACTGGAAACTGTATTAGGACATTAAGTGGACATTCCTCTTATGTTAATTCGGTTGCGATCTCCAATGATCAGAAGTTCATTATCTCCGGAAGTGGAGATAACTCTATCAAAGTCTGGGATTTCCAGACTGGAAACTGTATTAGGACATTAAGTGGACATTCTTCTGTAGTTAATTCGGTTGCGATCTCCAATGATCAGACGTTCATTATCTCCGGAAGTTGAGATAACTCTATCAAAGTCTGGGATTTCCAGACTGGAAACTGTATTAGGACATTAAGTGGACATTCCTCTGGAATTATTTCGGTTGCGATCTCCAATGATCAGAAGTTCATTATCTCCGGAAGTGATGATAACTCTATCAAAGTCTGGGATTTCCAGACTGGAAACTGTATTAGGACATTAAGTGGACATTCCTTTTATGTTTATTCGGTTGCGATCTCCAATGATCAGAAGTTCATTATCTCCGGAAGTTGAGATAACTCTATCAAAGTCTGGGATTTCCAGACTGGAAACTGTATTAGGACATTAAGTGGACATTCCTCTTATGTTAATTCGGTTGCGATCTCCAATGATCAGAAGTTCATTATCTCCGGAAGTGGAGATAACTCTATCAAAGTCTGGGATTTCCAGACTGGAAACTGTATTAGGACATTAAGTGGACATTCTTCTGTAGTTAATTCGGTTGCGATCTCCAATGATCAGACGTTCATTATCTCCGGAAGTTGAGATAACTCTATCAAAGTCTGGGATTTCCAGACTGGAAACTGTATTAGGACATTAAGTGGACATTCCTCTGGAATTATTTCGGTTGCGATCTCCAATGATCAGAAGTTCATTATCTCCGGAAGTGGAGATAACTCTATCAAAGTCTGGGATTTCCAGACTGGAAACTGTATTAGGACATTAAGTGGACATTCCTTTTATGTTTATTCGGTTGCGATCTCCAATGATCAGAAGTTCATTATCTCCGGAAGTTGAGATAACTCTATCAAAGTCTGGGATTTCCAGACTGGAAACTGTATTAGGACATTAAGTGGACATTCCTCTTATGTTAATTCGGTTGCGATCTCCAATGATCAGAAGTTCATTATCTCCGGAAGTGGAGATAACTCTATCAAAGTCTGGGATTTCCAGACTGGAAACTGTATTAGGACATTAAGTGGACATTCTTCTGTAGTTAATTCGGTTGCGATCTCCAATGATCAGACGTTCATTATCTCCGGAAGTTGAGATAACTCTATCAAAGTCTGGGATTTCCAGACTGGAAACTGTATTAGGACATTAAGTGGACATTCCTCTTATGTTAATTCGGTTGCGATCTCCAATGATCAGAAGTTCATTATCTCCGGAAGTGGAGATAACTCTATCAAAGTCTGGGATTTCCAGACTGGAAACTGTATTAGGACATTAAGTGGACATTCCTTTTATGTTTATTCGGTTGCGATCTCCAATGATCAGAAGTTCATTATCTCCGGAAGTTGAGATAACTCTATCAAAGTCTGGGATTTCCAGACTGGAAACTGTATTAGGACATTAAGTGGACATTCCTCTTATGTTAATTCGGTTGCGATCTCCAATGATCAGAAGTTCATTATCTCCGGAAGTGGAGATAACTCTATCAAAGTCTGGGATTTCCAGACTGGAAACTGTATTAGGACATTAAGTGGACATTCTTCTGTAGTTAATTCGGTTGCGATCTCCAATGATCAGAAGTTCAATATCTCCGGAAGTGGAGATAACTCTATCAAAGTCTGGGATTTCCAGACTGGAAACTGTATTAGGACATTAAGTGGACATTCCTCTTATGTTAATTCGGTTGCGATCTCCAATGATCAGAAGTTCATTATCTCCGGAAGTGGAGATAACTCTATCAAAGTCTGGGATTTCCAGACTGGAAACTGTATTAGGACATTAAGTGGACATTCCTCTTATGTTAATTCGGTTGCGATCTCCAATGATCAGATGTTCATTATCTCCGGAGTACTGATAACTCTATCAAAGTCTGGGATTTCCAGACTGGAAACTGTATTAGGACATTAAGTGGACATTCCTCTTATGTTTATTCGGTTGCGATCTCCAATGATCAGAAGTTCATTATCTCCGGAAGTGGAGATAACTCTATCAAAGTCTGGGATTTCCAGACTGGAAACTGTATTAGGACATTAAGTGGACATTCCTCTTATGTTAATTCGGTTGCGATCTCCAATGATCAGAAGTTCATTATCTCCGGAAGTGGAGATAACTCTATCAAAGTCTGGGATTTCCAGACTGGAAACTGTATTAGGACATTAAGTGGACATTCTTCTGTAGTTAATTCGGTTGCGATCTCCAATGATCAGACGTTCATTATCTCCGGAAGTTGAGATAACTCTATCAAAGTCTGGGATTTCCAGACTGGAAACTGTATTAGGACATTAAGTGGACATTCCTCTTATGTTAATTCGGTTGCGATCTCCAATGATCAGACGTTCATTATCTCCGGAAGTTGAGATAACTCTATCAAAGTCTGGGATTTCCAGACTGGAAACTGTATTAGGACATTAAGTGGACATTCCTCTTATGTTAATTCGGTTGCGATCTCCAATGATCAGAAGTTCATTATCTCCGGAAGTGGAGATAACTCTATCAAAGTCTGGGATTTCCAGACTGGAAACTGTATTAGGACATTAAGTGGACATTCTTCTGTAGTTAATTCGGTTGCGATCTCCAATGATCAGACGTTCATTATCTCCGGAAGTTGAGATAACTCTATCAAAGTCTGGGATTTCCAGACTGGAAACTGTATTAGGACATTAAGTGGACATTCCTCTTATGTTAATTCGGTTGCGATCTCCAATGATCAGACGTTCATTATCTCCGGAAGTTGAGATAACTCTATCAAAGTCTGGGATTTCCAGACTGGAAACTGTATTAGGACATTAAGTGGACATTCCTCTGGAATTATTTCGGTTGCGATCTCCAATGATCAGATGTTCATTATCTCCGGAAGTTGAGATAACTCTATCAAAGTCTGGGATTTCCAGACTGGAAACTGTATTAGGACATTAAGTGGACATCCCTCTTATGTTAATTCGGTTGCGATCTCCAATGATCAGACGTTCATTATCTCCGGAAGTTGAGATAACTCTATCAAAGTCTGGGATTTCCAGACTGGAAACTGTATTAGGACATTAAGTGGACATTCCTTTTATGTTTATTCGGTTGCGATCTCCAATGATCAGAAGTTCATTATCTCCGGAAGTAGAGATAACTCTATCAAAGTCTGGGATTTCCAGACTGGAAACTGTATTAGGACATTAAGTGGACATTCCTCTGGAGTTATTTCGGTTGCGATCTATAATGATCAGAAGTTCATTATCTCCGGAAGTTGAGATAACTCTATCAAAGTCTGGGATTTCCAGACTGGAAACTGTATTAGGACATTAAGTGGACATTCTTCTGTAGTTAATTCGGTTGCGATCTCCAATGATCAGAAGTTCATTATCTCCGGAAGTGATGATAACTCTATCAAAGTCTGGGATTTCCAGACTGGAAACTGTATTAGGACATTAAGTGGACATTCCTTTTATGTTTATTCGGTTGCGATCTCCAATGATCAGAAGTTCATTATCTCCGGAAGTGATGATAACTCTATCAAAGTCTGGGATTTCCAGACTGGAAACTGTATTAGGACATTAAGTGGACATTCCTTTTATGTTTATTCGGTTGCGATCTCCAATGATCAGAAGTTCATTATCTCCGGAAGTAGAGATAACTCTATCAAAGTCTGGGATTTCCAGACTGGAAACTGTATTAGGACATTAAGTGGACATTCCTCTGGAGTTATTTCGGTTGCGATCTCCAATGATCAGAAGTTCATTATCTCCGGAAGTTGAGATAACTCTATCAAAGTCTGGGATTTCCAGACTGGAAACTGTATTAGGACATTAAGTGGACATCCCTCTTATGTTTATTCGGTTGCGATCTCCAATGATCAGAAGTTCATTATCTCCGGAAGTTGAGATAACTCTATCAAAGTCTGGGATTTCCAGACTGGAAACTGTATTAGGACATTAAGTGGACATTCCTCTTATGTTAATTCGGTTGCGATCTCCAATGATCAGACGTTCATTATCTCCGGAAGTTGAGATAACTTTATCAAAGTCTGGGATTTCCAGACTGGAAACTGTATTAGGACATTAAGTGGACATTCCTCTTATGTTAATTCGGTTGCGATCTCCAATGATCAGAAGTTCATTATCTCCGGAAGTGGAGATAACTCTATCAAAGTCTGGGATTTCCAGACTGGAAACTGTATTAGGACATTAAGTGGACATTCCTTTTATGTTTATTCGGTTGCGATCTCCAATGATCAGAAGTTCATTATCTCCGGAAGTGGAGATAACTCTATCAAAGTCTGGGATTTCCAGACTGGAAACTGTATTAGGACATTAAGTGGACATTCCTTTTATGTTAATTCGGTTGCGATCTCCAATGATCAGAAGTTCATTATCTCCGGAAGTGGAGATAACTCTATCAAAGTCTGGGATTTCCAGACTGGAAACTGTATTAGGACATTAAGTGGACATTCCTTTTATGTTTATTCGGTTGCGATCTCCAATGATCAGAAGTTCATTATCTCCGGAAGTGATGATAACTCTATCAAAGTCTGGGATTTCCAGACTGGAAACTGTATTAGGACATTAAGTGGACATTCCTTTTATGTTTATTCGGTTGCGATCTCCAATGATCAGAAGTTCATTATCTCCGGAAGTAGAGATAACTCTATCAAAGTCTGGGATTTCCAGACTGGAAACTGTATTAGGACATTAAGTGGACATTCCTCTGGAGTTATTTCGGTTGCGATCTCCAATGATCAGAAGTTCATTATCTCCGGAAGTTGAGATAACTCTATCAAAGTCTGGGATTTCCAGACTGGAAACTGTATTAGGACATTAAGTGGACATCCCTCTTATGTTTATTCGGTTGCGATCTCCAATGATCAGAAGTTCATTATCTCCGGAAGTTGAGATAACTCTATCAAAGTCTGGGATTTCCAGACTGGAAACTGTATTAGGACATTAAGTGGACATTCCTCTTATGTTAATTCGGTTGCGATCTCCAATGATCAGACGTTCATTATCTCCGGAAGTTGAGATAACTTTATCAAAGTCTGGGATTTCCAGACTGGAAACTGTATTAGGACATTAAGTGGACATTCCTTTTATGTTAATTCGGTTGCGATCTCCAATGATCAGAAGTTCATTATCTCCGGAAGTGGAGATAACTCTATCAAAGTCTGGGATTTCCAGACTGGAAACTGTATTAGGACATTAAGTGGACATTCCTTTTATGTTTATTCGGTTGCGATCTCCAATGATCAGAAGTTCATTATCTCCGGAAGTGGAGATAACTCTATCAAAGTCTGGGATTTCCAGACTGGAAACTGTATTAGGACATTAAGTGGACATTCCTTTTATGTTAATTCGGTTGCGATCTCCAATGATCAGAAGTTCATTATCTCCGGAAGTTGAGATAACTCTATCAAAGTCTGGGATTTCCAGACTGGAAACTGTATTAGGACATTAAGTGGACATTCCTCTTATGTTAATTCGGTTGCGATCTCCAATGATCAGAAGTTCATTATCTCCGGAAGTTGAGATAACTCTATCAAAGTCTGGGATTTCCAGACTGGAAACTGTATTAGGACATTAAGTGGACATCCCTCTTATGTTTATTCGGTTGCGATCTCCAATGATCAGAAGTTCATTATCTCCGGAAGTTGAGATAACTCTATCAAAGTCTGGGATTTCCAGACTGGAAACTGTATTAGGACATTAAGTGGACATTCCTTTTATGTTTATTCGGTTGCGATCTCCAATGATCAGACGTTCATTATCTCCGGAAGTGATGATAACTCTATCAAAGTCTGGGATTTCCAGACTGGAAACTGTATTAGGACATTAAGTGGACATTCCTTTTATGTTTATTCGGTTGCGATCTCCAATGATCAGACGTTCATTATCTCCGGAAGTTGAGATAACTCTATCAAAGTCTGGGATTTCCAGACTGGAAACTGTATTAGGACATTAAGTGGACATTCCTTTTATGTTTATTCGGTTGCGATCTCCAATGATCAGAAGTTCATTATCTCCGGAAGTTGAGATAACTCTATCAAAGTCTGGGATTTCCAGACTGGAAACTGTATTAGGACATTAAGTGGACATTCTTCTGTAGTTAATTCGGTTGCGATCTCCAATGATCAGAAGTTCATTATCTCCGGAAGTTGAGATAACTCTATCAAAGTCTGGGATTTCCAGACTGGAAACTGTATTAGGACATTAAGTGGACATTCCTTTTATGTTTATTCGGTTGCGATCTCCAATGATCAGAAGTTCATTATCTCCGGAAGTAGAGATAACTCTATCAAAGTCTGGGATTTCCAGACTGGAAACTGTATTAGGACATTAAGTGGACATTCCTCTGGAGTTATTTCGGTTGCGATCTCCAATGATCAGAAGTTCATTATCTCCGGAAGTTGAGATAACTCTATCAAAGTCTGGGATTTCCAGACTGGAAACTGTATTAGGACATTAAGTGGACATTCCTTTTATGTTTATTCGGTTGCGATCTCCAATGATCAGAAGTTCATTATCTCCGGAAGTGATGATAACTCTATCAAAGTCTGGGATTTCCAGACTGGAAACTGTATTAGGACATTAAGTGGACATTCCTTTTATGTTTATTCGGTTGCGATCTCCAATGATCAGAAGTTCATTATCTCCGGAAGTTGAGATAACTTTATCAAAGTCTGGGATTTCCAGACTGGAAACTGTATTAGGACATTAAGTGGACATTCCTTTTATGTTAATTCGGTTGCGATCTCCAATGATCAGAAGTTCATTATCTCCGGAAGTTGAGATAACTCTATCAAAGTCTGGGATTTCCAGACTGGAAACTGTATTAGGACATTAAGTGGACATTCTTCTGTAGTTAATTCGGTTGCGATCTCCAATGATCAGAAGTTCATTATCTCCGGAAGTGATGATAACTCTATCAAAGTCTGGGATTTCCAGACTGGAAACTGTATTAGGACATTAAGTGGACATTCCTTTTATGTTTATTCGGTTGCGATCTCCAATGATCAGAAGTTCATTATCTCCGGAAGTGATGATAACTCTATCAAAGTCTGGGATTTCCAGACTGGAAACTGTATTAGGACATTAAGTGGACATTCCTTTTATGTTTATTCGGTTGCGATCTCCAATGATCAGAAGTTCATTATCTCCGGAAGTGATGATAACTCTATCAAAGTCTGGGATTTCCAGACTGGAAACTGTATTAGGACATTAAGTGGACATTCCTCTGGAGTTATTTCGGTTGCGATCTCCAATGATCAGAAGTTCATTATCTCCGGAAGTTGAGATAACTCTATCAAAGTCTGGGATTTCCAGACTGGAAACTGTATTAGGACATTAAGTGGACATTCCTTTTATGTTTATTCGGTTGCGATCTCCAATGATCAGAAGTTCATTATCTCCGGAAGTGGAGATAACTCTATCAAAGTCTGGGATTTCCAGACTGGAAACTGTATTAGGACATTAAGTGGACATTCCTTTTATGTTTATTCGGTTGCGATCTCCAATGATCAGAAGTTCATTATCTCCGGAAGTTGAGATAACTCTATCAAAGTCTGGGATTTCCAGACTGGAAACTGTATTAGGACATTAAGTGGACATTCCTTTTATGTTTATTCGGTTGCGATCTCCAATGATCAGAAGTTCATTATCTCCGGAAGTGGAGATAACTCTATCAAAGTCTGGGATTTCCAGACTGGAAACTGTATTAGGACATTAAGTGGACATTCCTTTTATGTTTATTCGGTTGCGATCTCCAATGATCAGAAGTTCATTATCTCCGGAAGTGATGATAACTCTATCAAAGTCTGGGATTTCCAGACTGGAAACTGTATTAGGACATTAAGTGGACATTCCTCTGGAGTTATTTCGGTTGCGATCTCCAATGATCAGAAGTTCATTATCTCCGGAAGTGATGATAACTCTATCAAAGTCTGGGATTTCCAGACTGGAAACTGTATTAGGACATTAAGTGGACATTCCTTTTATGTTTATTCGGTTGCGATCTCCAATGATCAGAAGTTCATTATCTCCGGAAGTGATGATAACTCTATCAAAGTCTGGGATTTCCAGACTGGAAACTGTATTAGGACATTAAGTGGACATTCCTTTTATGTTTATTCGGTTGCGATCTCCAATGATCAGAAGTTCATTATCTCCGGAAGTGATGATAACTCTATCAAAGTCTGGGATTTCCAGACTGGAAACTGTATTAGGACATTAAGTGGACATTCCTCTGGAGTTATTTTCGGTTGCGATCTCCAATGATCAGAAGTTCATTATCTCCGGAAGTTGAGATAACTCTATCAAAGTCTGGGATTTCCAGACTGGAAACTGTATTAGGACATTAAGTGGACATTCCTTTTATGTTTATTCGGTTGCGATCTCCAATGATCAGAAGTTCATTATCTCCGGAAGTGGAGATAACTCTATCAAAGTCTGGGATTTCCAGACTGGAAACTGTATTAGGACATTAAGTGGACATTCCTTTTATGTTTATTCGGTTGCGATCTCCAATGATCAGAAGTTCATTATCTCCGGAAGTTGAGATAACTCTATCAAAGTCTGGGATTTCCAGACTGGAAACTGTATTAGGACATTAAGTGGACATTCCTTTTATGTTTATTCGGTTGCGATCTCCAATGATCAGAAGTTCATTATCTCCGGAAGTGGAGATAACTCTATCAAAGTCTGGGATTTCCAGACTGGAAACTGTATTAGGACATTAAGTGGACATTCCTTTTATGTTTATTCGGTTGCGATCTCCAATGATCAGAAGTCATTATCTCCGGAAGTGATGATAACTCTATCAAAGTCTGGGATTTCCAGACTGGAAACTGTATTAGGACATTAAGTGGACATTCCTTTTATGTTTATTCGGTTGCGATCTCCAATGATCAGAAGTTCATTATCTCCGGAAGTGATGATAACTCTATCAAAGTCTGGGATTTCCAGACTGGAAACTGTATTAGGACATTAAGTGGACATTCCTCTGGAGTTATTTCGGTTGCGATCTCCAATGATCAGAAGTTCATTATCTCCGGAAGTGATGATAACTCTATCAAAGTCTGGGATTTCCAGACTGGAAACTGTATTAGGACATTAAGTGGACATTCCTTTTATGTTTATTCGGTTGCGATCTCCAATGATCAGAAGTTCATTATCTCCGGAAGTTGAGATAACTCTATCAAAGTCTGGGATTTCAAGACTGGAAACTGTATTAGGACATTAAGTGGACATTCTTCTGTAGTTAATTCGGTTGCGATCTCCAATGATCAGAAGTTCATTATCTCCGGAAGTGATGATAACTCTATCAAAGTCTGGGATTTCCAGACTGGAAACTGTATTAGGACATTAAGTGGACATTCCTTTTATGTTTATTCGGTTGCGATCTCCAATGATCAGAAGTTCATTATCTCCGGAGTTGAGATAACTTTATCAAAGTCTGGGATTTCCAGACTGGAAACTGTATTAGGACATTAAGTGGACATTCCTTTTATGTTAATTCGGTTGCGATCTCCAATGATCAGAAGTTCATTATCTCCGGAAGTTGAGATAACTCTATCAAAGTCTGGGATTTCCAGACTGGAAACTGTATTAGGACATTAAGTGGACATTCTTCTGTAGTTAATTCGGTTGCGATCTCCAATGATCAGAAGTTCATTATCTCCGGAAGTGATGATAACTCTATCAAAGTCTGGGATTTCCAGACTGGAAACTGTATTAGGACATTAAGTGGACATTCCTTTTATGTTTATTCGGTTGCGATCTCCAATGATCAGAAGTTCATTATCTCCGGAAGTGATGATAACTCTATCAAAGTCTGGATTTCCAGACTGGAAACTGTATTAGGACATTAAGTGGACATTCCTTTTAGTTTATTCGGTTGCGATCTCCAATGATCAGAAGTTCATTATCTCCGGAAGTGATGATAACTCTATCAAAGTCTGGGATTTCCAGACTGGAAACTGTATTAGGACATTAAGTGGACATTCCTCTGGAGTTATTTCGGTTGCGATCTCCAATGATCAGAAGTTCATTATCTCCGGAAGTTGAGATAACTCTATCAAAGTCTGGGATTTCCAGACTGGAAACTGTATTAGGACATTAAGTGGACATTCCTTTTATGTTTATTCGGTTGCGATCTCCAATGATCAGAAGTTCATTATCTCCGGAAGTGGAGATAACTCTATCAAAGTCTGGGATTTCCAGACTGGAAACTGTATTAGGACATTAAGTGGACATTCCTTTTATGTTTATTCGGTTGCGATCTCCAATGATCAGAAGTTCATTATCTCCGGAAGTTGAGATAACTCTATCAAAGTCTGGGATTTCCAGACTGGAAACTGTATTAGGACATTAAGTGGACATTCCTTTTATGTTTATTCGGTTGCGATCTCCAATGATCAGAAGTTCATTATCTCCGGAAGTGGAGATAACTCTATCAAAGTCTGGGATTTCCAGACTGGAAACTGTATTAGGACATTAAGTGGACATTCCTTTATGTTTATTCGGTTGCGATCTCCAATGATCAGAAGTTCATTATCTCCGGAAGTGATGATAACTCTATCAAAGTCTGGGATTTCCAGACTGGAAACTGTATTAGGACATTAAGTGGACATTCCTCTGGAGTTATTTCGGTTGCGATCTCCAATGATCAGAAGTTCATTATCTCCGGAAGTGATGATAACTCTATCAAAGTCTGGGATTTCCAGACTGGAAACTGTATTAGGACATTAAGTGGACATTCCTTTTATGTTTATTCGGTTGCGATCTCCAATGATCAGAAGTTCATTATCTCCGGAAGTGATGATAACTCTATCAAAGTCTGGGATTTCCAGACTGGAAACTGTATTAGGACATTAAGTGGACATTCCTTTTATGTTTATTCGGTTGCGATCTCCAATGATCAGAAGTTCATTATCTCCGGAAGTGATGATAACTCTATCAAAGTCTGGGATTTCCAGACTGGAAACTGTATTAGGACATTAAGTGGACATTCCTCTGGAGTTATTTCGGTTGCGATCTCCAATGATCAGAAGTTCATTATCTCCGGAAGTTGAGATAACTCTATCAAGTCTGGGATTTCCAGACTGGAAACTGTATTAGGACATTAAGTGGACATTCCTTTTATGTTTATTCGGTTGCGATCTCCAATGATCAGAAGTTCATTATCTCCGGAAGTGGAGATAACTCTATCAAAGTCTGGGATTTCCAGACTGGAAACTGTATTAGGACATTAAGTGGACATTCCTTTTATGTTTATTCGGTTGCGATCTCCAATGATCAGAAGTTCATTATCTCCGGAAGTTGAGATAACTCTATCAAAGTCTGGGATTTCCAGACTGGAAACTGTATTAGGACATTAAGTGGACATTCCTTTTATGTTTATTCGGTTGCGATCTCCAATGATCAGACGTTCATTATCTCCGGAAGTGGAGATAACTCTATCAAAGTCTGGGATTTCCAGACTGGAAACTGTATTAGGACATTAAGTGGACATTCCTCTGGAGTTATTTCGGTTGCGATCTCCAATGATCAGAAGTTCATTATCTCCGGAAGTGATGATAACTCTATCAAAGTCTGGGATTTCAGACTGGAAACTGTATTAGGACATTAAGTGGACATTCCTTTTATGTTTATTCGGTTGCGATCTCCAATGATCAGAAGTTCATTATCTCCGGAAGTTGAGATAACTCTATCAAAGTCTGGGATTTCAAGACTGGAAACTGTATTAGGACATTAAGTGGACATTCTTCTGTAGTTAATTCGGTTGCGATCTCCAATGATCAGAAGTTCATTATCTCCGGAAGTGATGATAACTCTATCAAAGTCTGGGATTTCCAGACTGGAAACTGTATTAGGACATTAAGTGGACATTCCTTTTATGTTTATTCGGTTGCGATCTCCAATGATCAGAAGTTCATTATCTCCGGAAGTGATGATAACTCTATCAAAGTCTGGGATTTCCAGACTGGAAACTGTATTAGGACATTAAGTGGACATTCCTTTTATGTTTATTCGGTTGCGATCTCCAATGATCAGAAGTTCATTATCTCCGGAAGTGATGATAACTCTATCAAAGTCTGGGATTTCCAGACTGGAAACTGTATTAGGACATTAAGTGGACATTCCTTTTATGTTTATTCGGTTGCGATCTCCAATGATCAGAAGTTCATTATCTCCGGAAGTGGAGATAACTCTATCAAAGTCTGGGATTTCCAGACTGGAAACTGTATTAGGACATTAAGTGGACATTCCTTTTATGTTTATTCGGTTGCGATCTCCAATGATCAGAAGTTCATTATCTCCGGAAGTGGAGATAACTCTATCAAAGTCTGGGATTTCCAGACTGGAAACTGTATTAGGACATTAAGTGGACATTCCTTTTATGTTTATTCGGTTGCGATCTCCAATGATCAGAAGTTCATTATCTCCGGAAGTTGAGATAACTCTATCAAAGTCTGGGATTTCCAGACTGGAAACTGTATTAGGACATTAAGTGGACATTCCTTTTATGTTTATTCGGTTGCGATCTCCAATGATCAGAAGTTCATTATCTCCGGAAGTGGAGATAACTCTATCAAAGTCTGGGATTTCCAGACTGGAAACTGTATTAGGACATTAAGTGGACATTCCTCTGGAGTTATTTCGGTTGCGATCTCCAATGATCAGAAGTTCATTATCTCCGGAAGTTGAGATAACTCTATCAAAGTCTGGGATTTCCAGACTGGAAACTGTATTAGGACATTAAGTGGACATTCCTTTTATGTTTATTCGGTTGCGATCTCCAATGATCAGAAGTTCATTATCTCCGGAAGTGATGATAACTCTATCAAAGTCTGGGATTTCCAGACTGGAAACTGTATTAGGACATTAAGTGGACATTCCTTTTATGTTTATTCGGTTGCGATCTCCAATGATCAGAAGTTCATTATCTCCGGAAGTTGAGATAACTTTATCAAAGTCTGGGATTTCCAGACTGGAAACTGTATTAGGACATTAAGTGGACATTCCTTTTATGTTAATTCGGTTGCGATCTCCAATGATCAGAAGTTCATTATCTCCGGAAGTTGAGATAACTCTATCAAAGTCTGGGATTTCCAGACTGGAAACTGTATTAGGACATTAAGTGGACATTCTTCTGTAGTTAATTCGGTTGCGATCTCCAATGATCAGAAGTTCATTATCTCCGGAAGTGGAGATAACTCTATCAAAGTCTGGGATTTCCAGACTGGAAACTGTATTAGGACATTAAGTGGACATTCCTTTTATGTTTATTCGGTTGCGATCTCCAATGATCAGAAGTTCATTATCTCCGAAGTGGAGATAACTCTATCAAAGTCTGGGATTTCCAGACTGGAAACTGTATTAGGACATTAAGTGGACATTCCTTTTATGTTTATTCGGTTGCGATCTCCAATGATCAGAAGTTCATTATCTCCGGAAGTTGAGATAACTCTATCAAAGTCTGGGATTTCCAGACTGGAAACTGTATTAGGACATTAAGTGGACATTCCTTTTATGTTTATTCGGTTGCGATCTCCAATGATCAGACGTTCATTATCTCCGGAAGTGGAGATAACTCTATCAAAGTCTGGGATTTCCAGACTGGAAACTGTATTAGGACATTAAGTGGACATTCCTCTGGAGTTATTTCGGTTGCGATCTCCAATGATCAGAAGTTCATTATCTCCGGAAGTGATGATAACTCTATCAAAGTCTGGGATTTCCAGACTGGAAACTGTATTAGGACATACAGTTTCCAGTCTGGAAATCCCAGACTTTGATAGAGTTATCATCACTTCCGGAGATAATGAACTTCTGATCATTGGAGATCGCAACCGAAATAACTCCAGAGGAATGTCCACTTAATGTCCTAATACAGTTTCCAGTCTGGAAATCCCAGACTTTGATAGAGTTATCTCACTTCCGGAGATAATGAACGTCCTGATCATTGGAGATCGCAACCGAATAAACATAAAAGGAATGTCCACTTAATGTCCTAATACAGTTTCCAGTCTGGAAATCCCAGACTTTGATAGAGTTATCTCAACTTCCGGAGATAATGAACTTCTGATCATTGGAGATCGCAACCGAATAAACATAAAAGGAATGTCCACTTAATGTCCTAATACAGTTTCCAGTCTGGAAATCCAGACTTTGATAGAGTTATCTCCACTTCCGGAGATAATGAACTTCTGATCATTGGAGATCGCAACCGAATAAACATAAAAGGAATGTCCACTTAATGTCCTAATACAGTTTCCAGTCTGGAAATCCCAGACTTTGATAGAGTTATCTCCACTTCCGGAGATAATGAACTTCTGATCATTGGAGATCGCAACCGAATTAACTACAGAAGAATGTCCACTTAATGTCCTAATACAGTTTCCAGTCTGGAAATCCCAGACTTTGATAGAGTTATCTCAACTTCCGGAGATAATGAACTTCTGATCATTGGAGATCGCAACCGAATTAACATAAAGGAATGTCCACTTAATGTCCTAATACAGTTTCCAGTCTGGAAATCCCAGACTTTGATAAAGTTATCTCAACTTCCGGAGATAATGAACTTCTGATCATTGGAGATCGCAACCGAATAAACATAAAAGGAATGTCCACTTAATGTCCTAATACAGTTTCCAGTCTGGAAATCCCAGACTTTGATAGAGTTATCATCACTTCCGGAGATAATGAACTTCTGATCATTGGAGATCGCAACCGAATAAACATAAAAGGAATGTCCACTTAATGTCCTAATACAGTTTCCAGTCTGGAAATCCCAGACTTTGATAGAGTTATCTCAACTTCCGGAGATAATGAACTTCTGATCATTGGAGATCGCAACCGAAAATAACTCCAGAGGAATGTCCACTTAATGTCCTAATACAGTTTCCAGTCTGGAAATCCCAGACTTTGATAGAGTTATCTCCACTTCCGGAGATAATGAACTTCTGATCATTGGAGATCGCAACCGAATAAACATAAAAGGAATGTCCACTTAATGTCCTAATACAGTTTCCAGTCTGGAAATCCCAGACTTTGATAGAGTTATCTCAACTTCCGGAGATAATGAACTTCTGATCATTGGAGATCGCAACCGAATAAACATAAAAGGAATGTCCACTTAATGTCCTAATACAGTTTCCAGTCTGGAAAATCCCAGACTTTGATAGAGTTATCTCCACTTCCGGAGATAATGAACTTCTGATCATTGGAGATCGCAACCGAATAAACATAAAAGGAATGTCCACTTAATGTCCTAATACAGTTTCCAGTCTGGAAATCCCAGACTTTGATAGAGTTATCTCAACTTCCGGAGATAATGAACTTCTGATCATTGGAGATCGCAACCGAAATAACTCCAGAGGAATGTCCACTTAATGTCCTAATACAGTTTCCAGTCTGGAAATCCCAGACTTTGATAGAGTTATCATCACTTCCGGAGATAATGAACTTCTGATCATTGGAGATCGCAACCGAATAAACATAAAAGGAATGTCCACTTAATGTCCTAATACAGTTTCCAGTCTGGAAATCCCAGACTTTGATAGAGTTATCATCACTTCCGGAGATAATGAACTTCTGATCATTGGAGATCGCAACCGAATTAAACATAAAAGGAATGTCCACTTAATGTCCTAATACAGTTTCCAGTCTGGAAATCCCAGACTTTGATAGAGTTATCATCACTTCCGGAGATAATTGAACTTCTGATCATTGGAGATCGCAACCGAATTAACTACAGAAGAATGTCCACTTAATGTCCTAATACAGTTTCCAGTCTTGAAATCCCAGACTTTGATAGAGTTATCTCAACTTCCGGAGATAATGAACTTCTGATCATTGGAGATCGCAACCGAATAAACATAAAAGGAATGTCCACTTAATGTCCTAATACAGTTTCCAGTCTGGAAATCCCAGGACTTTGATAGAGTTATCATCACTTCCGGAGATAATGAACTTCTGATCATTGGAGATCGCAACCGAAATAACTCCAGAGGAATGTCCACTTAATGTCCTAATACAGTTTCCAGTCTGGAAATCCCAGACTTTGATAGAGTTATCTCCACTTCCGGAGATAATGAACGTCTGATCATTGGAGATCGCAACCGAATAAACATAAAAGGAATGTCCACTTAATGTCCTAATACAGTTTCCAGTCTGGAAATCCCAGACTTTGATAGAGTTATCTCAACTTCCGGAGATAATGAACTTCTGATCATTGGAGATCGCAACCGAATAAACATAAAAGGAATGTCCACTTAATGTCCTAATACAGTTTCCAGTCTGGAAATCCAGACTTTGATAGAGTTATCTCCACTTCCGGAGATAATGAACTTCTGATCATTGGAGATCGCAACCGAATAAACATAAAAGGAATGTCCACTTAATGTCCTAATACAGTTTCCAGTCTGGAAATCCAGGACTTTGATAGAGTTATCTCAACTTCCGGAGATAATGAACTTCTGATCATTGGAGATCGCAACCGAAATAACTCCAGAGGAATGTCCACTTAATGTCCTAATACAGTTTCCAGTCTGGAAATCCCAGACTTTGATAGAGTTATCATCACTTCCGGAGATAATGAACTTCTGATCATTGGAGATCGCAACCGAATAAACATAAAAGGAATGTCCACTTAATGTCCTAATACAGTTTCCAGTCTGGAAATCCCAGACTTTGATAGAGTTATCATCACTTCCGGAGATAATGAACTTCTGATCATTGGAGATCGCAACCGAATAAACATAAAAGGAATGTCCACTTATGTCCTAATACAGTTTCCAGTCTGGAAATCCCAGACTTTGATAGAGTTATCATCACTTCCGGAGATAATGAACTTCTGATCATTGGAGATCGCAACCGAAATAACTCAGAGGAATGTCCACTTAATGTCCTAATACAGTTTCCAGTCTGGAAATCCCAGACTTTGATAGAGTTATCATCACTTCCGGAGATAATGAACTTCTGATCATTGGAGATCGCAACCGAATAAACATAAAAGGAATGTCCACTTAATGTCCTAATACAGTTTCCAGTCTGGAAATCCCAGACTTTGATAGAGTTATCTCCACTTCCGGAGATAATGAACTTCTGATCATTGGAGATCGCAACCGAATAAACATAAAAGGAATGTCCACTTAATGTCCTAATACAGTTTCCAGTCTGGAAATCCCAGACTTTGATAGAGTTATCTCAACTTCCGGAGTAATGAACTTCTGATCATTGGAGATCGCAACCGAATAAACATAAAAGGAATGTCCACTTAATGTCCTAATACAGTTTCCAGTCTGGAAATCCCAGACTTTGATAGAGTTATCTCCACTTCCGGAGATAATGAACTTCTGATCATTGGAGATCGCAACCGAATAAACATAAAAGGAATGTCCACTTAATGTCCTAATACAGTTTCCAGTCTGGAAATCCCAGACTTTGATAGAGTTATCTCAACTTCCGGAGATAATGAACTTCTGATCATTGGAGATCGCAACCGAAATAACTCCAGAGGAATGTCCACTTAATGTCCTAATACAGTTTCCAGTCTGGAAATCCCAGACTTTGATAGAGTTATCATCACTTCCGGAGATAATGAACTTCTGATCATTGGAGATCGCAACCGAATAAACATAAAAGGAATGTCCACTTAATGTCCTAATACAGTTTCAGTCTGGAAATCCCAGACTTTGATAGAGTTATCATCACTTCCGGAGATAATGAACTTCTGATCATTGGAGATCGCAACCGAATAAACATAAAAGGAATGTCCACTTAATGTCCTAATACAGTTTCCAGTCTGGAAATCCCAGACTTTGATAGAGTTATCATCACTTCCGGAGATAATGAACTTCTGATCATTGGAGATCGCAACCGAATTAACTACAGAAGAATGTCCACTTAATGTCCTAATACAGTTTCCAGTCTGGAATCCCAGACTTTGATAGAGTTATCTCAACTTCCGGAGATAATGAACTTCTGATCATTGGAGATCGCAACCGAATTAACATAAAAGGAATGTCCACTTAATGTCCTAATACAGTTTCCAGTCTGGAAATCCCAGACTTTGATAAAGTTATCTCAACTTCCGGAGATAATGAACTTCTGATCATTGGAGATCGCAACCGAATAAACATAAAAGGAATGTCCACTTAATGTCCTAATACAGTTTCCAGTCTGGAAATCCCAGACTTTGATAGAGTTATCATCACTTCCGAGATAATGAACTTCTGATCATTGGAGATCGCAACCGAATTAACTACAGAAGAATGTCCACTTAATGTCCTAATACAGTTCCAGTCCTTGAAATCCCAGACTTTGATAGAGTTATCTCAACTTCCGGAGATAATGAACTTCTGATCATTGGAGATCGCAACCGAATAAACATAAAAGGAATGTCCACTTAATGTCCTAATACAGTTTCCAGTCTGGAAATCCCAGACTTTGATAGAGTTATCATCACTTCCGAGATAATGAACTTCTGATCATTGGAGATCGCAACCGAAATAACTCCAGAGGAATGTCCACTTAATGTCCTAATACAGTTTCCAGTCTGGAAATCCCAGACTTTGATAGAGTTATCATCACTTCCGGAGATAATGAACTTCTGATCATTGGAGATCGCAACCGAATAAACATAAAAGGAATGTCCACTTAATGTCCTAATACAGTTTCCAGTCTGGAAATCCCAGACTTTGATAGAGTTATCATCACTTCCGGAGATAATGAACTTCTGATCATTGGAGATCGCAACCGAATAAACATAAAAGGAATGTCCCACTTAATGTCCTAATACAGTTTCCAGTCTGGAAATCCCAGACTTTGATAGAGTTATCTCCACTTCCGGAGATAATGAACTTCTGATCATTGGAGATCGCAACCGAATAAACATAAAAGGAATGTCCACTTAATGTCCTAATACAGTTTCCAGTCTGGAAATCCCAGACTTTGATAGAGTTATCTCAACTTCCGGAGATAATGAACTTCTGATCATTGGAGATCGCAACCGAATAAACATAAAAGGAATGTCCACTTAATGTCCTAATACAGTTTCCAGTCTGGAAATCCCAGACTTTGATAGAGTTATCTCCACTTCCGGAGATAATGAACTTCTGATCATTGGAGATCGCAACCGAATAAACATAAAAGGAATGTCCACTTAATGTCCTAATACAGTTTTCCAGTCTGGAAATCCCAGACTTTGATAGAGTTATCTCAACTTCCGGAGATAATGAACTTCTGATCATTGGAGATCGCAACCGAAATAACTCCAGAGGAATGTCCACTTAATGTCCTAATACAGTTTTCCAGTCTGGAAATCCCAGACTTTGATAGAGTTATCATCACTTCCGGAGATAATGAACTTCTGATCATTGGAGATCGCAACCGAATAAACATAAAAGGAATGTCCACTTAATGTCCTAATACAGTTTCCAGTCTGGAAATCCCAGACTTTGATAGAGTTATCATCACTTCCGGAGATAATGAACTTCTGATCATTGGAGATCGCAACCGAATAAACATAAAAGGAATGTCCACTTAATGTCCTAATACAGTTTTCCAGTCTGGAAATCCCAGACTTTGATAGAGTTATCATCACTTCCGGAGATAATGAACTTCTGATCATTGGAGATCGCAACCGAAATAACTCCAGAGGAATGTCCACTTAATGTCCTAATACAGTTTCCAGTCTGGAATCCCAGACTTTGATAGAGTTATCATCACTTCCGGAGATAATGAACTTCTGATCATTGGAGATCGCAACCGAATAAACATAAAAGGAATGTCCACTTAATGTCCTAATACAGTTTCCAGTCTGGAAATCCCAGACTTTGATAGAGTTATCTCCACTTCCGGAGATAATGAACTTCTGATCATTGGAGATCGCAACCGAATAAACATAAAAGGAATGTCCACTTAATGTCCTAATACAGTTTCCAGTCTGGAAATCCCAGACTTTGATAGAGTTATCTCAACTTCCGGAGATAATGAACTTCTGATCATTGGAGATCGCAACCGAATAAACATAAAAGGAATGTCCACTTAATGTCCTAATACAGTTTCCAGTCTGGAAATCCCAGACTTTGATAGAGTTATCTCCACTCCGGAGATAATGAACTTCTGATCATTGGAGATCGCAACCGAATAAACATAAAAGGAATGTCCACTTAATGTCCTAATACAGTTTCCAGTCTGGAAATCCCAGACTTTGATAGAGTTATCTCAACTTCCGGAGATAATGAACTTCTGATCATTGGAGATCGCAACCGAAATAACTCCAGAGGAATGTCCACTTAATGTCCTAATACAGTTTCCAGTCTGGAAATCCCAGACTTTGATAGAGTTATCATCACTTCCGGAGATAATGAACTTCTGATCATTGGAGATCGCAACCGAATAAACATAAAAGGAATGTCCACTTAATGTCCTAATACAGTTTCCAGTCTGGAAAATCCCAGACTTTGATAGAGTTATCATCACTTCCGGAGATAATGAACTTCTGATCATTGGAGATCGCAACCGAATAAACATAAAAGGAATGTCCACTTAATGTCCTAATACAGTTTCCAGTCTGGAAATCCCAGACTTTGATAGAGTTATCATCACTTCCGGAGATAATGAACTTCTGATCATTGGAGATCGCAACCGAATTAACTACAGAAGAATGTCCACTTAATGTCCTAATACAGTTTCCAGTCTGGAAATCCCAGACTTTGATAGAGTTATCTCAACTTCCGGAGATAATGAACTTCTGATCATTGGAGATCGCAACCGAATTAACATAAAAGGAATGTCCACTTAATGTCCTAATACAGTTTCCAGTCTGGAAATCCCAGACTTTGATAAAGTTATCTCAACTTCCGGAGATAATGAACTTCTGATCATTGGAGATCGCAACCGAATAAACATAAAAGGAATGTCCACTTAATGTCCTAATACAGTTTCCAGTCTGGAAATCCCAGACTTTGATAGAGTTATCATCACTTCCGGAGATAATGAACTTCTGATCATTGGAGATCGCAACCGAATAAACATAAAAGGAATGTCCACTTAATGTCCTAATACAGTTTCCAGTCTGGAAATCCCAGACTTTGATAGAGTTATCTCAACTTCCGGAGATAATGAACTTCTGATCATTGGAGATCGCAACCGAAATAACTCCAGAGGAATGTCCACTTAATGTCCTAATACAGTTTCCAGTCTGGAAATCCCAGACTTTGATAGAGTTATCTCTACTTCCGGAGATAATGAACTTCTGATCATTGGAGATCGCAACCGAATAAACATAAAAGGAATGTCCACTTAATGTCCTAATACAGTTTCCAGTCTGGAAATCCCAGACTTTGATAGAGTTATCTCAACTTCCGGAGATAATGAACTTCTGATCATTGGAGATCGCAACCGAATTAACTACAGAAGAATGTCCACTTAATGTCCTAATACAGTTTCCAGTCTGGAAATCCCAGACTTTGATAGAGTTATCTCAACTTCCGGAGATAATGAACTTCTGATCATTGGAGATCGCAACCGAATAAACATAAAAGGAATGTCCACTTAATGTCCTAATACAGTTTCCAGTCTGGAAATCCCAGACTTTGATAGAGTTATCTCAACTTCCGGAGATAATGAACGTCTGATCATTGGAGATCGCAACCGAATAAACATAAAAGGAATGTCCACTTAATGTCCTAATACAGTTTCCAGTCTGGAAATCCCAGACTTTGATAGAGTTATCATCACTTCCGGAGATAATGAACGTCTGATCATTGGAGATCGCAACCGAATAAACATAAAAGGAATGTCCACTTAATGTCCTAATACAGTTTCCAGTCTGGAAATCCCAGACTTTGATAGAGTTATCTCAACTTCCGGAGATAATGAACTTCTGATCATTGGAGATCGCAACCGAATAAACATAAGAGGGATGTCCACTTAATGTCCTAATACAGTTTCCAGTCTGGAAATCCCAGACTTTGATAGAGTTATCTCAACTTCCGGAGATAATGAACTTCTGATCATTGGAGATCGCAACCGAATTAACATAAGAGGAATGTCCACTTAATGTCCTAATACAGTTTCCAGTCTGGAAATCCCAGACTTTGATAGAGTTATCTCAACTTCCGGAGATAATGAACTTCTGATCATTGGAGATCGCAACCGAATTAACATAAAAGGACTGTCCACTTAATGTCCTAATACAGTTTCCAGTCTGGAAATCCCAGACTTTGATAGAGTTATCTCCACTTCCGGAGATAATGAACTTCTGATCATTGGAGATCGCAACCGAATAAACATAAAAGGGAATGTCCACTTAATGTCCTAATACAGTTTCCAGTCTGGAAATCCCAGACTTTGATAGAGTTATCTCCACTTCCGGAGATAATGAACTTCTGATCATTGGAGATCGCAACCGAATTAACATAAAAGGAATGTCCACTTAATGTCCTAATACAGTTTCCAGTCTGGAAATCCCAGACTTTGATAAAGTTATCTCAACTTCCGGAGATAATGAACGTCTGATCATTGGAGATCGCAACCGAATTAACATAAGAGGAATGTCCACTTAATGTCCTAATACAGTTTCCAGTCTGGAAATCCCAGACTTTGATAGAGTTATCTCAACTTCCGGAGATAATGAACTTCTGATCATTGGAGATCGCAACCGAATAAACATAAGAGGGATGTCCACTTAATGTCCTAATACAGTTTCCAGTCTGGAAATCCCAGACTTTGATAGAGTTATCTCAACTTCCGGAGATAATGAACTTCTGATCATTGGAGATCGCAACCGAAATAACTCCAGAGGAATGTCCCACTTAATGTCCTAATACAGTTTCCAGTCTGGAAATCCCAGACTTTGATAGAGTTATCTCTACTTCCGGAGATAATGAACTTCTGATCATTGGAGATCGCAACCGAATAAACATAAAGGAATGTCCACTTAATGTCCTAATACAGTTTCCAGTCTGGAAATCCCAGACTTTGATAGAGTTATCATCACTTCCGGAGATAATGAACTTCTGATCATTGGAGATCGCAACCGAATAAACATAAAAGGAATGTCCACTTAATGTCCTAATACAGTTTCCAGTCTGGAAATCCCAGACTTTGATAGAGTTATCTCCACTTCCGGAGATAATGAACTTCTGATCATTGGAGATCGCAACCGAATTAACATAAAAGGAATGTCCACTTAATGTCCTAATACAGTTTCCAGTCTGGAAATCCCAGACTTTGATAGAGTTATCTCCACTTCCGAGATAATGACTTCTGATCATTGGAGATCGCAACCGAATAAACATAAAAGGAATGTCCACTTAATGTCCTAATACAGTTTCCAGTCTGGAAATCCCAGACTTTGATAGAGTTATCTCCACTTCCGGAGATAATGAACTTCTGATCATTGGAGATCGCAACCGAATTAACATAAGAGGAATGTCCACTTAATGTCCTAATACAGTTTCCAGTCTGGAAATCCCAGACTTTGATAAAGTTATCTCAACTTCCGGAGATAATGAACGTCTGATCATTGGAGATCGCAACCGAATTAACATAAGAGGAATGTCCACTTAATGTCTAATACAGTTTCCAGTCTGGAAATCCCAGACTTTGATAGAGTTATCTCAACTTCCGGAGATAATGAACTTCTGATCATTGGAGATCGCAACCGAATAAACATAAGAGGGATGTCCACTTAATGTCCTAATACAGTTTCCAGTCTGGAAATCCCAGACTTTGATAGAGTTATCTCAACTTCCGGAGATAATGAACTTCTGATCATTGGAGATCGCAACCGAAATAACTCCAGAGGAATGTCCACTTAATGTCCTAATACAGTTTCCAGTCTGGAAATCCCAGACTTTGATAGAGTTATCTCTACTTCCGGAGATAATGAACTTCTGATCATTGGAGATCGCAACCGAATAAACATAAAAGGAATGTCCACTTAATGTCCTAATACAGTTTCCAGTCTGGAAATCCCAGACTTTGATAGAGTTATCATCACTTCCGGAGATAATGAACTTCTGATCATTGGAGATCGCAACCGAATAAACATAAAAGGAATGTCCACTTAATGTCCTAATACAGTTTCCAGTCTGGAAATCCCAGACTTTGATAGAGTTATCATCACTTCCGGAGATAATGAACTTCTGATCATTGGAGATCGCAACCGAATTAACTACAGAAGAATGTCCACTTAATGTCCTAATACAGTTTCCAGTCTGGAAATCCCCAGACTTTGATAGAGTTATCTCAACTTCCGGAGATAATGAACTTCTGATCATTATAGATCGCAACCGAAATAACTCCAGAGGAATGTCCACTTAATGTCCTAATACAGTTTCCAGTCTGGAAATCCCAGACTTTGATAGAGTTATCTCTACTTCCGGAGATAATGAACTTCTGATCATTGGAGATCGCAACCGAATAAACATAAAAGGAATGTCCACTTAATGTCCTAATACAGTTTCCAGTCTGGAAATCCAGACTTTGATAGAGTTATCTCAACTTCCGGAGATAATGAACGTCTGATCATTGGAGATCGCAACCGAATTAACATAAGAGGGATGTCCACTTAATGTCCTAATACAGTTTCCAGTCTGGAAATCCCAGACTTTGATAGAGTTATCTCAACTTCCGGAGATAATGAACATCTGATCATTGGAGATCGCAACCGAAATAATTCAGAGGAATGTCCACTTAATGTCCTAATACAGTTTCCAGTCTGGAAATCCCAGACTTTGATAGAGTTATCTCAACTTCCGGAGATAATGAACGTCTGATCATTGGAGATCGCAACCGAATTAACATAAGAGGAATGTCCACTTAATGTCCTAATACAGTTTCCAGTCTGGAAATCCCAGACTTTGATAGAGTTATCTCAACTTCCGGAGATAATGAACGTCTGATCATTGGAGATCGCACCGAATTAACTACAGAAGAATGTCCACTTAATGTCCTAATACAGTTTCCAGTCTGGAAATCCCAGACTTTGATAGAGTTATCTCCACTTCCGGAGATAATGAACTTCTGATCATTGGAGATCGCAACCGAATTAACATAAGAGGAATGTCCACTTAATGTCCTAATACAGTTTCCAGTCTGGAAATCCAGACTTTGATAGAGTTATCTCAACTTCCGGAGATAATGAACGTCTGATCATTGGAGATCGCAACCGAATTAACATAAGAGGAATGTCCACTTAATGTCCTAATACAGTTTCCAGTCTGGAAATCCCAGACTTTGATAGAGTTATCTCAACTTCCGGAGATAATGAACGTCTGATCATTGGAGATCGCAACCGAATTAACTACAGAAGAATGTCCACTTAATGTCCTAATACAGTTTCCAGTCTGGAAATCCCAGACTTTGATAGAGTTATCTCCACTTCCGGAGATAATGAACTTCTGATCATTGGAGATCGCAACCGAATTAACATAAGAGGAATGTCCACTTAATGTCCTAATACAGTTTCCAGTCTGGAAATCCCAGACTTTGATAGAGTTATCTCCACTTCCGGAGATAATGAACTTCTGATCATTGGAGATCGCAACCGAATAAACATAAGAGGAATGTCCACTTAATGTCCTAATACAGTTTCCAGTCTGGAAATCCCAGACCTTTGATAGAGTTATCAGTACTTCCGGAGATAATGAACATCTGATCATTGGAGATCGCAACCGAATTAACATAAGAGGAATGTCCACTTAATGTCCTAATACAGTTTCCAGTCTGGAAATCCCAGACTTTGATAGAGTTATCTCCACTTCCGGAGATAATGAACTTCTGATCATTGGAGATCGCAACCGAATTAACATAAGAGGAATGTCCACTTAATGTCCTAATACAGTTTCCAGTCTGGAAATCCCAGACTTTGATAGAGTTATCTCCACTTCCGGAGATATTGAACTTCTGATCATTGGAGATCGCAACCGAATTAACTACAGAAGAATGTCCACTTAATGTCCTAATACAGTTTTCCAGTCTGGAAATCCAGACTTTGATAGAGTTATCTCCACTTCCGGAGATAATGAACTTCTGATCATTGGAGATCGCAACCGAATTAACATAAGAGGAATGTCCACTTAATGTCCTAATACAGTTTCCAGTCTGGAAATCCCAGACTTTGATAGAGTTATCTCAACTTCCGGAGATAATGAACTTCTGATCATTGGAGATCGCAACCGAATAAACATAAAAGGAATGTCCACTTAATGTCCTAATACAGTTTCCAGTCTGGAAATCCCAGACTTTGATAGAGTTATCTCCACTTCCGGAGATAATGAACTCTGATCATTGGAGATCGCAACCGAATTAACATAAGAGGAATGTCCAACTTAATGTCCTAATACAGTTTCCAGTCTGGAAATCCCAGACTTTGATAGAGTTATCTCAACTTCCGGAGATAATGAACGTCTGATCATTGGAGATCGCAACCGAATTAACTACAGAAGAATGTCCACTTAATGTCCTAATACAGTTTCCAGTCTGGAAATCCCAGACTTGATAGAGTTATCTCCACTTCCGGAGATAATGAACTTCTGATCATTGGAGATCGCAACCGAGAATTAACATAAGAGGAATGTCCACTTAATGTCCTAATACAGTTTCCAGTCTGGAAATCCCAGACTTTGATAGAGTTATCTCAACTTCCGGAGATAATGAACTTCTGATCATTGGAGATCGCAACCGAATAAACATAAAAGGAATGTCCACTTAATGTCCTAATACAGTTTCCAGTCTGGAAATCCCAGACTTTGATAGAGTTATCTCCACTTCCGGAGATAATGAACTTCTGATCATTGGAGATCGCAACCGAAATAATTCCAGAGGAATGTCCACTTAATGTCCTAATACAGTTTCCAGTCTGGAAATCCCAGACTTTGATAGAGTTATCTCAACTTCCGGAGATATGAACGTCTGATCATTGGAGATCGCAACCGAATTAACTACAGAAGAATGTCCACTTAATGTCCTAATACAGTTTCCAGTCTGGAAATCCCAGACTTTGATAGAGTTATCTCCACTTCCGGAGATAATGAACTTCTGATCATTGGAGATCGCAACCGAATTAACATAAGAGGAATGTCCACTTAATGTCCTAATACAGTTTCCAGTCTGGAAATCCCAGACTTTGATAGAGTTATCTCAACTTCCGGAGATAATGAACTTCTGATCATTGGAGATCGCAACCGAATAAACATAAAAGGAATGTCCACTTAATGTCCTAATACAGTTTCCAGTCTGGAAATCCCAGACTTTGATAGAGTTATCATCACTTCCGGAGATAATGAACTTCTGATCATTGGAGATCGCAACCGAAATAATTCCAGAGGAATGTCCCACTTAATGTCCTAATACAGTTTCCAGTCTGGAATCCCAGACTTTGATAGAGTTATCTCAACTTCCGGAGATAATGAACGTTCTGATCATTGGAGATCGCAACCGAATTAACTACAGAAGAATGTCCACTTAATGTCCTAATACAGTTTCCAGTCTGGAAATCCCAGACTTTGATAGAGTTATCTCCACTTCCGGAGATAATGAACTTCTGATCATTGGAGATCGCAACCGAATTAACATAAGAGGAATGTCCACTTAATGTCCTAATACAGTTTCCAGTCTGGAAATCCCAGACTTTGATAGAGTTATCTCAACTTCCGGAGATAATGAACTTCTGATCATTGGAGATCGCAACCGAATAAACATAAAAGGAATGTCCACTTAATGTCCTAATACAGTTTCCAGTCTGGAAATCCCAGACTTTGATAGAGTTATCATCACTTCCGGAGATAATGAACTTCTGATCATTGGAGATCGCAACCGAATTAACTACAGAAGAATGTCCACTTAATGTCCTAATACAGTTTCCAGTCTGGAAATCCAGACTTTGATAGAGTTATCTCCACTTCCGGAGATAATGAACTTCTGATCATTGGAGATCGCAACCCGAATAAACATAAGAGGGATGTCCACTTAATGTCCTAATTACAGTTTCCAGTCTGGAAATCCCAGACTTTGATAGAGTTATCTCTACTTCCGGAGATAATGAACTTCTGATCATTGGAGATCGCAACCGAATAAACATAAAGGAATGTCCACTTAATGTCCTAATACAGTTTCCAGTCTGGAAATCCCAGACTTTGATAGAGTTATCATCACTTCCGGAGATAATGAACTTCTGATCATTGGAGATCGCAACCGAATAAACATAAAAGGAATGTCCACTTAATGTCCTAATACAGTTTCCAGTCTGGAAATCCCAGACTTTGATAGAGTTATCTCCACTTCCGGAGATAATGAACTTCTGATCATTGGAGATCGCAACCGAATAAACATAAGAGGGATGTCCACTTAATGTCCTAATACAGTTTCCAGTCTGGAATTCCCAGACTTTGATAGAGTTATCTCAACTTCCGGAGATAATGAACGTCTGATCATTGGAGATCGCAACCGAATAAACATAAAAGGAATGTCCACTTAATGTCCTAATACAGTTTCCAGTCTGGAAATCCCAGACTTTGATAGAGTTATCTCCACTTCCGGAGATAATGAACGTCTGATCATTGGAGATCGCAACCGAATAAACATAAAAGGAATGTCCACTTAATGTCCTAATACAGTTTCCAGTCTGGAAATCCCCAGACTTTGATAGAGTTATCTCCACTTCCGGAGATAATGAACTTCTGATCATTGGAGATCGCAACCGAATTAACATAAGAGGAATGTCCACTTAATGTCCTAATACAGTTTCCAGTCTGGAAATCCCAGACTTTGATAGAGTTATCTCAACTTCCGGAGATAATGAACTTCTGATCATTGGAGATCGCAACCGAATAAACATAAAAGGAATGTCCACTTAATGTCCTAATACAGTTTCCAGTCTGGAAATCCCAGACTTTGATAGAGTTATCTCAACTTCCGGAGATAATGAACTTCTGATCATTGGAGATCGCAACCGAATAAACATAAAAGGAATGTCCACTTAATGTCCTAATACAGTTTCCAGTCTGGAAATCCCAGACTTTG